>CM050324.1:6608975-6630067 GCA_027475135.1 Bactrocera correcta | reverse complement strand
TCCAAGAAAATCGACTACATACCTAAATATAAGATTACGGAATTCTTCTACATGCACTGCCGTTATGGTGCCATGGCTTTATGTTAACTTCAGGCGTTAAAGAAGCTTTATTATTTTAAATATGTTAAACTAATGGTTTGAAGCATTTCGATATCGACTGCTAAATGTGTAAATACAAGAAAATCGACTTTACACCTAAATATAAAATTAAAACGTTACGGAATTCTTCTAAATGCAATGCCGTTATACCGTTAAGGCTTTATGTAGACTTCAGTAAGCTAAAAAATGTTTATTAACTTAATATGTTAAACTAATGATTTGAAGCATTTCGATATCGATTGCTAAATGTGTATATACAAGAAAATCGACTTTATACCTAAATATAAGATAACGGAATTCTTCTAAATGCACTGCCGTTATGCCGTTAACGCTCTATGTAGACTTCAGTTCGTTAAAGAAGGTTTATTAACTTAAATATGTTAAACTAATGATTTGAAGCATTTCGATATCGATTGCTAAATGAGCATATACAAGAAAATCGAATTCATACCTAAATATAAGATTACGTAATTCTTCTAAATGCACTGCCGTTATGCCGTTATGCCGTAATGGCTTTATATTAACTTTAGTTCGTTAAAGAAGGTTTACTAACTTAAATATGTTAAACCAGTTACTTGAAGCATTTCGATATCGATTGCTTAATGCATATATGCAAGAAAATCGTTTTTATACCTGAATAAAAGACTACGGAATTCTTCCAAATGTACTGTCGTTAAACCGCCATGGCTCTTTATCAACTTCAATACGTTAAAGAAGTTTAATTATTTTAAATATGTTAAACTAATGATTTGAGGCATTTCGATATCGCTTGCTAAATGTGTATATACAAGAAAATCGACTTTATACCTAAATATAAGATTACGGTATTCTTCCAAATGTACTGTCGTTATGCCGCCATGGCTTTGTATCAACTTCGGAACGTTAAAGAAGGTTAATTATTTTAAATATGTCAAACTAATGGTTTGAAGCATTTCGATATCAACTGCTAAATGTGTAAATACAAGAAAATCGACTTTACACCTAAATATAAAATTATAACATTACGGAATTCTTCTAAATGCACTGCCGTTATACCGTTAAGGCTTTATGTAGACTTTAGTGTGTTAAAGAAGGTTTATTAACTTAAATATGTTAAACTAATGATTTGAAGCATTTCGATATCGATAGCTAAATATGTATGTACAAGAAAATCGACTTTATACCTAAATATAAGATTATGGAATTCTTCTACGTGCACTGCAGTTATGCCTCCATGGCTATATGCCCACTTCAGATCGTTTAAGAAGGTTTATTAACTTAAATATGTTAAACTAATGATTTGGAGCATTTCGATATCGCTAGCCATATGTGTATATACAAGAAAATCGACTTTATACCTAAATATAAGATTACGGAATTATTCCAAATGTACTGTCATTATGCCGCCATGGCTTTGTATCAACTTCAATACGTTAAAGAAGGTTAATTATTTTAAATATGTTAAACTAATGGTTTGAAGCATTTCGATATCGATTGCTAAATGTGCAAATACAAGAAAATCGACTTTGTACCTAAATATAAAATTATAACATTACGGAATTCTTCTAAATGCACTGCCGTTATACCGTTAAGGCTATATGTAGACTTTAGTAAGCTAAAAAATGTTTTTTAACTTAATATGTTAAACAAATGATTTGAAGCATTTCGATATCGATAGCTAAATATGTATATACAAGAAAATCGACTTTATACCTAAATATAAGATTACGGAATTCTTCTACATCCACTGCCGTTATGCCAACTTCAGATTGTTAAAGAAGGTTTATTAACTTAAATATGTTAAACTAATGAGTTGAAGCATTTCGATATCGATTGCTAAATGGGTATATACAAGAAACTCGATTTTATACCTAAATAAAAGATTACGGAATTCACCCAAATATACAGCCGTTATGCCGTTATGGCTTTATTTAAACTTCAGTAAGATAAAGAAGGTTAATTACCCTAAATATGCTAAACCAGTTATTTGAAGATTTTCGATATCGATTGCTAAATGTGTAGATCCAAGAAAATCGACTACATACCTAAATATAAGATAACGGAATTCTTCTACATGCACTGCCGTTATGGTGCCATGGCTTTATGTTAACTTCAGGCGTTAAAGAAGGTTAATTATTTTAAATATGTTAAACTAATGGTTTGAAGCATTTCGATATCGACTGCTAAATGTGTATATACAAGAAAGTCGACTTTATACCTAAATATAAGATAACGGAATTCTTCCAAATGTACTGTCGTTATGCCGCCATGGCTTTGTATCAACTTCGGAACATTAAAGAAGGTTAATTATTTTAAATATGTCAAACTAATGGTTTGAAGCATTTCGATATCAACTGCTAAATGTGTAAATACAAGAAAATCGACTTTACACCTAAATATAAAATTATAACATTACGGAATTCTTCTAAATGCACTGCCGTTATACCGTTAAGGCTTTATGTAGACTTTAGTGTGTTAAAGAAGGTTTATTAACTTAAATATGTTAAACTAATGATTTGAAGCATTTCGATATCGATTGCTAAATGTGTATATTCAAGAAAATTGACTTTATACCTAAATATAAGATTACGGAATTCTTCCAAATGTACTGTCCTTATGCCATTAGGGGTTTATGTAGACTTCAGTGCGTTAAAGAAGTTTTATTAACTTAAATATGTTAAACTAATGATTTGAAGCATTTCGATATCAACTGCTAAATGTGTATATACAAGAAAATCGACTTTATACCTAAATATAAGATTATGGAATTCTTCTACGTGCACTGCAGTTATGCCTCCATGGCTATATGCCCACTTCAGATCGTTTAAGAAGGTTTATTAACTTAAATATGTTAAAGTAATGAGCTGAAGAATTTCGATATCGATTGCTAAATGTGTATGTACAAGAAAATCGATTTCATACCTAAATAAAAGATTACGGAAATTACCCAAATATACTGCCGTTATGCCGTTATGGCTTTTGTAAAGAAGGTTAATTATTTAAATATGTTAAGCTAATGGTTTGAAGCAATTCGATATCGATTGCTAATTGTGTAAATACAAGAAAATCGACTTTATACCTAAATATAAGATTATGGAATTCTTCCACGTGCACTGCAGTTATGCCTCCATGGCTATATGCCCACTGCAGATCGTTAAAGAAGGTTTATTAACTTAAATATGTTAAACTAATGAGTTGAAGCATTTCGATATCGCTTGCCAAATATGTATATACAAGAAAATCGAATTTATACCTAAATATAAGATAACGGAATTTTTCTAAATGCACTGCCGTTATGCCATTAACGCTTTATGTAGACTTCAGTGCGTTAAAGAAGCTTTATTAACTTAAATATGTTAAACCAGTTATTTGAAGCATTTCGAAATCGATTGCTTAATGCATATATACAAGAAAATCGACTTTATACCTGAATATAAGACTACGGAATTCTTCCAAATGTACTGTCGTTATGCCGCCATGGCTCTTTATCAACTTCAATACGTTAAAGAAGGTTAGTTAACTTAAATATGTTAAACTAATGATTTGAAGCATTTCGATATCGCTTGCTAAATGTGTATATACAAGAAATTCGAATTTATACCTAAATATAAGATAACGGAATTTTTCTAAATGCACTGCCGTTATGCCGTTAACGCTCTATGTAGACTTCAGTGCGTTAAAGAAGGTTTATTAACATAAATATGTTAAACTAATGATTTAAAGCATTTCGATATCGATTGCTAAATGTGTATATTCAAGAAAATCGACCTTATACCTAAATATAAGATTACGGAATTCTTCCAAATGTACTGTCGTTATGCCGCCATGGCTTTGTATCACCTTCGATACGTTAAAGAAGGTTAATTATTTTAAATATGTTAAACTAATGGTTTGAAGCATTTCGATATCGACTGCTAAATGTGTAAATACAAGAAAATCGACTTTATACCTAAATATAAAATTATAACATTACGGAATTCTTCTAAATGCACTGCCGTTATACCGTTAAGGCTTTATGTAGACTTTAGTAAGCTAAAAAATGTTTATTATCTTAATATGTTAAACAAATGATTTGAAGCATTTCGATATCGATAGCTAAATATGTATATAAAAGAAAATCGACTTTATATCTAATTATAAGATTATGGAATTCTTCTACGTGCACTGCAGTTATGCCTCCATGTCTACATGCTCACTTCAGATCGTTAAAGAAGGTTTATTAACTTAAATATGTTAAACTAATGAGCTGAAGCATTTCGATATCGATTGCTAAATGAGTATATACAAGAAAATCGAATTTATACCTAAATATAAGATAACGGAATTCTTCTAAATGCACTGCCGTTATGCCGTTATGGCTTTATGTAGACTTCAGTGAGTTAAAGAAGGTTTATTAACTTATATATGTTAAGTTAATGGTTTGAAGCATTTCGATATCGATTGCTTAATGCATATATACAAGAAAATCGACTTTATACCTGAATATAAGACTACGGAATTCTTCCAAATGTACTGTCGTTATGCCGCCATGGCTTCGTATCACCTTAAATACGTTAAAGAAGGTTAATTAACTTAAATATGTTAAACTAATGAATTGAAGCATTTCGATATCGCTTGCTAAATGTGTATATACAAGAAAATCGAATTTATACCTAAATATAATATAACGGAATTTTTCTAAATTCTAAATGCACTGCCGTTATGCCGTTAACGCTCTATGTAGACTTCAGTGCGTTAAAGAAGGTTTATTAACTTAAATATGTTAAACTAATGATTTGAAGCATTTCGATATCGATTGCTAAATGTGTATATTCAAGAAAATCGACTTTATACCTAAATATAAGATAACGGAATTCTTCCAAATGTACTGTCGTTATGCCGCCATGGCTTTGTATAAACTTCGATACGTTAAAGAAGGTTAATTATTTTAAATATGTTAAACTAATGGTTTGAAGCATTTCGATATCAACTGCTAAATGTGTAAATACAAGAAAATCGATTTTACACCTAAATATAAAATTATAACATTACGGAATTCTTCTAAATGCACTGCCGTTATACCGCTAAGGCTTTATGAAGACTTCAGTTAGCTAAAAAATGTTTATTAACTTAATATGTTAAACTAATGATTTGAAGCATTTCGATATCGATTGCTAAATGCGTATATACAAGAAAATCGATTTTATACCTAAATCAAAGATTACGGAATTCTTCTAAATGCACTGCCGTTATACCGTTAAGGCTTTATGTAGACTTTAGTGTGTTAAAGAAGGTTTATTAACTTAAATATGTTAAACTAATGATTTGAAGCATTTCGATATCAACTGCTAAATGTGTAAATACAAGAAAGTCGACTTTACGCCTAAATATAAAATTATAACATTACGGAATTCTTCTAAATGCACTGCCGATAAACCGCTAAGGCTTTATGAAGACTTCAGTAAGCTAAAAAATGTTTATTAACTTAATATGTTAAACTAATGATTTGAAGCATTTCGATATCGATTGCTAAATGCGTATATACAAGAAAATCGATTTTATACCTAAATAAAAGATTACGGAATTCTTCTAAATGCACTGCCGTTATGCCATTAGGGCTTTATGTAGACTTCAGTGCGTTAAAGAAGGTTAATTAACTTAAATATGTTAAACTAATGATTTGAAGCATTTCGATATCGCTTGCCAAATATGTATATACAAGAAAATCGAATTTATACCTAAATATAAGATAACGGAATTTTTCTAAATGCACTGCCGTTATGCCGTTAACGCTTTATGTAGACTTCAGTGCGTTAAAGAAGGTTTATTAACTTAAATATTTTAAACTAATGATTTGAAGCATTTCGATATCGATTGCTAAATGTGTATATTCAAGAAAATCGACATTATACCTAAATATAAGATTACGGAATTCTGCCAAATGTACTGTCGTTAAACCGCCATGGCTTTGTATCAACTTCGATACGTTTAAGAAGTTTAATTATTTTAAATATGTTAAACTAATGGTTTGAATCATTTCGATATCGACTGCTAAATGTGTAAATACAAGAAAATCGACTTTATACCTAAATATAAAATTATAACATTACGGAATTCTTCTAAATGCACTGCAGTTATACCGTTAAGGCTTTATGTAGACTTCAGTGCGTTATAGAAGGTTTATTAACTTAAATATGTTAAACTAATGATTTGAAGCATTTCGATATCGATTGCTAAATGTGTATATACAAGAAAATCGATTTTATACCTAAATAAAAGATTACGGAATTCTTCTAAATGCACTGCCGTTATGCCATTAGGGCTTTATGTAGACTTCCGTGCGTTAAAGAAGGTTAATTAACTTAAATATGTTAAACTAATGATTTGAAGCATTTCGATATCGCTTGCCAAATATGTATATACAAGAAAATCGAATTTATACCTAAATATAAGATAACGGAATTTTTCTTAATGCACTGCCGTTATGCCGTTAACGCTTTATGTAGACTTCAGTGCGTTAAAGAAGGTTTATTAACTTAAATATGTTAAACTAAAGAGTTGAAGCATTTCGATATCGATTGCTAAATGTGTATATACAAGAAAATCGATTTTATACCTAAATAAAAGATTACGGAATTCACCCAAAATGCCGTTATGCCGTTATGGCTTTTTTTAAATTTCAGTAAGATAAAGAAGGTTAATTAACCTAAATATGCTAAACCAGTTATTTGAAGATTTTCGATATCGATTGCTAAATGTGTAGATCCAAGAAAATCGACTACATACCTAAATATAAGATTACGGAATTCTTCTACATGCACTGCCGTTATGGCGCCATGGCTTTATGTTAACTTCAGGCGTTAAAGAAGCTTTATTAACTTAAATATGTTAAACTAATGATTTGAAGCATTTCGCTATCGATTGCTAAATGTGTATATACAAGAAAATCGAATTCATACCTAAATAAATAAATACGATTTTTTTTTTTTCATACAAAACTCGCGGCACTTACCAATATTTTTGCGCGTAGCGACGACCTTTTGTCAAAACGAATTAGAAACTGCGGGATAATGGGTTGGCGGATGGTTACAAGCGCACGGATCGTAATCGAAAGAGAGAGGCGCCTAGTCCGTCGGCCCCCTTTTGTTATTTTTTGTGCGGTGTCCTCATGTGTGTTGAATTCGTGATGCGTTGGTGTGTGTGGGATGAGATGATGACGTGTGGAGTTGGTGTGTGTGCGATGAGAGGATGATGTGTGGAGTTGATGTGTGTGCGATGAGAGGATGATGTGTTGAATAAGGTGTGTATTGTGGGGTGTAGATGTATTATTTTGAGGGGGGGGGTCAGGTGCTCATTTAGCCACCCCGGGGCCCCCCTAAACGACTGTTTAGCCCAAAAGGCGCTGCAGCTGTTGCAGCGTTGCCACAACGCTGCTCAGACCCGTAGATCGGGGGGGGGTGGTGGCCCAGGCTGTCGACGCCGAAAATGATGTTGCACTCCGCTGGGGTGCGGAACGAGCTGGGGGTTTGGGGACTCGGGGTATGCGGCCGCGATGGTTGGTTGGCCGGCTCACTTCGCGTGACGAGCTGGGGGTTTTAGCAGCGTGTGATGCGGCCGGTGGCACATTTGGCACAGCCCACGTGACTCACACTCTGTAGTCGCATGAGTGTGCGACAGGCAGTTGAGGCAATGCCCGTGGGCCTGAGCCACTTGCTGCCGTTGCAAAGGCCGCAAACCCCTAAATATTCCACAATGGTGGAGACGATGAGGGCGTCGACAGATGGGACACCTTATCCGACGGGTCTCTGAAGTCCTCGCTGCAGTCGATGGTGGCCGGGTGCCACCACGAGGTGGGGGGGGTAAGCACCGCTGCGGGCGGGGTTTTGCCGGTACAGGTGCCGGCGTTGTTGCCGGTGCAGTTGCCGGCGTTTTTCCCGGGGTGTATTTTGCCGGCGCTGTTGCAGCCACAGTTCGTGGCGCTGGTGTAGGCCCGGTGCGTGGCGTATTGATAGCCCGAGCGGTCGACGAGGTTGCGACTGATGTGTCTACATCCATGGGGGATCTATGTGTAAAGGAGATTGTTAATTAGAAAGCTGTCATACAATTGGATATTGGCAATCGTGCCACGATATGTGGCATGAATGGGCCGTCGTATGGATCGACCATTTTTTGTTAGTTTTCTTTACGGTTTGTTATTTTTATTTACGGTTGTTATGTTCGGACGGTTTTTTATTTTTGTAACGGTTGGTATTGGCGTATTTCTCGTTTTCATTTGATTAGCTGATTGGGACACGATAATATCGGTTTGTTTTTGCGGTTTTCGGATTCGCGATCATCGGAAGTTGGCAGAAAGCATAGCTTCACGAGCGGTCGGGTTAGTGTTCCGTTTTGCGTACGGAGATCCACGACTCGTATGTGATCGTCGGAGCCATAATGTAGTTTTTCAATGCGGCCAACCCGCCACTCGGTTGGGGGTAGACAATCATCGTGGATGAGGACACAGTCTCCAAGTTTAGGCGCCTGTTCAGGAGTCTTCCAGCGGTATCTTTTGTGGAGATCCTTTATATATTCGTCCTTCCATCGGCGGCTGAAATCGTGATGGAGAATTTTAATTCTTTTCCCATCGATTTAATAGAGATAGCGACTCCACGCCTGGCTCAGGAATGGCCAGGATGGGTGCTCCTTTTAGAAAATGCCCTGGAGTTAAGGCGGTGAAATCTGAGGGGTCTTGTGATAGTACTGTGAGTGGCCGTGAATTGAGAACGGCTTCAATTCGATTTAATAGCGTCGTAAACTCTTCGTAATTGAATTTATAATTTCCAGCTACCCGTTTGAAATGGGTTTTGAAGCTTTTTACAGCTGATTCCCATAAACCGCCCATATGAGGAGCGTTTGGGGGGGTATAAATTGCCAATTGATACCTTGAGGGGCGTACTTTTGTACGATGTCGGGTGACACTTGTTTTAAAAAATCCACAAATTGCTTTTCTGTGGCTCGTTGAGCTCCGATAAAGGTTTTGCCATTATCGCTCATGATTTTTGATGGGTAGCCACGTCGAGCGACGAAGCGAGCAAATGCCGCGAGAAAAGCATCCGTCGTCAGATTACTACATAGCTCAAGATGTACTGC
Organism: Bactrocera correcta; assembly: GCA_027475135.1. Classification (NCBI taxonomy): domain Eukaryota; kingdom Metazoa; phylum Arthropoda; class Insecta; order Diptera; family Tephritidae; genus Bactrocera; species Bactrocera correcta. The sequence goes on along the minus strand of CM050324.1, from coordinate 6,620,881 downwards.
CTTTGTCGTGAAACATACAAAGACAGCCACATAGCCTTTCATGAGAGTGGGAGACCTTAACATGGACGCCTTTACGTGGAAAGGCCCAGCAAAATCAACACCTGTTGTGGTGAAAGGCAGAGCGAAATTGCAGCGTTCCGGTGGAAGTGCTGCCATAATCTGCGTTCGCATCTTTTGTTTGTGCATAGTGCAAATCTTGCATGTGAAGATGCACTTCTTGATTTGCGGCTTAAGAGGGGGGATATAATACTCCTGGCGTACCATCTGTTGCATGAGACGATGTTCGGCGTGTAGCATTAAGGTGTGGATGTAGTGGAGGAATAATGTGGCAAATGGTGACCTCTCTGGGATTATTATGGGGTGGCGTTCATTGTATGTTAGGCTCAAATTAGCGAGCCGACCATTGGCACGAAGCAGACCTTTCGTGTCCAGAAATGGGTTGAGAACTAAGAGTGAGCTCTTTTTATCAATCGGCTTCGACTCTCTTAGTACTGATATATCGCGGCTGAAGTAGCGCGCTTGTGTATATGCTATTAGTGCGACCTTTGCCTTTTGTAACTCTAGGTGCGTTACTGTGTTGCATGGGAAATTATGTGATCCCTTAACTTTGCCTTTGAGTTGTTCTATAAATTTGAACATGTAAGCAACTACTCTGAGAGCTTTTGGGAAAAACGATGAAAATCGTTCAAGGATGTCGGTATCATCCAATAGTGTGTGAAAGGTGGCGATTTTTCGACCTTCTGGGGCGATAATGTTACGCAGGGGGGATTGTGGCCAAGATTCAGGAGATTCTATCAACCATCGGGGGCCATTCCACCAGAGGGTGGTACTGGCAAGGTGCAGTGGCTTGCACCCTCTTGTACCTAGATCGGCAGGATTGTCAGCACTGGCTACGTGACGCCAAGTGGCTGATCCCACTAGGCAAGAATTTGAGACGTTCGGTTAGAAATATACGTCTTCCATGCATGCGGTGGTTTTTCCAACCAGGCTAGTACAATTTCGGAATCGGACCACATATAGAGTTTGCATTTTGTCATATTTAAATCCCATTTGCACCATGGCTACTAATTTTGACAGTAGTAGTGCGCCACATAACTCAAGTCGTGGGAGACTTATATTTTTTTAAAGGTGCCACCTTTGCTTTTGCTACTAATAAGTGGCTTGTGGTCGTGGTGCCACTTTGCGTGCGCACGTAGATAGTAGCGCAGTATGCCTTTTCTGAGGCGTCACAAAAGCCATGTAATTCGACTTTGTGTTCGGGGGAGTATTTTTACCCATCGTGGAATTTGAATCTGAGAAATGTCCCTCAGATTGTTTGCGAACTGGGACCATTTTTCTAAGCGAAGAGGTTTCACTTGTTCGTCCCAGTCGGTTCCATCTAGCCATAATTCTTGTATTAAGACTTTCGCTTGGATCATAATTGGCGAAAGCCATCCTGCGGGGTCGAAAAGTTTTGCCACCGAGGATAAAATCTGTCTTTTTGTGATGGCTGATAATGCGGATATGGACTCTGTCGTGTATGAGAACTGGTCCGATATCGCATTCCATTGGATGCCTAATGTTTTTGTTGTATTTTTCCTTTTCGAAAATAAGGAAATTAGTGTCCAACAAATTCTCGTTTGGAATATTTTTGATTATATTTGGGTGATTTGCCGTAATCTTTTTTAATGGAAACCCTGCGGAATTGAGGGCTTTTATTACCTGTGATAAGGCCTCGTATGCTTGTGGAAGAGTGTGACTTCCAGACAGAATATCGTCTACATACGTTTGAGTTTTCAACACTTCAGTTGCCAGAGGAAATTCTGACTTTGTGTTGTCTGCCAATTCGTGGAGTGTTCGAATGGCTAGATATGGCGCACAGTTAACGCCAAATGTAACTGTTTTTAGTTTGAAGTCGCGTAAAGGACTGGTGGGGGATCTTCGGAACATAATACGTTGAAAATCTTGGTCGTCTTTATGTACGACTTTTTTGCCGATACATTTTTTCAACGCCCCCATTGAAAACGTATTTGAATATACGCCAGTTTAATATCAGAAGCATTAAATCTGGTTGGAGTGTGGGTCCCGTAAATAGGATATCATTTAGGGAATTCCCTGAACTAGTGGTTTTCGAGGCATTAAAAACAACTCTTATTTTTGTTTTTTTTTTTGTCTGGCTTCACTACTGCGTGATGTGGCAGGTAAAAGGAGTAGTATTTGCCGTTGACGATTTTCCCCCCCTGGGGTTACTTCCTCCATGTGATCCAAATGGAGGTATTCTTCTAACACACCATCATATTCTGATTTGAGTTCACCTTTTTTAAGTAGGTTTCTTTCCATACTTAGAAACTGCTGTATTGCAGAGGTGCGAGAGTGACCTAAGGCGAGTGTGTTAGGAAATTGTTGCTTAAGTGGTAGTCGTACGACGTACCGACCATTTTCTGATCTAGTAGTTGTGGCTTTGTAAAAATCCTCACAATACTGATCTTCAGGGGTTGTGACTGATATGGGGGGGAGTTCTTCTAGTTCCCAAAATTTTCTCAATTGTGAATTGAGGTACTCATTTGAGACTTCCTCAACTTGAGTTGTTAATGTTGTAACTGGTTCCGCAACTAGTCCGCTTAGGACCCATCCGAAAATGGTATTTTGCGCCAGAAGTGTTTCGGTAATTTTTTCAATACCTTCAAGAATAATTTGTGGTATTAGATCGCTGCCTAATAGTAGATCTATTTGAGCGGGGGTGTTGCAGTTGGGGTCTGCTAGCTTTAGGTGTGAAACCTTTTGCCAATGTTTGCTATTTATGTGATAGCTGGGTAACATATTGGTTAATTGCGGTTTAAAACAATAGCTTCTGCTTGTATGCGCTTATCCGCTTTGGGGGAAAAGAGGGTAATGGGGCAGATTTTATTTGAGTTTTGAACAACTCTTCCGCCCATTCCCGTGATTTCAAAGTTGGCCAGTTTTGTTGGTAACTGCAGCCTGTTTTGTGCCCTAGACGCTATAAAGGATCGTTGTGATCCTTGGTCTATTAAGGCTCTGAGTTTAAACAGTTCTCCTCGGTGCTCGATGGAGACAACTGCTGTGGGTAAAAAATACCCTACTGTGATTTTCGCTATGTAGCGATTGGGTTTTTAATGCCTTTGAGCAGCATGGTGCTTCTTGGCAGATTTCAGAATTTGCTGTGGCAACTAATCCTGTTGCTCGTTTAACGTTTGCATTGTTTGGGGGTGAGCTGGAAAAATTTGTTATATGTAACATTGAATGATGTCTTTTATGGCAGTAAACGCAATTAAAATTTTCTTTCGCAATCTTTAAGCGTATGCGCATGTGACATACAGTTGGTACATAATTTTTTCGATCTTACGAAATTGTTTCGATCGCTAACATTCATTTTTTTGAATTTTTCGCATAATTTTAATCTGTGACCTCCTCTGCACAGTTCGCATGACGTTTGTTTATATTGTTCGGAAGAGAACGATTGATTTTTAAAAAGGTTTCTATTTGAATTATTGTGACTATTGGCTTGGGGCTTGTGGAAGCTTCTATTGAAGTCTTGCTGAATACCTTTTGGTTTACTTGTATTTATTTTTTTTTCTACCCTTTCTGCGATTTCGTACTGGGTAGTGAGAAAATCTCTCATTTGTTGCCACGTTGGGCACTTTTTTTCGTGATGAGAGCGATTGCTCCCACAATAGTAAAGACTTTTCTGGTAATGCTGCTGTGCATATATTCACCAGTATAGGGGCCCAGTTGTCTGTGGGAATGTTTTGGGTCGATAAAATCGACAAACAATTGGAAACAGTGGATTGAAGTTTGATAAATTCTTCACTGGTTTCCTTTTGAATTTTTTGGGAAGTTCATCAGAATTGTTATCTGCTTATCGACCAATATTCGTTCATTCTCGTATCTTGATTTTAAAGCTTCCCAAGCCATATTAAAATTGTCGTCATTTAATGCGAACTGTTTTACTATGACGCCAGCTTGACCTTTCGTTTTGTATCGGAGGTGATACAATTTTTGCGCATTAGATAATTTTGGGGGGGTTTATGTAAACGGCTGTGAACATGTCCCGGAAGGACGGCCATTGTTCATAACCCCCATGAAAAATTTTTTGTGTCACATGCGGGCACCTTGAGGTGGATGCCCGAACTTGCCTCGTGACTTTGTACTTGTGTCATCTCTACTCGCGGAAGTGGAGTAGGTGCAATTGCATTAATTAATTTTAGCTGATCTGAAATCATAGCTTTCGTCTCTTCGTACTGGTCTAAGCAGTTTTCATATTTGGAGTATGCTGAAAATTTGAAATTTTCAGGTAGATCTGATTCGTCAGATTCTACGATTTTCGTCATATGCCGCTTGGAGACGCGTCCAAAAAATTTTCTAAATTATCTTTTTTTATTTCTAAGACCGATTCAGAATTGTCTTGAATCGGTGAGGATGAAAATCGAGTGCAGTATCGTATCAAACTGTCACTCTCAGCAATGAATTTTGCATATGAAATATCTTTACCCCTCTTTATTTTTGTAGCACCTTGCTTTGAGCGTGTAGCCTCAGCAGGTGTACATGGGCTCTTTTTTATCTAAAACCATTTTTGGAACTTTTAGTGACTGTGTTGTTTTTGATTCCTTTGAGTCTGAACTCATTTAAAGATTTATAGAATGAATTAAACCGTCTTAGTGAAAACTAGACTTGTAGATATTTAGAAAACGTGTATAAAGTATACTAGTATATAGTATATAAAATGTTGAAAAGAAGACTCTTTTGTATGTAAGAGTTTCAAAAAATCAATAAAACCAATGGCTTTTTGATAAATCGAGATTTCGAAAAATATTTTCGTTTCTATATGTATTTATATATGTATATGTGTAGACGTGAACTCTTAAATAAATAAGAGTTTTTTAACGGACTTAATATGATAAGACGCTTTACGTATTTTATAGGGTTTGTAACCGCGAACTCTTTTAAGTTAATAAGAGTTTTGACCGAATTGTTTAGACGTGAACTCTTTTATATAAATAAGAGTTTTCCAAATCACGTAAAGAATATCGCTTAAATTTGATTTTGTTATTTATTATAGACCGGAAAATTTTTTTTTTTATATATGTTGATTCTTCTATGTATATTGTTTTATATATTTTATGTCCAAATTTCCTATAGGGTATATCTATAGGTGGATCTTTTATCTATTATGTGCTAATGAGCGCTCGTTTTAGAGATCACTGCACTTTGTACATATGCATGTATGTACATATGTATTACGCTTTTGGTTTTTTTTCACAATCCTGCTTGTTTTTGTTGATCAAAAATCAAGGGGGGAAATTTCGGGAAATATGCCAATGTGGACTTTGAATATTTTTTTATACGCAATCCTGCTTGGTTTTGTTAGACGAAAACCAAGGGGTATCGCGGAATATATGCCAAAGTGGACTTTGAAGCAGTGAGCGTATCTACATATGCGACGATACTTATGTACAAATTTTGTATTTTATAAAAATCCTTTTTGTTATATTTATTGTTATATAATTGTACCCCAAAGTCGATTGGGTGGGTTTTTTATATTGTCTATATTGATATGCGCCCGTATGTGCATATATATATACGCGTATATATATATATATGTCTATGTGTTTGTACGAAAAACACCGAAAAGAGAATTAACCCACCGCAGGTAATTTTCTCATATACACTAGGTTTTATGTATATATATGTATATATTTAAGTAATCGCGTCGCATATACAAGTGTAAGTATATGCATATCTTCGCAGAGATAAGAAGCCCCCGAAAAGAGAGTTTGATAATATTTTAATGTTAGATCTGAATGTACATATGTATATTTGAAATGTGTTGATTTGTATATGGTTTTATTTAGCGAAGAGCAAGTTATGCTCTTTATATGTTATAGAGGTATATGTAACATATATGTATGTGTGTATGTGTGATATACAATTTATTTGCGCATATACTCTTTTTTTTTTTTTTTTTGATTGTACCAAACTGCTTTGTTAGCGGCTTTTCAGTTTTTACCGTAAAATAAACCGAAAACCTAAAACAGTCTGGAAACGGTCTTTAATACTTTTCCGACCGTAATTTTGGTCTGACCGCAATTTTAATAGTCTGATATCAGAACATACATATGTATATGTGTACATATAATATAAAAATTTAAATGAAACGATACAACTCACTTTGCTTTCCGCCAGGGGCTTTTGGGGATGTTGTGAGTTTACGTGTGTATCTAATGTGTGGGTGGTGTGCGTGTGCCTGTTTTGTGTGCCAGTGCTGGTGCTTCGCTTGCTTCTCCAGTTCTCCTGTCCTATTGTTGCTGGTGTTGTAACCTGTATTTTTGTATTCCTTTTTTTTTTTCTTTTGTTTGTAGGTTATATGTCACTGCACTATCACCGATTATGTGTATGTATGTATGTATGTATATAGCAGGTGTTAATTATTTCTTTTACTTTGCTCTTTCTCACATCACCTCACTTTTTGTTACCCCAATATTTTAGTTATTAATATTTTTTTTTTCTTTTTCGCTTGTGGTGACTCACTGTCACTTTACATACATATGTACATACTCGTATATGTATTGTATGTGTATATCAATATTAACACTGCACTTTGTCACCACACTTTGTTTAAGGTTTTATCCAGCATGCACATTTGTACATAATACATATGTAGATATGAAAAATTTTTTTTTTTTCCAATATGTTGGCTTTTATTTAAAACCCCGTCACCAACGTTGTTTTGCGCAATTTTAACAATTTTTTTTTTTTTTTTTATATCCACCAACGGTTTTCCTAACTGCGTCACCTCACCACCGTTGTCTTTTCACTTTCTTATATGTACATATGTATCCACTAACGGTTTATTTAGTAACCGTTTTAAAATGTGTCACCTCACTACCGTTGTCTTTCCACAAAATTTTTGCACTCTTTTTTTTTTTTTTTTTTTTTTCCCAAAGGCTTTTTCACTTTTTTATTTTTTTTTTTGGTTTAACAGGTTTTTCACATATTTGTTTGAACAGTTTTAAACTCAGTTATTTCCACTTTTTGTTTCAACAGTTGCAAACACCGGGGTTTTTTTTTTTTTTTTTCCCTTTTTTCTGTTGTAACTCCGGGTTGTCACTAACACAATTTTTTTTTTTTTTTGTTTTTGATTTAACAAAATCACGCGCGTTACCGTGGGCCGATTTTTAAGATTAATATTGTTATTTTTTTTTTTTTTTTTTTTTTATCTTTTATGTTTCACTGTTACCACTACTGCCGTCCGGTACGGCTTCGAAGGACCATAAATAAATACGATGTTTTTTTTTCATACAAAACTCGCGGCACTTACCAATATTTTTGCGCGTAGCGACGACCTTTTGTCAAAACGAATTAGAAACTGCGGGATAATGGGTTGGCGGATGGTTACAAGCGCACGGATCGTAATCGAAAGAGAGAGGCGCCTAGTCCGTCGGTCCCTTTTGTTATTTTTTGTGCGGTGTCCTCTGTGTGTTGAATTCGTGATGCGTTGGTGTGTGTGGGATGAGATGATGACGTGTGGAGTTGGTGTGTGTGCGATGAGAGGATGATGTGTGGAGTTGATGTGTGTGCGATGAGAGGATGATGTGTTGAATAAGGTGTGTATTGTGGGGTGTAGATGTATTATTTTGAGAGGGGGGTCAGGTGCTCATTTAGCCACTAAATATAAGATTACGTACTTCTTCTAAATGCACTGCTGTTATGCCGTTATGCCGTTATGGCTTTATATTAACTTCAGTTCGTTAAAGAAGGTTTATTAACTTAAATATGTTAAACCAGTTATTTGAAGGATTTCGATATCGATTGCTTAATGCATATATACAAGAAAATCGACTTTATACCTGAATATAAGACTACGGAATTCTTCCAAATGTACTGTCGTTATGCCGCTATGGCTCTTTATCAACTTCAATACGTTAAAGAAGGTAAATTAACTTAAATATGTTAAACTAATGATTTGAAGCATTTCGATATCTCTTGCTAAATGTGTATATACAAGAAAATCGAATTTATACCTAAATATAAGATAACGGAATTTTCTAAATGCACTGCCGTTATGCCGTTAACGCTCTATGTAGACTCACGTGCGTTAAAGAAGGTTTGTTAACTTAAATATGTTAAACTAATGATTTGAAGCATTTCGATATCGATTGCTAAATGTGTATATTCAAGAAAATGGACTTTATACCTAAATATAAGATTACGGAATTCTTCCAAATGTACTGTCGTTATGCCATTAGGGCTTTATGTAGACTTAAGTGCGTTAAAGAAGGTTAATTATTTTAAATATAATAAACTGATGGTTTGAAGCATTTTGATATCGCTTGCTAAATGAATATATACAAGAAAGTCGAAATTATACCTAAATAAAAGATAACGGAATTCTTCTAAATGCAGTGCAGTTATACCGTCAGGGCTTTATGTAGACTTCAGTGCGTTAAAGAAGGTTTATTAATTTAAAATATTTTAACTTATGATTTGAAGCATTTCGATATCGATTGCTTAATGTGTATATACAAGAAAATCTACTTTATACCTAAATATAAGATTACGGAATTCTTCTAAATGCACTGCCGGAATTCTTCTAAATGCACTGCCGTTATGCCATTAGGGCTTTATGTAGACTTAAGTGCGTTAAAGAAGGTTTATTAACTTAAATATGTTAAACTAATGATTTGAAGCATTTCGATATCGCTTGCTTAATGTATATATACAAGAAAATCGAGTTCATACCTAAATATAAGATTACGTAATTCTTCTAAATGCACTGCCGTTATGCCGTTAAGGCTTTATGTAGACTTCAGTGAGTTAAAGAAGGTTTATTAACTTAAATATTTTAAACCTATGATTTGAAGCATTTCGATATCGATTGCTTAATGTGTATATACAAGAAAATCGACTTTATACCTAAATATAAGATTACGGAATTCTGCAAAATGTACTTTCGTTATGCCGCCATGGCTTTGTATCAACTTCAATACGTTAAAGAAGGTTAATTATTTTAAATATGTTAAACTAATGGTTTGAAGCATTTCGATATCGACTGCTGAATGTGTAAATACAAGAAAATCAACTTTATTCCTAAATATAAGATTACGGAAATTACCCAAATATACTACCGTTATGCCGTTATGGCTTCTGTAAAGAAGGTTAATTATTTAAATATGATAAGCTAATGGTTTAAAGTATTTCGATATCGATATCTAAATGTGTAAATACTGTACTGTCGTTATGCCGCCATGGCTTTGTATCAACTTCAATACGTTAAAGAAGGTTAATAATCTTAAATATGTTAAATTAATGGTTTGAAGCATTTCGATATCGACTGCTGAATGTGTAAATACAAGAAAATCGACTTTACACCTAAATATAAAATTATAACATTACGGAATTCTTCAAAATGCACTGCCTATATACCGTAAATGCTTTATGAAGACGTCAGTTAGCTAAAAATGTTTATTAACTTAATATGTTAAACTTATGATTTGAAGCATTTCGATATTGATTGCTAAATGTGTATATATAAGAAAATCGATTTTATACCTAAATAAAAAATTACGGCATTCTTCAAAATGCACTGCCGTTATGCCGTTAAGGCTTTATGTAGACTTCAGTGAGTTAAAGAAGGTTTATTATCTTAAATATGTTAAACTAATGATTTGAAGCAGTTCGATATCGATTGCTAAATGTGTATATACAAGAAAATCAAATTTATACCTAAATATAAGACAAGGGAAATTTCTTCTAAATGCACTGCCGTTATGCCATTAGGGATTTATGTAGACTTAAGTGCGTTAAAAAAGGGTTTTATTAACTCAAATATGTTAAACAAATGATTTGAAGCATTTCGATATCGATTAGTAAATGTGTATATACAAGAAAATCGAATTTATACCTAAATATAATATAACGGAATTTTTCTAAATGCACTGCCGTTATGCCGTTAACGCTTTATGTAGACTTCAGTGCGTTAAAAAAGGTTTATTAACTTAAATATGTTAAACTAATGATTTGAAGCATTTCGATATCGATTGCTAAATGTGTATATACAAGAAAATCGAATTCATACCTAAATATAAGATTACGTAATTCTTCTAAATGCACTGCCGTTATGCTTTTATGGCTTTATATTAACTTCAGTTCGTTAAAGAAGTTTTATTAACTTAAATATGTTAAACCAGTTATTTGAAGCTTTTCGATATCGAATGCTTAATGCATATATACAAGAAAATCGACTTTATACCTAAATATAAGACTACGGAATTCTTCCAAATGTACTGTCGTTATGGCTTTATATCAACTTCAATACGTTAAAGAAGGTTAATTAACTTAAATATGTTAAACTAATGATTTGAAGCATTTCGATATCGCTTGCCAAATATGTATATACAAGAAAATCGAATTTATACCTAAATATAAGATAACGGAATTTTTCTTAATGAACTGCCGTTATGCCGTTAACGCTTTATGTAGACTTCAGTGCGTTAAAGAAGGTTTATTAACTTAAATATGTTAAACTAATGAGTTGAAGCATTTCGATATCGATTGCTAAATGTGTATATACAAGAAAATCGATTTTATACCTAAATAAAAGATTACGGAATTCACCCAAAATGCCGTTATGCCGTTATGGCTTTATTTAAACTTCAGTAAGATAAAGAAGGTTAATTAACCTAAATATGCTAAACCAGTTATTTGAAGATTTTCGATATCGATTGCAAAATGTGTAGATCCAAGAAAATCGACTACATACCTAAATATAAGATTAGGGAATTCTTCTACATGCACTGCCGTTCTGGCGCCAGGGCTTTATGTTAACTTCAGGCGTTAAAGAAGCTTTATTATCTTAAATATGTTAAACTAATGATTTGAAGCATTTCGATATCGATTGCTAAATGTGTATATACAAGAAAATCGAATTCATACCAAAATATAAGATTACGTACTTCTTCTAAATGCACTGCTTTTATGCCGTTTGCCGTTATGGCTTTATATTAACTTCAGTTCGTTAAAAAAGGTTTATTAATTTAAAATATGTTAAACCAGTTATTTGAAGGATTTCGATATCGATTGCTTAATGCATATATACAAGAAAATCGACTTTATACCTGAATATAAGACTACGGAATTCTCCCAAATGTACTGTCGTTATGCCGCTATGGCTCTTTACTAACTTCAATACGTTAAAGAAGGTAAATTAACTTAAATATGTTAAACTAATGATTTGAAGCATTTCGATATCGCTTGCTAAATGTGTATATACAAGAAAATCGAATTTATACCTAAATATAAGATAACGGAATTTTTCTAAATGCACTGCCGTTATGCCGTTAACGCTCTATGTAGACTTCAGTGCGTTAAAGAAGGTTTATTAACTTAAATATGTTAAACTAATGATTTGAAGCATTTCGATATCGATTGCTAAATGTGTATATTCAAGAAAATCGACTTTATACCTAAATATAAGATTACGGAATTCTTCCTAATGTACTGTCGTTATGCCGCCATGGCTTTGTATCAACTTCAATACGTTAAAGAAGGTTAATTTTTTTAAAATATGTTAAACTGATGGTTTGAAGCATTTTGATATCGCTTGCTAAATGAATATATACAAGAAAGTCGAATTTATACCTAAATATAAGATAACGGAATTCTTCTAAATGCACTGCCGTTATGCCATTAGGGCTTTATATAGACTCAAGTGCGTTAAAGAAGGTTTGTTAACTTAAATATGTTAAACTAATGATTTGAAGCATTTCGATATCGATTGCTAAATGTGTATATTCAAGAAAATTGACTTTATACCTAAATATAAGATTACGGAATTTTTCCCTAATGTACTGTCGTTATGCCGCCATGGCTTTGTATCAACTTCAATACGTTTAAGAAGGTTAATTATTTTA
>CM050324.1:6589519-6607975 GCA_027475135.1 Bactrocera correcta | reverse complement strand
ATCCAAATGCTTCAAATCATTAGTTTAACATATTTAAGTTAATAAACCTTCTTTAACGCACTGAAGTCTACATAGAGCGTTAACGGCATAACGGCAGTGCATTTAGAAGAATTCCGTTATCTTATATTTAGGTATTAAGTCGATTTTCTTGTATATACACATTTAGCAATCGATATCGAAATGCTTCAAATCATTAGTTTAACATATTAAGTTAATAAACATATTTTAGCTTACTGAAGTCTACATAAAGCCTTAACGGTATAACGGCAGTGCATTTAGAAGAATTCCGTAATGTTACAATTTTATATTTAGGTGTAAAGTCGATTTTCTTGTATTTACACATTTAGCAGTCGATATCGAAATGCTTCAAACCATTAGTTTAACATATTTAAAAATTAACCTTCTTTAACGTATTGAAGTTGATACAAAGCCATGGCGGCATAACGACAGTACATTTAGAAGAATTCCGTAATCTTATATTTAGGTATAAAGTCGATTTTCTTGTATATACACATTTAGCAATCGATATCGAAATGCTTTAAATCATAAGTTTAAAATATTTAAGTTAATAAACCTTCTTTAACGCACTGAAGTCTACATAAAGCCTTGACGGTATAACTGCACTACATTAAGAAGAATTCCGTTATCTTATATTTAGGTATAAATTCGACTTTCTTGTATATATTCATTTAGCAAGCGATAGCAAAATGCTTCCAACCATCAGTTTTACATATTTAAAATAATTAACCTTCTTTAAAGTATTGAAGTTGATACAAAGCCATGGCGGCATAATGACAGTACATTTGGAAGAATTCCGTAATCTTATATTTAGGTATAAAGTCGATTTTCTTGTATATACACATTTAGCAATCGATATCGAAATGCTTCAAATCATTAGTTTAACATATTTAAGTTAATAAACCTTCTTTAACGCACTGAAGTCTACATAAAGCGTTAACGGCATAACGGCAGTGCATTTAGAAAAATTCCGTTATATTATATTTAGGTATAAATTCGATTTTCTTGTATATACACATTTAGTAATCGATATCGAAATGCTTCAAATCATTAGTTTAACATATTTGAGTTAATAAACCTTCTTTAACGCACTTAGGTCTACATAAATCCCTAATGGCATAACGGCAGTGCATTTAGAAGAATTCCGTTGTCTTATATTTAAGTATAAATTCGATTTTCTTGTATATACACATTTAGCAATCGATATCGAACTGCTTCAAATCATTAGTTTAACATATTTAAGTTAATAAACCTTCTTTAACTCACTGAAGTCTACATAAAGCCTTAACGGCATAACGGCATAACGGCAGTGCATTTAGAAGAATGCCGTAATCTTTTATTTAGGTATAAAATCGATTTTCTTGTATATACACATTTAGCAATCAATATCGAAATGCTTCAAATCATAAGTTTAACATATTAAGTTAATAAACATTTTTTAGCTAACTGACGTCTTCATAAAGCCTTAGCGGTATAACGGCAGAGCATTTAGAAGAATTCCGTAATGTTATAATTTTATATTTAGGTGTAAAGTCGATTTTCTTGTATTTGTACATTTAGCAGTCGATATCGAAATGCTTCAAACCATTAGTTTAACATATTTAAAATAATTAACCTTCTTTAACGTATTGAAGTTGATACAAAGCCATGGCGGCATAACGACAGTACATTTTGCAGAATTCCGTAATCTTATATTTAGGTATAAAGTCGATTTTCTTGTATATACACATTAAGCAATCGATATCGAAATGCTTCAAATCATAGGTTTAAAATATTTAAGTTTATAAACCTTCTTTAACGCACTGAAGTCTACATAAAGCGTTAACGGCATAACGGCAGTGTATTTAGAAAAATTCCGTTATCTTATTTTTAGGTATAAATTCGATTTTCTTGTATATACATATTTGGCAAGCGATATCGAAATGCTTCAAATCATTAGTTTAACATATTTAAGTTAATTAACCTTCTTTAACGTATTGAAGTCGATACAAAGCCATGGGGGCATAATGACAGTACATTTGGAAGAATTCCGTAATCTTATATTTAGGTATAAAGTCGATTTTCTTGCATATACACATTTAGCAATCGATATCTAAATGCTTCAAATCATTAGTTTAACATATTTAAGTTAATAAACCTTCTTTAACGAACTGAAGTCTACATAAAGCGTTAACGGCATAACGGCAGTGCATTTAGAAAATGTTCCGTTATCTTATATTTAGGTATAAATTCGATTTTCTTGTATATACATATTTGGCAAGCGATATCGAAATGCTTCAAATCATTAGTTTAACATATTTAAGTTAATTAACCTTCTTTAACTTATTGAAGTTGATATAAAGCCATAACGACAGTACATTTGGAAGAATTCCGTGGTCTTATATTTAGGTATAAAGTCGATTTTCTTGTATATATGCATTAAGCATTCTATATCGAAACGCTTCAAATAACTGGTTTAACATATTTAAGTTAATAAACCTTCTTTAACGAACTTAAGTTAATATAAAGCCATAACGGCATAACGGCAGTGCATTTAGAAGAATTACGTAATCTTATATTTAGGTATGAATTCGATTTTCTTGTATATACACATTTAGCAATCGATATCGAAATGCTTCAAATCATTAGTTTAACATATTTAAGTTAATAAACCTACTTTAACGCACTTAAGTCTACATAAAGCCCTAATGGCATAACGGCAGTGCATTTAGAAGAATTACGTAATCTTATATTTAGGTATGAATTCGATTTTCTTGTATATATACATTAAGCAAGCGATATCGAAATGCTTCAAATCATTACTTTAACATATTTAAGTTAATAAACCTTCTTTAACGCACTTAAGTCTACATAAAGCCCTAATGGCATAACGGCAGTGCATTTAGAAGAATTCCGGCAGTGCATTTAGAAGAATTCCGTAATCTTATATTTAGGTATAAAGTCGATTTTCTTGTATATACACATTAAGCAATCGATATCGAAATGCTTCAAATCATAGGTTTAAAATATTTAAGTTAATAAACCTTCTTTAACCAACTGAAGTTAATATAAAGATATAACGGGATAACGGGACAACGGCAGTGCATTTAGAAAAATTACGTAATCTTATATTAGGTATGAATTCGATTTTCTTGTATATATACATTTAGCAATCGATATCGAAATGCTTCAAATCATTAGTTTAACATATTTAAGTTAATAAACCTTCTCTAAAACACTTAAGTCTACATAAAGCCCTAATGGCATAACGGCAGTGCATTTAAAAGAATTCCGTTATATTATATTTAGGTATAAATTCGATTTTCTTGAATATACACGTTTAGCAATCGATATCGAAATGCTTCAAATCAATAGTTTAACATATTTAAGTTAATAAACCTTCTTTAACTCACTGAAGTCTACATAAAGCCTTAACGGCATAACGGCAGTGCATTTAGAAGAATTACGTAATCTTATATTTAGGTATGAACTCGATTTTCTTGTATATATACATTAAGCAAGCGATATCGAAATGCTTCAAATCATTAGTTTAACATATTTAAGTTAATAAACCTTCTTTAAAACACTTAAGTCTACATAAAGCCCTAATGGCATAACGGCAGTGCATTTAGAAGAATTCCGTAATCTTATATTTAGGTATAAAGTCGATTTTCCTGTATATACACATTAAGCAATCGATATCGAAATGCTTCAAATCATAAGTTTAAAATATTTAAGTTAATAAACCTTCTTTAACGCACTGAAGTCTACATAAAGCCCTGACGGTATAACTGCACTGCATTTAGAAGAATTCCGTTATCTTATATTTAGGTAAAATTTCGACTTTCTTGTATATATTCATTTAGCAAGCGATATCAAAATGCTTCAAACCATCAGTTTATTATATTTAAAATAATTAACCTTCTTTAACGTATTGAAGTTGATACAAAGCCATGGCGGCATAACGACAGTACATTAGGAAGAATTCCGTAATCTTATGTTCAGGTATAAAGTCGATTTTCTTGTATATATGCATTAAGCAATCGATATCGAAATGCTTCAAATAACTAGTTTAACATATTTAAGTTAATAAACCTTCTTTAACGAACTGAAGTTAATATAAAGCCATAACGGCAGTGCATTTAGAAGAATTACGTAATCTTATATTTAGGTATGAATTCGATCTTCTTGTATATACTCATTTAGCAATCGATATCGAAATGCTTCAAATCATTAGTTTAACATATTTAAGATAATAAAGCTTCTTTAACGCCTGAAGTTAACATTAAGCCATGGCGCCATAACGGAAGTGCATGTAGAAGAATTCCGTAATCTTATATTTAGGTATGTAGTCGATTTTCTTCGATCTACACATTTAGCAATCGATATCGAAAATCTTCAAATAACTGGTTAAGCATATTTAGGTTAATTAACCTTCTTTATCTTACTGAAGTTTAAATAAAGCCATAACGGCATAACGGCTGTATATTTGGGTGAATTCCGTAATCTTTTATTAAGGTACAAAATCGGTTTTCTTGTTTATACACATTTAGCAATCGATATCGAAATGCTTCAACTCATTAGTTTAACATATTTAAGTTAATAAACCTTCTTTAACAATCTGAAGTTGCATAACGGCAGTGGATGTAGAAGAATTCCGTAATCTTATATTTAGGTATACAGTCGATTTTCTTATATATACATATTAAGCTATCGATATCGAAATGCTTCAAATCATTTGTTTAACTATTATTAAGTTAAAAAACGGTATAACGGCAGTGCATTTAGAAGAATTCCGTATTGTTATAATTTTATATTTAGGTGTAAAGTCGATTTTCTTGTATTTACACATTTAGCAGTCGATATCGAAATGCTTCAAACCATTAGTTTAACATATTTAAAATAATAAACCTTCTTTAACGTATTGAAGTTGATACAAAGCCATGGCGGCATAACGACAGTACATTTTGAAGAATTCCGTAATCTTATATTTAGGTATAAAGTCGATTTTCTTGTATATACACATTAAGCAATCGATATCGAAATGCTTCAAATCATAAGTTTAAAATATTTAAGTTAATAAACCTTCTTTAACGCACTGAAGTCTACATAAAGCCTTGACGGTATAACTGCACTGCATTTAGAAGATTTCCGTTATCTTATATTTAGGTATAGATTCGACTTTCTTGTATATATTCATTTAGCAAGCGATATCAAAATGCTTCAAACCATCAGTTTAACATATTCAAAATAATTAACCTTTTTTAACGTATTGAAGTCGATACAAAGCCATGGCGGCATAATGACAGTACATTTGGAAGAATTCCGTAATCTTATATTAGGTATAAAGTCGATTTTCTTGTATATACACATTTAGCAATCGATATCGAAATGCTTCAAATCATTAGTTTAACATATTTAAGTTAATAAACATTTTTTAGCTAACTGAAGTCTTCATAAAGCCTTAGCGGTATATCCGCAGTGCATTTAGAAGAATTCCGTAATGTTATAATTTTATATTTAGGTGTAAAGTCGATTTTCTTGTATTTACACATTTAGCAATCAATATCGAAATGCTTCAAATCATTAGTTTAACATATTAAGTTAATAAACATTTTTTAGCTAACTGAAGTCTTCATAAAGCCTTAGCGGTATATCGGCAGTGCATTTAGAAGAATTCCGTAATGTTATAATTTTATATTTAGGTGTAAAGTCGATTTTCTTGTATTTACACATTTAGCAGTTGATATCGAAATGCTTCAAACCATTAGTTTAACATATTTAAAATATTTAACCTTCTTTAACGTATCGAAGTTGATACAAAGCCATGGCGGCATAACGACAGTACATTTGGAAGAATTCCGTAATCTTATATTTAGTTATAAAGTCAATTTTCTTGAATATACACATTTAGCAATCGATATCGAAATGCTTCAAATCATTAGTTTAACATATTTAAGTTAACAAACCTTCTTTAACGCACTTGAGTCTACATAAAGCCCTAATGGCATAACGGCAGTGCATTTAGAAGAATTCCGTTATCTTATATTTAGGTATAAATTCGACTTTCTTGTATATATTCATTTAGCAAGCGATATCAAAATGCTTCAAACCATCAGTTTAACATATTTAAAATAATTAACCTTCTTAAACGTATTGAAGTTGATACAAAGCCATGGCGGCATAACGACAGTACATTAGGAAGAATTCCGTAATCTTATATTTAGGTATAAAGTCAATTTTCTTGAATATACACATTTAGCAATCGATATCGAAATGCTTCAAATCATTAGTTTAACATATTTAAGTTAACAAACCTTCTTTAACGCACTTGAGTCTACATAAAGCCCTAATGGCATAACGGCAGTGCATTTAGAAGAATTCCGTTATCTTATATTTAGGTATAAATTCGACTTTCTTGTATATATTCATTTAGCAAGCGATATCAAAATGCTTCAAACCATCAGTTTAACATATTTAAAATAATTAACCTTCTTTAACGTATTGAAGTTGATACAAAGCCATGGCGGCATAACGACAGTACATTAGGAAGAATTCCGTAATCTTATATTTAGGTATAAAGCCGATTTTCTTGAATATACACATTTAGCAATCGATATCGAAATGCTTCAAATCATTAGTTTAACATATTTAAGTTAATAAACCTTCTTTAACGCACTGAAGTCTACATAGAGCGTTAACGGCATAACGGCAGTGCATTTAGAAAAATTCCGTTATCTTATATTTAGGTATAAATTCGATTTTCTTGTATATACACATTTAGCAAGCGATATCGAAATGCTTCAAATCATTAGTTTAACATATTTAAGTTAATTTACCTTCTTTAACGTATTGAAGTTAATAAAGAGCCATAGCGGCATAACGACAGTACATTTGGGAGAATTCCGTAGTCTTATATTCAGGTATAAAGTCGATTTTCTTGTATATATGCATTAAGCAATCGATATCGAAATCCTTCAAATAACTGGTTTAACATATTTAAGTTAATAAACCTTCTTTAACGAACTGAAGTTAATATAAAGCCATAACGGCATAACGGCATAACAGCAGTGCATTTAGAAGAAGTACGTAATCTTATATTTAGGTATGAATTCGATTTTCTTGTATATACACATTTAGCAATCGATATCGAAATGCTTCAAATCATTAGTTTAACATATTTAAGTTAATAAAGCTTCTTTAACGCCTGAAGTTAACATAAAGCCATGGCGCCATAACGGCAGTGCATTTAGAAGAATGCCGTAATTTTTTATTTAGGTATAAAATCGATTTTCTTATATATACACATTTAGCAATCAATATCGAAATGCTTCAAATCATAAGTTTAACATATTAAGTTAATAAACATTTTTTAGCTAACTGACGTCTTCATAAAGCATTTACGGTATATAGGCAGTGCATTTAGAAGAATTCCATAATGTTATAATTTTATATTTAGGTGTAAAGTCGATTTTCTTGTATTTACACATTCAGCAGTCGATATCGAAATGCTTCAAACCATTAATTTAACATATTTAAGATTATTAACCTTCTTTAACGTATTGAAGTTGATACAAAGCCATGGCGGCATAACGACAGTACAGTATTTACACATTTAGATATCGATATCGAAATACTTCAAACCATTAGCTTATCATATTTAAATAATTAACCTTCTTTACAGAAGCCATAACGGCATAACGGTAGTAGGTAGGTAGGTAGGTAAGATGGCTGATCTAGGATCCCACGTAGACTAAAAATTTAGTCCTTTGTGATGCCATTGAAAAGGAACTCCCGTGTTCGGACTTACAGATTGGCGAAGCGCTTTGTAGCCAATACATAGTTACACAGACGCCTAACTTCAACACCCGCCAGTTCGGTGGCGTGCCCAAAGGTATGCGCCCCCAGGTGTCTGAGTCTTGACCTCCCAAAAGCGGGACAGTCAAGCAGGAAGTGCTGGCTTGTTTCTACCGCATCTTCCTCCAAACAGCTTCTGCAGTCGGCATCCGGTAAGATACCCATTCTTACCGCATGTAAGCCAATAGGGCAGTGGCCCGTTAAGAGACCCACTAACAGTGAGAGGTTAGCCTTGCTGAGGGCTAAAAGATCATTAGATCTCCTGCGGTCTATGTTGGGCCAGAAGGCCTTCGCAACCGCACAAGTGCCGATGTTTGCCCAGCGTTGGGCGAACATCCGCGTGGCCCAGCTGTCTAGTAGTAGACCACAAGAAGAAACAGGAGCACCGACCCGTTCCCATTCTACCGATAATGATTCTAGGGTACCCTTCCTTGCTAGCTCATCAGCTTTGCAATTGCCTGCAATTCCGCTATGGCCCGGCACCCACACCAGCCTAATCACAAAAGCTCTAGCTGCTAGAGATAGTGACGTTAGACATTCTTCGACCAGCCCTGAACGCACTGTGAATGAGTTCAAGGCTAATATAGCCGCTCTACTATCCGAGTGGATAGTCACTTCTCTGAAAGTGGATGCACTCTGTAGCAGCAAATCAGCTGCAACCTTGATGGCTGCGACCTCAGCCTGGAAAACACTACAGTAGTCGGGAAGTCTGAAACAGGAGTCGATGGAGAGCTCCCGACAGTAGACCCCTCCACCAACCTTTCCCCCAAGCTTTGACCCATCCGTGAAGAAGCTTGCTGCCCCCCTCCTCCATCGGCTTCTTCCCACCCACATCTCCCTCGTCGGTATATGGGCAGAGAAGGAGCCGCCAGAGTTCGGTATGGCGACTCCAAGATCCAGATGATCCGGTATGCAGTCAAAGTTTGTGAGGATATCCGAATGACCAGATGCGCGTTCCTTTAAGAAACCAGATTCTCTGAGTCTAATAGCCACCTTCGCGGCTATGCACCTACCGGCAATGTCCACCGGCGTTATATTCAAAATTGCATTAAGTGCCATGGTCGGAGTAGATCTTAATGCACCACATACGCTAATTAGCGCAGCCCGTTGAACGCTCTCGAGTTTTTTGGCCAGTGTGGTCTTCCCTAAAGCCCTCCACCACATGAAGACACCATAGAATAAGATGGGCTTTACTATGGTGTCATAAAGCCAGAGGACCACTTTCGGTGAAAGACCCCACCTTTTGCCAATAGCTCCTTTGCAGCAGTATAAGGCAACAGATGCCTTTTTTGCTCTCTCCTCGATATTCGGCTTCCATGAAAGCTTCTTATCCAGGATGAGCCCTAAATACTTCACTGTATCCGCCGGTTGCAGGCGAATACCTCCCATCCGCGGCAACGGTGCCACCGGGATTTTATATTTCCGGCTGAATAAAACCATTTCTGTTTTGTTTGGATTTATGGCGAGTCCACTTCCGACCGCCCACTTTGTTACTACGCTGAGATATCCCTGCGTCAACTCGTACACGGTGTTAAGGAACTTTCCTTTGACCATAAGTGCTACATCATCTGCGTAGGCAATCACCCGACAGCCGCGATCCTCTAGTTTTTTGAGCAATTCGTCAACGACTAGGATCCATAGAAGAGGAGAAAGAACCCCACCTTGTGGTGTTCCCCTACTCACACTACGCCTCGCACGCGCGCTGCCCCATTCCGTTTCGATTACTCTGTCGCATAGAAGGCTGAGAATGAGCCGCTTGAAGTTCGATTCAACCCCAAGACCGTCAAGGGCAGTTAATACTGCTTCAGGCAGGACATTGTTGAAAGCTCCCTCGATATCAAGGAAGGTCCCAACAGCGAAGTCCTTGGCTTCAATGGCCTCCTCAAGCCATGACACGATAGTATGCAATGCAGTGTCCACTGACCTGCCTTTGCGATAAGCATGTTGTGCTCTTGACAAATAGTCTCTCGGAATGCTCTTCCTTATATACCAGTCCATCAGCCGCTCCAGAGTCTTTAACAAGAAGGAGGAGAGGCTGATTGGCCTGAAATCTTTGGCCGTGACAAGGGAGACCCTGCCAGCCTTCGGGATAAACGTGACCTTGACTCGTCTCCAGGCCCCCGGAATGTAACCTAATCTGATGCAGTTCGCATAGATAGGTGCCAACCAGTCGCATGACACCTTAACAGCCTGTTGCAGCTGCGCTGGTATGATGCCGTCTGGTCCCGGGGACTTGAACGGTTTGAACGAGTTAATCGCCCACGTCAAGTGACGCTCATCCAGAATGCCGACAAAGGCCGCACAATCGTCATGCGGCATCCCGAGAGGACCCCTCACAGAGGATATGTTGCTCGGGAAGTGAGCGTCGAGAAGCGTCTGAAGTGTTTCTTCACTACTGAGAGCCCACTTCCCATTAGCGTCCTTTAGATACCCCAGGGACACTGGGGTTTTTGCGAGAATACGCCTGAATCTCGAGGACTCGTGACAGCCTTCCACCTTTTCACAGAAGCACTTCCACGAGGTCCTCTTGGCCTTTCTTAACTCGGACTTATAAATTGAAAGTCCTGCTTTATACAAGGCCCAATCATCAGATAACCCACTTCTGCGGGCCTTATTGAATAGCCGTCTACAAGACGCCCTGATCTCTGAGAGCTCCGTAGTCCACCATATAGGTTTCTCTTTGCCCTTCGGTGATCTCAGTGGACAAGACCTCTCCAGCGCAGCATTACACGCCGAGCTGAAGACTTCGACCCACTCCTCCACCACATCGGTAGTGGCCAACGAGTCCACCCCCGGTGCGTGTGGGAGAGTTTGCCTAAGCCTCCTGCGGTAACCTACCCAGTCCGTGTTCCTAGGGTTCCTGAAAGATTTCCTAGGCGGACCTTCACCAACTAGACTAAACTCGATGTACCTGTGATCCGAAAAGGAGTGATCAGCGAGGACCCTCCAGTTCGAGATCAGCGGGGCAATCGCTTTTGAGGCAAGGGTGAGGTCGAGGACCTCCTCCCTGCCTGCGGTCACAAAAGTAGGAGAGTTTCCTCTATTACAAATGCGAAGATCTTCGCTAATAATGAAATCAAAAAGCGACTCACCTCTACTGTTAGTATCCGAGCTTCCCCAGATCTGGTGCCGCGAGTTAGCGTCGGAACCGATGATGACGCCAGTGCCAGACTTAGACGCTTCGGCTAAGGTCCTCCTCAGCAGTAAGGGAGGTGGCTCCACCACATCATCGTGTGGCATGTATGCGGAGATGAGCCAGAGATCCCCGGTGTCGCATTCTAATTTCGCTGTCACTATGTCAGCGCTGCTGAAATTAGGTAAAAGAAATACCGTTAGTTCGTTCCTTACCAGCATACAGGCTCTGTTCCTACCTGCATCCTTGGCTGTCAGGAGCCTATGGCTCTTTGTCCTCAATCCAGAGATCCCGTTGCCAGTCAGCCACGGTTCCTGGATCAGGACGACATCAGCTCCGTCTTGTTCCAGACGGAGCAATAGGTTGGCGGAGGCCGCCTTCGCATGCTGGAGGTTAATCTGGAGGAATTTCATCCTTCAGATTTTCCCCCAGGAACGCTATTTCAGCGTCCAAGTCGTGGTCGACCCGAACCTCCTCAAACAGTTGTTCGAGGCTGAAGACGGAGTCGCCAATTGACGAACCGCCCCCAACACTCGCCACGTCTGAGAGATTCGGATCTGCTTCCACGGTCATATGACCGTCGACGCCCTCTGGCGCATCGATGTCCACAGTCGTTTGACTGTCAGCACCCCTTGGTACATCCACCGCAGTCACCGTAGCCTGGGGACCATCAGCCCTGGCATCTGATGGAAGTACTTTCAGCACTACCATCTCAAAACCATAGCTAATGGCTCCCCTTGTTTTGCTGAGAGGACCGATGGATTCCGTGTTTAGCATTATCAGCGCTTGCCGATACGGTTCATCAGTCCTCTCCAGCCTTAAGACTTTCCAGTCCTGCGTCGGAAGTGAGGGATTGCAATATCTGAGGATTTCCTCAATCTCACTCGGCGTGGAAGGTTCGGCCGGTAGCCAAACGCGAGCCCTAGGACGGAGAGGAAGATCCTCTTTGGCCACGGCCTCCAGTCTGGCCCCCTTCCAGACCTCCCCCACCTGAGAGACTGCCTTCTTGTACAAGATGGCCGATCTCTCGTCAGCGCAACTCGTGAGCTTGTGCAGCCCCTGGTGCCAACCGGCACTCACACATTTCGGGGGTGGCCCCGGGTTTTCCTTGACCACCCTCAGGAAGACCGACGAGATAGCCGCCGCTACCCTCTTCCATTCCTCATGGGAGATGGCACCGTTCTCCCTACTACGGTCGAGCACCCCCAGTACTATGGCCCCAGCGCCTTTGGCGATTTCGCTAAAGGTTGGCGCCTTTCCCGTTCGCGGTTTCTTAACAAGGGAGGTTTCTCCCTCGTGCGACCTCTGCCGCTTGACTGCCGGTTCTGTCCTGCTGGTTTCCGGTCCTGCCCTATCGTTCTCGCTCAGCACCTTCCTGGCCCACTCAAGTGTACTAGCGTGTTGCTCAGAAACCTGACCAACATGCTTGTCACCGTAGCGTTCCACGATTTTGGCCGCCAATCGACGGTCTGATTTCAGCTTTCTAGCTAAAGCTGCTTTGCTTTTACCCCCTGCGGATCCCTTCATAACTCTAGCTGAGGTTCCCCTGCTAGTGCTGGCGATTCCGCCGCGTATGAAGGATCCACCCTTCGCTACGTCCGTTGCCGGCGGGTTAGCGCCGGTTACCCCCAGTCTGCTACCTGAGGAGACACCTACTGGAGTCTTAGCCGTATTGCTGCCATATCTCGGTGACGGTTTCGTCGCCATAGGAGCAGCGTCCCCACCTGGGTTGGATCTAGGTGCCGATTTCGACAGCCCTTCACCTCCCTTCGTCGTTCTTCCGTCAATTTTGTTCATAGGATTGTCCATGCGAAAAGGGTCCCCACTCAGAGCCGCTATCCGTCCCCCGGAAAGGTAGTCGCCTTTTATGGTCCCAAGGTTATCTCAATGATGAGGCCAAGGCGAGGGTTGACGTACGCCCTTATGAGGCAATACGTTCAGAGCCGACCAGCGCAAAGAAGGAGTCATCTCAACATACACCTACCACGCCAACTTAACGACGACGGGGGGGGAACGTACTCTGAGGCCTGCCAGGGTTTTAACGGGACGGGGGCAGTTGCGACATTAGCCTGTCAGCCATTTCTGATGAGTGTCACCTCATCATACTCAGGTGTCAGAATGTCGCCACCACCAGCCCAGGGTTCTACCAAATCCGATAAAAGTTTCTCAAAAACCAGTCCAGAGCCAAAGTCGTCTAGGGAGTTGTTAGGCCGTGAAGGCCGCAGGTCATTTAGCGTTACCCAGGGTGCACCAGCTTGGAGGCGACCTGCCTTGCACCCCTCATAACGGTAGTATATTTGGGTAATTTCCGTAATCTTATATTTAGGAATAAAGTTGATTTTCTTGTATTTACACATTCAGCAGTCGATATCGAAATGCTTCAAACCATTAGTTTAACATATTTAAAATAATTAACCTTCTTTAACGTATTGAAGTTGATACAAAGCCATGGCGGCATAACGACAGTACATTTTGCAGAATTCCGTAATCTTATATTTAGGTATAAAGTCGATTTTCTTGTATATACACATTAAGCAATCGATATCGAAATGCTTCAAATCATAGGTTTAAAATATTTAAGCTAATAAACCTTCTTTAACTCACTGAAGTCTACATAAAGCCTTAACGGCATAACGGCAGTGCATTTAGAAGAATTCCGTAATCTTATATTTAGGTATGAACTCGATTTTCTTGTATATATACATTAAGCAAGCGATATCGAAATGCTTCAAATCATTAGTTTAACATATTTAAGTTAATAAACCTTCTTTAACGCACTTAAGTCTACATAAAGCCCTAATGGCATAACGGCAGTGCATTTAGAAGAATTCCGGCAGTGCATTTAGAAGAATTCCGTAATCTTATATTTAGGTATAAAGTCGATTTTCTTGTATATACACATTAAGCAATCGATATCGAAATGCTTCAAATCATAAGTTTAAAATATTTAAGTTAATAAACCTTCTTTAACGCACTGAAGTCTACATAAAGCCCTGACGGTATAACTGCACTGCATTTAGAAGAATTCCGTTATCTTATATTTAGGTATAATTTCGACTTTCTTGTATATATTCATTTAGCAAGCGATATCAAAATGCTTCAAACCATCAGTTTATTATATTTAAAATAATTAACCTTCTTTAACGTATTGAAGTTGATACAAAGCCATGGCGGCATAACGACAGTACATTAGGAAGAATTCCGTAATCTTATGTTTAGGTATAAAGTCGATTTTCTTGTATATATACATTTAGCAAGCGATATCGAAATGCTTCAAATCATTAGTTTAACATATTTAAGTTAATTTACCTTCTTTAACGTATTGAAGTTGATAAAGAGCCATAGCGGAATAACGACAGTACATTTGGAAGAATTCCGTAGTCTTATATTCAGGTATAAAGTCGATTTTCTTGTATATATGCATTAAGCAATCGATATCGAAATGCTTCAAATAACTGGTTTAACATATTTAAGTTAATTAACCTTCTTTAACGAACTGAAGTTAATATAAAGCCATAACGGCAGTGCATTTAGAAGAATTACGTAATCTTATATTTAGGTATGAATTCGATTTTCTTGTATATACTCATTAAGCAATCGATATCGAAATGCTTCAAATCATTAGTTTAACATATTTAAGTTAATAAAGCTTCTTTAACGCCTGAAGTTAACATTAAGCCATGGCGCCATAACGGAAGTGCATGTAGAAGAATTCCGTAATCTTATATTTAGGTATGTAGTCGATTTTCTTCGATCTACACATTTAGCAATCGATATCGAAAATCTTCAAATAACTGGTTAAGCATATTTAGGTTAATTAACCTTCTTTATCTTACTGAAGTTTAAATAAAGCCATAACGGCATAACGGCTGTATATTTGGGTGAATTCCGTAATCTTTTATTAAGGTACAAAATCGATTTTCTTGTATATACACATTTAGCAATCGATATCGAAATGCTTCAACTCATTAGTTTAACATATTTAAGTTAATAAACCTTCTTTAACAATCTGAAGTTGCATAACGGCAGTGGATGTAGAAGAATTCCGTAATCTTATATTTAGGTATAAAGTCGATTTTCTTATATATACATATTAAGCTATCGATATCAAAATGCTTCAAATCATTTGTTTAACTATTATTAAGTTAAAAAACGGTATAAAGGCAGTGCATTTAGAAGAATTCCGTATTGTTATAATTTTATATTTAGGTGTAAAGTCGATTTTCTTGTATTTACACATTTAGCAGTCGATATCGAAATGCTTCAAACCATTAGTTTAACATATTTAAAATAATAAACCTTCTTTAACGTATTGAAGTTGATACAAAGCCATGGCGGTATAAAGTCGATTTTCTTGTATATACACATTAAGCAATCGATATCGAAATGCTTCAAATCATAAGTTTAAAATATTTAAGTTAACAAACCTTCTTTAACGCACTGAAGTCTACATAAAGCCTTGACGGTATAACTGCACTGTATTTAGAAGAATTCCGTTATCTTATATTTAGGTATAGATTCGACTTTCTTGTATATATTCATTTAGCAAGCAATATCAAAATGCTTCAAACCATCAGTTTAACATATTCAAAATAATTAACATTTTTTAACGTATTGAAGACGATACAAAGCCATGGCGGCATAATGACAGTACATTTGGAAGAATTCCGTAATCTTATATTTAGGTATAAAGTCGATTTTCTTGGATCTACACATTTAGCAATCGATATCGAAAATCTTCAAATAACTGGTTTAGCATATCTAGGTTAATTAACCTTCTTTATCTTACTGAAGTTTAAATGAAGCCTAACGGCATATCGGCATTTTGGGTGAATTCCGTAATCTTTTATTTAGGTATAAAATCGATTTTCTTGTATATACACATTTAGCAATCGATATCGAAATGCTTCAAATCATTAGTTTAACATATTTAAGTTAATTAACCTTCTGTAACGCACTGAAGTCTACATAAAGCGTTAACGGCATAAGGGCAGTGAATTTAGAAAAATTCCGTTATCTTATATTTAGGTATAAATTCGATTTTCTTGTATATACATATTTGGCAAGCGATATCGAAATGCTTCACATCATTAGTTTAACATATTTAAGTTAATTAAACTTCTTTAACGTATTGATATAAAGCCATAAGAGCAGTGCAATTGGAAGAATTCCGTAATCTTATATTTAGGTATAAAGTCGATTTTCTTTTATATACAAATTTAGATATCGATATCGAAATGCTTCAAATCATTAGTTTAACATATTAAGTTAATAAACATTTTTTAGCTAACTGAAGTCTTCATAAAGCCTTAGCGGTATATCGGCAGTGCATTTAGAAGAATTCCGTAATGTTATAATTTTATATTTAGGTGTAAAGTCGATTTTCTTGTATATATGCA
Organism: Bactrocera correcta; assembly: GCA_027475135.1. Lineage (NCBI taxonomy): Eukaryota > Metazoa > Arthropoda > Insecta > Diptera > Tephritidae > Bactrocera > Bactrocera correcta. The sequence goes on along the minus strand of CM050324.1, from coordinate 6,591,589 downwards.
TTAAGCATTCGATATCGAAATGCTTCAAATAACTGGTTTAACATATTTAAGTTAATAAAACTTCTTTAACGAACTGAAGTTAATATAAAGCCATAACGGCATAACGGCAGTGCATTTAGAAGAATTACGTAATCTTATATTTAGGTATGAATTCGATTTTCTTGTATATACACATTTAGCAATCGATATCGAAATGCTTCAAATCATTAGTTTAACATATTTAAGTTAATAAACCTTCTTTAACGCACTTAAGTCTACATAAAGCCCTAATGGCATAACGGCAGTGCATTTAGAAGAATTCCGTAATCTTATATTTAGGTATAAAGTCGATTTTCTTGTATATACACATTTAGCAATCGATATCGAAATGCTTCAAATCATTAGTTTAACATATTTAAGTTAATAAACCTTCTTTAACGCACTGAAGTCTACATAAAGCCTTAACGGTATAACTGCAGTGCATTTAGAAGAATTCCGTAATGTTATAATTTTATATTTAGGTATAAAGTCGATTTTCTTGTATTTACACATTTAGCAGTCGATATCGAAATGATTCAAACCATTAGTTTAACATATTTAAAATAATTAAACTTCTTAAACGTATTGAAGTTGATACAAAGCCATGGCGGCATAATGACAGTACATTTGGAAGAATTCCGTAATCTTATATTTAGGTATAAAGTCGATTTTCTTGTATATACACATTAAGCAATCGATATCGAAATGCTTCAAATCATTAGTTTAACATATTTAAGTTAATAAACCTTCTTTAACGCACTGAAGTCTACATAAAGCGTTAACGGCATAACGGCAGTGCATTTAGAAAAATTCCGTTATCTTATATTTAGGTATAAATTCGATTTTCTTGTATATACATATTTGGCAAGCGATATCGAAATGCTTCAAATCATTAGTTTAACATATTTAAGTTAATTAACCTTCTTTAACGCACTGAAGTCTACATAAAGCCCTAATGGCATAACGGCAGTGCATTTAGAAGAATTCCGTAATCTTTTATTTAGGTATAAAATCGATTTTCTTGTATATACACATTTAGCAATCGATATCGAAATGCTTCAAATCATTAGTTTAACATATTTAAGTTAATAAACCTTCTTTAACGCACTGAAGTCTACATAAAGCCTTAACGGTATAACTGCAGTGCATTTAGAAGAATTCCGTGATGTTATAATTTTATATTTAGGTATAAAGTCGATTTTCTTGTATTTACACATTTAGCAGTCGATATCGAAATGATTCAAACCATTAGTTTAACATATTTAAAATAATTAAACTTCTTAAACGTATCGAAGTTGATACAAAGCCATGGCGGTATAACGACAGTACATTTGGCAGAATTCCGTAATCTTATATTTAGGTATAATGTCGATTTTCTTGAATATACACATTTAGCAATCGATATCGAAATGCTTCAAATCATTAGTTTAACATATTTAAGTTAATAAACCTTCTTTAACGCACTGAAGTCTACATAAAGCGTTAACGGCATAACGGCAGTGCATTTAGAAAAATTCCGTTATCTTATATTTAGGTATAAAATCGATTTTCTTGTATATACACATTTAGCAATCGATATCGAAATGCTTCAAATCATTAGTTTAACATATTTAAGTTAATAAACCTTCTTTAACGCACTGAAGTCTACATAAAGCCTTAACGGTATAACTGCAGTGCATTTAGAAGAATTCCGTGATGTTATAATTTTATATTTAGGTATAAAGTCGATTTTCTTGTATTTACACATTTAGCAGTCGATATCGAAATGATTCAAACCATTAGTTTAACATATTTAAAATAATTAAACTTCTTAAACGTATCGAAGTTGATACAAAGCCATGGCGGTATAACGACAGTACATTTGGCAGAATTCCGTAATCTTATATTTAGGTATAATGTCGATTTTCTTGAATATACACATTTAGCAATCGATATCGAAATGCTTCAAATCATTAGTTTAACATATTTAAGTTAATAAACCTTCTTTAACGCACTGAAGTCTACATAAAGCCTTAACGGTATAACTGCAGTGCATTTAGAAGAATTCCGTAA
>CM050324.1:6562579-6588519 GCA_027475135.1 Bactrocera correcta | reverse complement strand
AAAATCGACTTTATACCTAAATATAAGATAACGGAATTCTTCTAAATGCACTGCCGTTATGCCGTTAACGCTCTATGTAGACTTCAGTTCGTTAAAGAAGGTTTATTAACTTAAATATGTTAAACTAATGATTTGAAGCATTTCGATATCGATTGCTAAATGAGTATATACAAGAAAATCGAATTCATACCTAAATATAAGATTACGTAATTCTTCTAAATGCACTGCCGTTATGCCGTTATGCCGTAATGGCTTTATATTAACTTCAGTTCGTTAAAGAAGGTTTACTAACTTAAATATGTTAAACCAGTTACTTGAAGCATTTCGATATCGATTGCTTAATGCATATATGCAAGAAAATCGTTTTTATACCTGAATATAAGACTACGGAATTCTTCCAAATGTACTGTCGTTAAGCCGCTATGGCTCTTTATCAACTTCAATACGTTAAAGAAGTTTAATTATTTTAAATATGTTAAACTAATGATTTGAGGCATTTCGATATCGCTTGCTAAATGTGTATATACAAGAAAATTGACTTTATACCTAAATATAAGATTACGGAATTCTTCCAAATGTACTGTCGTTATGCCGCCATGGCTTTGTATCAACTTCGATACGTTAAAGAAGGTTAATTATTTTAAATATGTCAAACTAATGGTTTGAAGCATTTCGATATCAACTGCTAAATGTGTAAATACAAGAAAATCGACTTTACACCTAAATATAAAATTATAACATTACGGAATTCTTCTAAATGCACTGCCGTTATACCGTTAAGGCTTTATGTAGACTTCAGTGCGTTAAAGAAGGTTTATTAACTTAAATATGTTAAACTAATGATTTGAAGCATTTCGATATCGATTGCTAAATGTGTATATTCAAGAAAATTGACTTTATACCTAAATATAAGATTACGGAATTCTTCCAAATGTACTGTCGTTATGCCATTAGGGCTTTATGTAGACTTCAGTGCGTTAAAGAAGGTTTATTAACTTAAATATGTTAAACTAATTATTTGAAGCATTTCGATATCAACTGCTAAATGTGTAAATACAAGAAAATCGACTTTACACCTAAATACAAAATTATAACATTACGGAATTCTTCTAAATGCACTGCCGATATACCGCTAAGGCTTTATGAAGACTTCAGTTAGCTAAAAAATGTTTATTAACTTAATATGTTAAGCTAATGATTTGAAGCATTTCGATATTGATTGCTAAATGTGTATATACAAGAAAATCGATTTTATACCTAAATAAAAATTACGGAATTCTTCTAAATGCACTGCCGTTATGCCATTAGGGCTTTATGTAGACTTCAGTGCGTTAAAGAAGGTTAATTAAATTAAATATGTTAAACTAATGATTTGAAGCATTTCGATATCGCTTGCTAAATATGTATATACAAGAAAATCGAATTTATACCTAAATATAGGATAACGGAATTTTTCTAAATGCACTGCCGTTATGCCGTTAACGCTTTATGTAGACTTCAGTGCGTTAAAGAAGGTTTATTAACTTAAATATGTTAAACTAATGATTTGAAGCATTTCGATATCGATTGCTAAATGTGTATATACAAGAAAATCGACTTTATACCTAAATATAAGATTACGGAATTCTTCCAAATGTACTGTCATTATGCCGCCATGGCTTTGTATCAACTTCAATACGTTAAAGAAGGTTTATTATTTTAAATATGTTAAACTAATGGTTTGAAGCATTTCGATATCGACTGCTAAATGTGTAAATACAAGAAAATCGACTTTACACCTAAATATAAAATTAAAACATTACGGAATTCTTCTAAATGCACTGCCGTTATACCGTTAAGGCTTTATGTAGACTTCAGTAAGCTAAAAAATGTTTATTAACTTAATATGTTAAACTAATGATTTGAAGCATTTCGATATCGATTGCTAAATGTGTATATACAAGAAAATCGACTTTATACCTAAATATAAGATAACGGAATTCTTCTAAATGCACTGCCGTTATGCCGTTAACGCTCTATGTAGACTTCAGTTCGTTAAAGAAGGTTTATTAACTTAAATATGTTAAACTAATGATTTGAAGCATTTCGATATCGATTGCTAAATGAGTATATACAAGAAAATCGAATTCATACCTAAATATAAGATTACGTAATTCTTCTAAATGCACTGCCGTTATGCCGTTATGCCGTAATGGCTTTATATTAACTTCAGTTCGTTAAAGAAGGTTTACTAACTTAAATATGTTAAACCAGTTACTTGAAGCATTTCGATATCGATTGCTTAATGCATATATGCAAGAAAATCGTTTTTATACCTGAATATAAGACTACGGAATTCTTCCAAATGTACTGTCGTTAAGCCGCTATGGCTCTTTATCAACTTCAATACGTTAAAGAAGTTTAATTATTTTAAATATGTTAAACTAATGATTTGAGGCATTTCGATATCGCTTGCTAAATGTGTATATACAAGAAAATTGACTTTATACCTAAATATAAGATTACGGAATTCTTCCAAATGTACTGTCGTTATGCCGCCATGGCTTTGTATCAACTTCGATACGTTAAAGAAGGTTAATTATTTTAAATATGTCAAACTAATGGTTTGAAGCATTTCGATATCAACTGCTAAATGTGTAAATACAAGAAAATCGACTTTACACCTAAATATAAAATTATAACATTACGGAATTCTTCTAAATGCACTGCCGTTATACCGTTAAGGCTTTATGTAGACTTCAGTGCGTTAAAGAAGGTTTATTAAGTTAAATATGTTAAACTAATGATTTGAAGCATTTCGATATCGATTGCTAAATGTGTATATTCAAGAAAATTGACTTTATACCTAAATATAAGATTACGGAATTCTTCCAAATGTACTGTCGTTATGTCATTAGGGCTTTATGTAGACTTCAGTGCGTTAAAGAAGGTTTATTAACTTAAATATGTTAAACTAATTATTTGAAGCATTTCGATATCAACTGCTAAATGTGTAAATACAAGAAAATCGACTTTACACCTAAATACAAAATTATAACATTACGGAATTCTTCTAAATGCACTGCCGATATACCGCTAAGGCTTTATGAAGACTTCAGTTAGCTAAAAAATGTTTATTAACTTAATATGTTAAGCTAATGATTTGAAGCATTTCGATATTGATTGCTAAATGTGTATATACAAGAAAATCGATTTTATACCTAAATAAAAGATTACGGAATTCTTCTAAATGCACTGCCGTTATGCCATTAGGGCTTTATGTAGACTTCAGTGCGTTAAAGAAGGTTAATTAAATTAAAAATGTTAAACTAATGATTTGAAGCATTTCGATACCGCTTGCTAAATATGTATATACAAGAAAATCGAATTTATACCTAAATATAGGATAACGGAATTTTTCTAAATGCACTGCCGTTATGCCGTTAACGCTTTATGTAGACTTCAGTGCGTTAAAGAAGGTTTATTAACTTAAATATGTTAAACTAATGATTTGAAGCATTTCGATATCGATTGCTAAATGTGTATATACAAGAAAATCGACTTTATACCTAAATATAAGATTACGGAATTCTTCCAAATGTACTGTCATTATGCCGCCATGGCTTTGTATAAACTTCAATACGTTAAAGAAGGTTTATTATTTTAAATATGTTAAACTAATGGTTTGAAGCATTTCGATATCGACTGCTAAATGTGTAAATACAAGAAAATCGACTTTACACCTAAATATAAAATTAAAACATTACGGAATTCTTCTAAATGCACTGCCGTTATACCGTTAAGGCTTTATGTAGACTTCAGTAAGCTAAAAAATGTTTATTAACTTAATATGTTAAACTAATGATCTGAAGCATTTCGATATCGATTGCTAAATGTGTATATACAAGAAAATCGACTTTATACCTAAATATAAGATAACGGAATTCTTCTAAATGCACTGCCGTTATACCGTTAACGCTCTATGTAGACTTCAGTGCGTTAAAGAAGGTTTATTAACTTAAATATGTTAAACTAATGATTTGAAGCATTTCGATATCGCTTGCTAAATGTGTATATACAAGAAAATCGACTTTATACCTGAATATAAGACTACGGAATTCTTCAAAATGTACTGTCGTTATGCCGCTATGGCTCTTTATCAACTTCAATACGTTAAAGAAGGTAAATTAACTTAAATATGTTAAACTAATGATTTGAAGCATTTCGATATCGCTTGCTAAATGTGTATATACAAGAAAATCGAATTTATACCTAAATATAAGATAACGGAATTTTTCTAAATGCACTGCCGTTATGCCGTTAACGCTCTATGTAGACTTCAGTGCGTTAAAGAAGGTTTATTAACTTAAATATGTTAAACTAATGATTTGAAGCATTTCGATATCGATTGCTAAATGTGTATATTCAAGAAAATCGACTTTATACCTAAATATAAGATTACGGAATCCTTCCTAATGTACTGTCGTTATGCCGCCATGGCTTTGTATCAACTTCAATACGTTAAAGAAGGTTAATTATTTTAGATATGTTAAACTGATGGTTTGAAGCATTTTGATATCGCTTGCTAAATGAATATATACAAGAAAGTCGAATTTATACCTAAATATAAGATAACGGAATTCTTCTAAATGCACTGCCGTTATGCCATTAGGGCTTTATGTAGACTCAAGTGCGTTAAAGAAGGTTTGTTAACTTAAATATGTTAAACTAATGATTTGAAGCATTTCGATATCGATTGCTAAATGTGTATATTCAAGAAAATTGACTTTATACCTAAATATAAGATTACGGAATTCTTCCAAATGTACTGTCGTTATGCCGCCATGGCTTTGTATCAACTTCGATACGTTAAAGAAGGTTAATTGTTTTAAATATGTTAAACTAATGGTTTGAAGCATTTCGATATCAACTGCTAAATGTGTAAATACAAGAAAATCGACTTTACACCTAAATATAAAATTATAACATTACGGAATTCTTCTAAATGCACTGCCGATATACCGCTAAGGCTTTATGAAGACTTCAGTTAGCTAAAAAATGTTTATTAACTTAATATGTTAAACTAATGATTTGAAGCATTTCGATATTGATTGCTAAATGTGTATATACAAGAAAATCGATTTTATACCTAAATAAAAGATTACGGAATTCTTCTAAATGCACTGCCGTTATGCCATTAGGGCTTTATGTAGACTTCAGTGCGTTAAAGAAGGTTAATTAACTTAAATATGTTAAACTAATGATTTGAAGCATTTCGATATCGCTTGCCAAATATGTATATACAAGAAAATCGAATTTATACCTAAATATAAGATAACGGAATTTTTCTAAATGCACTGCCGTTATACCGTTAGCCTTAACGGAATTCTTCTAAATGCACTGCCGATATACCGCTAAGGCTTTATGAAGACTTCAGTTAGCTAAAAAATGTTTATTAACTTAAATATGTTAAACTAATGATTTGAAGCATTTCGATATCGATTGCTAAATGTGTATATACAAGAAAATCGACTTTATACCTAAATATAAGATTACGGAATTCTTCCAAATGTACTGTCATTATGCCGCCATGGCTTTGTATCGACTTCAATACGTTAAAAAAGGTTAATTATTTTGAATATGTTAAACTGATGGTTTGAAGCATTTTGATATCGCTTGCTAAATGAATATATACAAGAAAGTCGAATCTATACCTAAATATAAGATAACGGAATTCTTCTAAATGCAGTGCAGTTATACCGTCAAGGCTTTATGTAGACTTCAGTGCGTTAAAGAAGGTTTATTAACTTAAATATTTTAAACTTATGATTTGAAGCATTTCGATATCGATTGCTTAATGTGTATATACAAGAAAATCGACTTTATACCTAAATATAAGATTACGGAATTCTTCAAAATGTACTGTCGTTATGCCGCCATGGCTTTGTATCAACTTCAATACGTTAAAGAAGGTTTATTATTTTAAATATGTTAAACTAATGGTTTGAAGCATTTCGATATCGACTGCTAAATGTGTAAATACAAGAAAATCGACTTTACACCTAAATATAAAATTATAACAATACGGAATTCTTCTAAATGCACTGCCGTTATACCGTTTTTTAACTTAATAATAGTTAAACAAATGATTTGAAGCATTTCGATATCGATAGCTTAATATGTATATATAAGAAAATCGACTTTATACCTAAATATAAGATTACGGAATTCTTCTACATCCACTGCCGTTATGCAACTTCAGATTGTTAAAGAAGGTTTATTAACTTAAATATGTTAAACTAATGAGTTGAAGCATTTCGATATCGATTGCTAAATGTGTATATACAAGAAAATCGATTTTGTACTTTAATAAAAGATTACGGAATTCACCCAAATATACAGCCGTTATGCCGTTATGGCTTTATTTAAACTTCAGTAAGATAAAGAAGGTTAATTAACCTAAATATGCTTAACCAGTTATTTGAAGATTTTCGATATCGATTGCTAAATGTGTAGATCGAAGAAAATCGACTACATACCTAAATATAAGATTACGGAATTCTTCTACATGCACTTCCGTTATGGCGCCATGGCTTAATGTTAACTTCAGGCGTTAAAGAAGCTTTATTAACTTAAATATGTTAAACTAATGATTTGAAGCATTTCGATATCGATTGCTAAATGAGTATATACAAGAAAATCGAATTCATACCTAAATATAAGATTACGTAATTCTTCTAAATGCACTGCCGTTATGGCTTTATATTAACTTCAGTTCGTTAAAGAAGGTTTATTAACTTAAATATGTTAAACCAGTTATTTGAAGCATTTCGATATCGATTGCTTAATGCATATATACAAGAAAATCGACTTTATACCTGAATATAAGACTACGGAATTCTTCCAAATGTACTGTCGTTATTCCGCTATGGCTCTTTATCAACTTCAATACGTTAAAGAAGGTAAATTAACTTAAATATGTTAAACTAATGATTTGGAGCATTTCGATATCGCTTGCTAAATGTGTATATACAAGAAAATCGAATTTATACCTAAATATAAGATAACGGAATTTTTCTAAATGCACTGCCGTTATGCCGTTAACGCTCTATGTAGACTTCAGTGCGTTAAAGAAGGTTTATTAACCTAAATATGTTAAACTAATGATTTGAAGCATTTTGATATCGATTGCTAAACGTGTATTTCAAGAAAATCGAATTTATACCTAAATATAAGATAACGGAATTTTTCTAAATGCACTGCCGTTATGCCATTAGGGCTTTATGTAGACTTAAGTGCGTTAAAGAAGGTTTATTAACTTAAATACGTTAAACTAATGATTTGAAGAATTTCGATATCGCTTGCTAAATGTATATATACAAGAAAATCGACTTTATACCTGAACATAAGATTACGGAATTCTTCCTAATGTACTGTCGTTATGCCGCCATGGCTTTGTATCAACTTCAATACGTTAAAGAAGGTTAATTATTTTAAATATAATAAACTGATGGTTTGAAGCATTTTGATATCGCTTGCTAAATGAATATATACAAGAAAGTCGAAATTATACCTAAATATAAGATAACGGAATTCTTCTAAATGCAGTGCAGTTATACCGTCAGGGCTTTATGTAGACTTCAGTGCGTTAAAGAAGGTTTATTAACTTAAATATTTTAAACTTATGATTTGAAGCATTTCGATATCGATTGCTTAATGTGTATATACAAGAAAATCGACTTTATACCTAAATATAAGATTACGGAATTCTTCTAAATGCACTGCCGGAATTCTTCTAAATGCACTGGCGTTATGCCATTAGGGCTTTATGTAGACTTAAGTGCGTTAAAGAAGGTTTATTAACTTAAATATGTTAAACTAATGATTTGAAGCATTTCGATATCGCTTGCTTAATGTATATATACAAAAAAATCGAGTTCATATCTAAATATAAGATTACGTAATTCTTCTAAATGCACTGCCGTTATGCCGTTAAGGCTTTATGTAGACTTCAGTGAGTTAAAGAAGGTTTATTAACTTAAATATGTTAAACTATTGATTTGAAGCATTTCGATATCGATTGCTAAACGTGTATATTCAAGAAAATCGAATTTATACCTGAATATAAGATAACGGAATTCTTTTAAATGCACTGCCGTTATGCCATTAGGGCTTTATGTAGACTTAAGTGCTTTAAAGAAAGTTTATTAACTTAAATATGTTAAACTAATGATTTGAAGCATTTCGATATCGATTGCTAAATGTATATATACAAGAAAATCGAATTCATACCTAATATAAGATTACGTAATTTTTCTAAATGCACTGCCGTTATCCCGTTATATCTTTATATTAACTTCAGTTGGTTAAAGAAGGTTTATTAACTTAAATATTTTAAACCTATGATTTGAAGCATTTCGATATCGATTGCTTAGTGTGTATATACAAGAAAATCGACTTTATACCTAAATATAAGATTACGGAATTCTTCTAAATGCAGTGCAGGAATTCTACTAAATGCACTGCCGTTATGCCATTAGGGCTTTATGTAGACTTAAGTGCGTTAAAGAAGGTTTATTAACTTAAATATGTTAAACTAATGATTTGAAGCATTTCGATATCGCTTGCTTAATGTATATATACAAGAAAATCGAATTCATACCTAAATATAAGATTACGTAATTCTTCTAAATGCACTGCCGTTATGCCATTAGGGCTTTATGTAGACTTAAGTGCGTTAAAGAAGGTTTATTAACTTAAATATGTTAAACTAATGATTTGAAGCATTTCGATATCGATCGCTAAATGTGTATATACAAGAAAATCAAATTCATACCTAAATATAAGATTACGTAATTCTTCTAAATGCACTGCCGTTATGCCGTTATGGCTTTATATTAACTTAAGTTCGTTAAAGAAGGTTTATTAACTTAAATATGTTAAACCAGTTATTTGAAGCGTTTCGATATAGAATGCTTAATGCATATATACAAGAAAATCGACTTTATACCTAAATATAAGACCACGGAATTCTTCCAAATGTACTGCCGTTATGGCTTTATATCAACTTCAATAAGTTAAAGAAGGTTAATTAACTTAAATATGTTAAACTAATGATTTGAAGCATTTCGATATCGCTTGCCAAATATGTATATACAAGAAAATCGAATTTATACCTAAATATAAGATAACGGAATTTTTCTAAATGCACTGCCGTTATGCCGTTAACGCTTTATGTAGACTTCAGTGCGTTAAAGAAGGTTTATTAACTTAAATATGTTAAACTAATGATTTGAAGCATTTCGATATCGATTGCTAAATGTGTATATGCAAGAAAAACGACTTTATACCTAAATATAAGATTACGGAATTCTTCCAAATGTACTGTCATTATGCCCCCATGGCTTTGTATCGACTTCAATACGTTAAAGAAGGTTAATTAACTTAAATATGTTAAACTAATGATTTGAAGCATTTCGATATCGCTTGCCAAATATGCATATACAAGAAAATCGAATTTATACCTAAAAATAAGATAACGGAATTTTTCTAAATACACTGCCGTTATGCCGTTAACGCTTTATGTAGACTTCAGTGCGTTAAAGAAGGTTTATTAACTTAAGTATTTTAAACCTATGATTTGAAGCATTTCGATATCGATTGCTTAATGTGTATATACAAGAAAATCGACTTTATACCTAAATATAAGATTACGGAATTCTGCAAAATGTACTGTCGTTATGCCGCCATGGCTTTGTATCAACTTCAATACGTTAAAGAAGGTTAATTATTTTAAATATGTTAAACTAATGGTTTGAAGCATTTCGATATCGACTGCTAAATGTACAAATACAAGAAAATCGACTTTACACCTAAATATAAAATTATAACATTACGGAATTCTTCTAAATGCACTGCCGTTATACCGCTAAGGCTTTATGAAGACGTCAGTTAGCTAAAAAATGTTTATTAACTTAATATGTTAAACTTATGATTTGAAGCATTTCGATATTGATTGCTTAATGTGTATATACAAGAAAATCGATTTTATACCTAAATAAAAGATTACGGCATTCTTCTAAATGCACTGCCGTTATGCCGTTAAGGCTTTATGTAGACTTCAGTGAGTTAAAGAAGGTTTATTAACTTAAATATGTTAAACTAATGATTTGAAGCATTTCGATATCGATTGCTAAATGTGTATATACAAGAAAATCGAATTTATACCTAAATATAAGACAACGGAATTCTTCTAAATGCACTGCCGTTATGCCATTAGGGATTTATGTAGACTTAAGTGCGTTAAAGAAGGTTTATTAACTCAAATATGTTAAACTAATGATTTGAAGCATTTCGATATCGATTACTAAATGTGTATATACAAGAAAATCGAATTTATACCTAAATATAATATAACGGAATTTTTCTAAATGCACTGCCGTTATGCCGTTAACGCTTTATGTAGACTTCAGTGCGTTAAAGAAGGTTTATTAACTTAAATATGTTAAACTAATGATTTGAAGCATTTCGATATCGATTGCTAAATGTGTATATACAAGAAAATCGACTTTATACCTAAATATAAGATTACGGAATTCTTCCAAATGTACTGTCATTATGCCGCCATGGCTTTGTATCAACTTCAATACGTTAAAGAAGGTTAATTATTTTAAATATGTAAAACTGATGGTTGGAAGCATTTTGCTATCGCTTGCTAAATGAATGTGGGATCCGAACACCGGACTAGAAGTGGTCAACAATACAACGCTGACAAAAAACACAATGACGCAACCCTTTAACTGGACGAACTTTTGACGAAACACGAACAAAGACAAACCAGCCAAAGTTCAGTTGAGTTTGAGTTGCCGTGAACTGTAAGTCGTGCCGAGCGGTTGTCTGCGAAAACGTTTATGCTAGTGCGTATGTGTGTACTACATATAATCTTTAGAACTATATTCAAGACCTTGTTTTAAAAAATAAACACTGGTTGAACGTTTAAATATTGTGTTTTAATATACTGACGGGGAGTGTGGGTGGTGTTCACTATAGTAATCCCCACAAGTGGTGTCAGGTGTGAGATCGAATCGGTACGTGAAAAGTGACGCTTACAGTAAAATAAGCCGGGTAAAGGAAAAATTGTCGAGCAGTGCAATTAAACATTACGCGCATCTAAAACGCTCAAATTGAATATTCTTTAAAATATCAATAAGCAGCACAAAAAAATTTACAAATCTACAAAAATTCGTTTCGTATGTGGGTACAGTACATAACGCCAAGTTGTACAAAACGCAAAGTTGTACATAACGCCAAGTTGTACATAACGCCAAGTTGTACATAACGCCAAGTTGTACATAACGCTGAGATTGTACATGACGCGTAACGAACGGCTAAAATTTGAAATCAGCGACGAATCGGCACCGACACTAGCAACGGTGGATGCATGTAAATGATATCGGCAGAGGCTGAGCAGTAACGAGACAGCGAACGAATAAGAGCAGTGCACTTGTGTAGCAGCGATCGCAACATAAATGATAGAGGCAATGTAACGAGTTCTATTCAATTGTATTGATGAGATTTTGCACGGCGGTGGCTGTAAGTGCGAAATAGAAGCGTTTTGCTGCAGCGAGTTTACGAGTTGCGTGAATTCTGTACAAAGGCTTGTGTGCAGAGAATTTGTGTGGCGGTGGCTGTATAGCACAAACAAACTGTGTTTTGAAAATATTGCTGGAGGCGGTGAAATTTCGTTACTTTGGGTTTACGACACGGTTGCGTGGCAGTAGCTGGAGAGGAGAGCGTCGATGTAAGGAGAGCAGCAAAGTTGAGAGAATTTCGTCGAGTTGCGGGAAGCAGATAAGTAGAAAGTAGTAGCTAAAGAATTGATAAATGCAAACGAATTGCCAGACGTATTAATTTCAACATTTTTGTATTTACATTTAAACAATAATTAAATCGTCATAATTCTTCAAGTTAATACAATCAAAATAAAGAGTTAAGTTGAGTTGAAATTGTAGAATTAAACAAAAAACATTATTTTGATAAATACATAATTCAATTGATGTGAAATTTTAAGATTTTTATGAATTGCAGTTGTTAAAACTAAGTGAAGAATTTGATACAAAGTAGTGAAACAATTTGAATTTAAAGTATAATTCTATACCATTGTTAGCTTTAAGAGAAAACGAAAGCACACTAATTTTTTAAATGCTCTAACACTTTCCGAACATACTTGTTTAACATTATATTTTATAACTGTGTAAAATTAATATTTTTATTGTTATCGCTGACAACGACTGAATACCATGGAACGGCGTGAAATTTTAAATTTGAATGTGAGTGGGTTGAAACAAAAACTGACTGAATTGGGATTGGTGACTACAGGACGTAAGATAGTTTTGCAAGACAGACTGTTTCAGCATTTCGGTCTAACTGCTGACGGTGATGAAGATGAATATGTTTCTGAGTATGAAGATGTTGGTTCCTCCCCGCCAAGTGTGAATCAGGGTCCGACGAATGAACGTGCAACGTTCACACTTCGTGATATTGAAGACTCTTTGTCAATGTTTAATGGTTCTAGCTCTCCGGGTGTAGAGGAGTGGTTAGAAGAGTTTGAGGAAAACGCCACTGCGGTTCACTGGAACAATTTACAAAAATTTATATATGCTAAACAGTTGTTGAAGGGAGCGGCTAAAATTTTTGTGCGGAGCCAACGTGGTATTACAGATTGGAATTCATTAAAGCAGGCATTAAAGTCAGAATTTGGCATTATTGTTTCATCTATTGAAGTGCATCGCATGCTTAGAAATCGCCGCAAGCGTCCAAATGAGGGTTACCGCGAATATCTATACGTTCTCATGGAAATCGGAAAGCCGATAACATTAGATAAGTTGAGTTTAGTGACATATTTTATCGAGGGCATTCCCGACTCCAATGCCAACAAAAGTAACTTATATCAGGCCAAGACAGTTGAAGAGCTTAAGATGCAGCTTAGTGTATATGAGAAAGTGCGAGCAGGTCGGCAGCAGGTAAATAGTTCAGGTTCAGGTCGATCAGGTGAAGGGAGCAAATCGTTTACTAATCTGGAGAACAAGAAAGATCATATAAGACGTTGTTTCAAGTGCGGAGATGCCTCGCACATCGCAAAAGATTGTCGTCAAAATCAAATTAAATGTTTCAAATGTGGTCAGCCAGGGCATCGTGCTATAGATTGTCAACAGCAACAGGTTGAGGTTAAAAGAGAGAAAGGCAATGTGAATACATTAAGTATCCAAAGGAAGCAGGTCGATGAAACCGGAGGATGCATTTTTAAGGATCTAACCTTAGGGGGTACAACATTTTCCGCTTTAATCGATACCGGATGTGACCTTTGCTTAATTCGCCGCGATATTTTGTTGTTGTTAGATGACGGCATCGAATTGAGCAATGACAAACGACACATGGTAGGTGTCGGAAACGCTAAATTAACGACACTAGGTAGCTTCAAAGTTCTGGTATTTGTCGATGGTATGGAACTTAATATCACGTTTCATGTGACTAGAGAATGTGACATGCGATACTCAGCAGTAATTGGTGTCAGTATATTAAAGTTGGTTGACTTGGTTGTGTCAGAAGGTTCGGTTGAGTTCAGGGCAAAAGTTGAGAAGTCTGAAGCAAATCAGACAGTGGAAAAGGGGTTGGGTACAGTTGTGGCCAAAAGTTACTTAGATTCGAATGAGGCTGAAGGAAGGTATGGAGATATTGAGACAGAATTTAAAGAGTTGTGCGCTGTGGCCGTAGTTGAAGAGGCTAGAGAGCGTGATATAGACTTATCCCACCTTCAATTGTCAGAAGCAAACGCAGTAGAA
The DNA here is from genome assembly GCA_027475135.1 of Bactrocera correcta. Lineage (NCBI taxonomy): Eukaryota > Metazoa > Arthropoda > Insecta > Diptera > Tephritidae > Bactrocera > Bactrocera correcta. Next base: position 6,574,699 of record CM050324.1, on the reverse strand, counting down.
TCCTTGATTAAAAATTATGCCCCAGTAAAAAGCAAGGAGTCACCTGTTGAAATGAAAATTATGTTGACCGACGATTATCCTGTTTACGAAGGGCCTAGACGTATATCATACGCGGACAAGGAAGTGGTAGAAGAACAGGTAGGGAAGTGGCTTCAGGAGGGAATTATCCAATCGAGCACATCAGAGTACGCGTCGCCCATTGTGCTTGTTGCCAAAAAGGACGGAACAAAACGTCTATGCTGTGACTATAGGCGTATAAACAGCAAGATAATGAGGGACCACTTTCCAATGCCATTATTAGATGATGTGATTGAGAGGCTGCAAGGAGCGAAGGTCTTCACGACCTTAGATTTGGCAAACGGGTTCTTCCATGTACCTGTGGAGGTAAATTCCAGGAAGTACACTGCGTTTGTGACTCATAACGGGCATTATGAGTTTCGGTATGTACCCTTTGGGATATCGAACTCGCCTGCTGTGTTTTCTAAATATATTTTTGCGGTTTTGAGGGACTTGGTGGAAGAGGGAACGGTTATTGCTTACATGGATGACCTTGTAATACCCGCTAAGGACATAGATGAGGGAATCCATAAGCTCGAGCGTGTGTTGGTTAGAGCAGCCGAGTATAACTTGCGAATAAAGTGGAGTAAATGTCAATTTCTCAAGAGGAAAGTAGATTTTTTGGGGTATATATTAGAAGATGGTACTATAAAACCGTCAGAAGCGAAGACTAGGGCGGTTGAAAATTTTCCTATACCCCGTGATCAGAAGGCAGTACAGCGTTTCCTTGGGTTGACTTCTTATTTTCGGCGATTCATTGAGAGTTATGCAATGATTGCAAAACCTCTATCAGATCTTTTACGTAAAGATGCTCAGTTTGTACTTGATGCCGAACAGTTAGCAGCTTTTCAACAGCTTAAAGCAGCATTAGTGAATGCTCCCGTTTTGCGGTTGTATAACCCAAAAGCGTTGACAGAGGTGCATACGGATGCATCAATGCACGGATATGGGGGTGTTCTTCTTCAAAAGAACTCTGACGATCAACTTTTCCACCCCATACAGTATATGAGCCGCAAGACAACGCCAGCTGAAGAGAAGTATCATTCATACGAGCTGGAGGTACTTGCGATTGTAGCAGCTTTGAAAAAGTGGAGGATATATTTGTTAGGCATAAGCTTCAAGATAGTGACAGATTGTAACGCGTTCGCTATGACGATGCGGAAAAGGGACATTCCTTTAAGAGTTTCCCGATGGGCGTTATTTTTACAAGATTTCAACTATCAGATAGAACACAGAAGCGGAAGTAAGATGAGGCATGTAGACGCGTTGAGTCGAGTTTGTTGTTTGATGTCAGAGGACTCCCTACAGCACAGATTGCGTCAAGCGCAGTTAATGGACCCTTGGGTGAAAGCGGTTGTTAAAGTCCTGGAAAAGGACAGTTATGAGGACTTTTTCGTGAAACACGGGGTGCTCTATAAAGATCCCATTAAGGAATTGATAGTTGTACCTGTGTCGATGGAAGACGAGATAATAAAAATTGGACATAATCAAGGTCATTTCTCACCAAAGAGAACCAAAGATATAGTCGAGAGATCATTTTATATACCACAGTTGTTAGCCAAAGCATCAAGTATAGTAAAAAGTTGCGTAGCTTGCATTATTACTGAGAATAAGTCGGGGAAAAAAGAAGGATTTTTAACGCCAATAAGCAAAGAGGACAGGCCTTTAGGGACGTATCATGTCGATCATGTAGGGCCGATGACAGAAACAAATAAGTGGTACAATTATATCTTCGTTGTCGTCGATGCGTTTTCTAAGTTTGTGTGGCTATACCCAACGCGAACCACTGCCGCAGATGGGGTTGTAGATAAGCTGAAGCGACAAGCAGCAGTCTTTGGGAATCCAAGACGCATAATAACTGATCGAGGTGCTGCATTTACGTCACATTTGTTTTCTGAATATTGTGAGAGCGAGGGTATACAACATTTAATGATAGCTACAGGAGTTCCGAGAGGTAATGGCCAGGTGGAGCGTATCCACAAAATCGTGATACCAATGTTATCTAAGTTATGTGTAGAGAATCCAGCCCAGTGGTACAAACAGTTAGATAGAGTTCAGCAAGCGATTAACAATAGCCCACCTAGGAGTACGAAAGTCTCACCTTTTAGATTGTTGACAGGTATTGAAATGAGACTGAGTGTGGCACCAGATTTGAAAGAGTTCTTAGACGAAGAAGCTATGGTAGAGTTTGATCAGGAAAGAGAATCCCTCCGCAAAGAGGCGCAAGAGAATATTAGTAAAATCCAGCAAGAAAATCGACGTAACTTTAATGGGAAGCGGAAACAAGAGCTCAAGTACCATGTGAATGAGTTAGTAGCAATTAAGCGGACTCAGTATGGTGTAAGGGTTAAGTTGAAGCCGAAGTATTTAGGTCCATACAAAGTTACGAAAGTATTACCGCACGCTAGATACGAGGTGCGAAAGGTTGGCGATCATGAGGGTCCTAGACAAACATCAACTGTTGCTGAATATATGAAGCGGTGGGAGCGACCAACAGAATTATATAACAGCCCATCATTCGAGCCGAATGATAAGTCAGGAGGGCCGAATGTGGGATCCGAACACCGGACTAGAAGTGGTCAACAATACAACGCTGACAAAAAACACAATGACGCAACCCTTTAACTGGACGAACTTTTGACGAAACACGAACAAAGACAAACCAGCCAAAGTTCAGTTGAGTTTGAGTTGCCGTGAACTGTAAGTCGTGCCGAGCGGTTGTCTGCGAAAACGTTTATGCTAGTGCGTATGTGTGTACTACATATAATCTTTAGAACTATATTCAAGACCTTGTTTTAAAAAATAAACACTGGTTGAACGTTTAAATATTGTGTTTTAATATACTGACGGGGAGTGTGGGTGGTGTTCACTATAGTAATCCCCACATGAATATATACAAGAAAGTCGAATTTATACCTAAATATAAGATAACGGAATTCTTCTAAATGCAGTGCAGTTATACCGTCAAGGCTTTATGTAGACTTCAGTGCGTTAAAGAAGGTTTATTAACTTAAATATTTTAAACTTATGATTTGAAGCATTTCGATATCGATTGCTAAATGTGTATATACAAGAAAATCGACTTTATACCTAAATATAAGATTACGGAATTCTTCTAAATGTACTGTCGTTATGCCGCCATGGCTTTGTATCAACTTCAATACGTTAAAGAAGGTTTATTATTTTAAATATGTTAAACTAATGGTTTGAAGCATTTCGATATCGACTGCTAAATGTGTAAATACAAGAAAATCGACTTTACACCTAAATATAAAATTATAACATTACGGAATTCTTCTAAATGCACTGCCGTTATACCGTTAAGGCTTTATGTAGACTTCAGTAAGCTAAAATATGTTTATTAACTTAATATGTTAAACTAATGATTTGAAGCATTTCGATATCGATTGCTAAATGTGTATATACAAGAAAATCGACTTAATACCTAAATATAAGATAACGGAATTCTTCTAAATGCACTGCCGTTATGCCGTTAACGCTCTATGTAGACTTCAGTGCGTTAAAGAAGGTTTATTAACTTAAATATGTTAAACTAATGATTTGAAGCATTTGGATATCGATTGCTAAATGTGTATATTCAAGAAAATCGACTTTATACCTAAATATAAGATTACGGAATTCTGCCAAATGTACTGTCGTTATGCCGCCATGGCTTTGTATCAACTTCGATACGTTATAGAAGTTTAATTATTTTAAATATGTTAAACTAATGGTTTGAATTATTTCGATATCAACTGCTAAATGTGTAAATACAAGAAAATCGACTTTATACCTAAATATAAGACCACGGAATTCTTCCAAATGTACTGTCGTTACGGCTTTATGTCAACTTCAATAAGTTAAAGAAGGTTAATTAACTTGAATGTGTTAAACTAATGATTTGAAGCATTTCGATATCGCTTGCCAAATATGTATATACAAGAAAATCGAATTTATACCTAAATATAAGATAACGGAATTTTTCTAAATGCACTGCCGTTATGCCGTTACGCTTTATGTAGACTTCAGTGCGTTAAAGAAGGTTTATTAACTTAAATATGTTAAACTAATGATTTGAAGCATTTCGATATCGATTGCTAAATGTGTATATGCAAGAAAATCGACTTTTTCCTAAATATAAGATTACGGAATTCTTCTACATGCACTGCCGTTATGGTGCCATGGCTTTATGTTAACTTAAACTAATGATTTGAAGCATTTCGATATCGATTGCTAAATGAGTATATACAAGAAAATCGAATTCATACCTAAATATAAGATTACGTAATTCTTCTAAATGCACTGCCGTTATGCCGTTATGCCGTTATGGCTTTATATTAACTTCAGTTCGTTAAAGAAGGTTTACTAACTTAAATATGTTAAACCAGTTATTTGAAGCATTTCGATATCGATTGCTTAATGCATATATACAAGAAAATCGACTTTATACCTGAATATAAGACTACGGAATTCTTCAAAATGTACTGTCGTTATGCCGCCATGGCTTTGTATCAACTTCAATACGTTAAAGAAGGTTAATTATTTTAAATATGTTAAACTAATGGTTTGAAGCATTTCGATATCGACTGCTAAATGTACAAATACAAGAAAATCGACTTTACACCTAAATATAAAATTATAACATTGCGGAATTCTTCTAAAGGCACTGCCGTTATAGCGTTAAGGCTTTATGTAGACTTCAGTAAGCTAAAAAATGGTTATTAACTTAATATGTTAAACTAATGATTCGAAGCATTTCGATATCGATAGCTAAATATGTATATACAAGAAAATCGACTTAATACCTAAATATAAGATTATGGAATTCTTCTACGTGCACTGCAGTTATGCCTCCATGGCTATATGCCCACTTCAGATCGTTAAAAAAGGTTTATTAACTTAAATATGTTAAACTAATGAGCTGAAGCATTTCGATATCGATTGCTAAATGTGTATATACAAGAAAATCGACTTTATACCTAAATATAAAATTATAACATTATGGAATTCTTCTAAATGCACTGCCGTTATGCCATTAGGGCTCTATGTAGACTTAAGTGCGTTAAAGAAGGTTTATTAACTTAAATATGTTAAACTAATGATTTGAAGCATTTCGATATCGATTGCTAAATGTGTATATACAAGAAAATCGACTAAAAGAAAATCGAATTTATACCTAAATGGAAGATAACGGAATTCTTCTAAATGCACTGCCGTTATGCCGTTAAGGCTTTATGTAGACTTCAGTGAGTTAAAGAAGGTTTATTAACTTAAATATGTTAAACTAATGGTTTGAAGCATTTCGATATCGATTGCTTAATGCATATATACAAGAAAATCGACTTTATACCTAAATATAAGATTAGGTAATTATTCTAAATGCACTGCCGTTATGCCGTTAAGGCTTTATGTAGACTTCAGATCGTTAAAAAAGGTTTATTAATTTAAATATGTTAAACTAATGATTTGAAGCATTTCGATATCGATAGCTAAATATGTATATACAAGAAAATCGACTTTATACCTAAATATAAGATTATGGAATTCTTCTACGTGCACTGCAGTTATGCCTCCATGGCTATATGCCCACTTCAGATCGTTAAAGAAGGTTAATTAACTTAAATATGTTAAGCTAATGATTTGAAGCATTTCGATATCGATTGCTAAATAAGTATATACAAGAAAATCGAATTCATACCTAAATATAAGATTAGGTAATTATTCTAAATGCACTGCCGTTATGGCTTTATATTAACTTCAGTTCGTTAAAGAAGGTTTATTAACTTAAATATGTTAAACCAGTTATTTGAAGCATTTCGATATCGAATGCTTAATGCATATATACAAGAAAATCGACTTTATACCTAAATATAAGACTACGGAATTTTTCCAAATGTACTGTCGTTATGGCTTTATATCAACTTCAATACGTTAAAGAAGGTTAATTAACTTGAATGTGTTAAACTTATGATTTGAAGCATTTCGATATCGCTTGCGAAATATGTATATACAAGAAAATCGAATTTATACCTAAATATAAGATAACGGAATTTTTCTAAATGCACTGCCGTTATGCCGTTAACGCTTTATGTAGACTTCAGTGCGCTAAAGAAGGTTTATTAACTGAAATATGTTAAGCTAATGATTTGAAGCATTTCGATATCGATTGCTAAATGTGTATATACAAGAAAATCGACTTTATACCTAAATATAAGATTACGGAATTCTTCCAAATGTACTGTCATTATGCCGCCAAGGCTTTGTATCAACTTCAATACGTTAAAGAAGGTTAATTATTTTAAATATGTTAAACTAATGGTTTGAAGCATTTTGATATCGCTTGCTACATGAATATATACAAGAAAGTCGAATTTATACCTAAATATAAGATAACGGTATTCTTCTAAATGCAGTGCAGTTATACCGTCAAGGCTTTATGTAGACTTCAGTGCGTTAAAGAAGGTTTATTAACTTAAATATTTTAAACTAATGATTTGAAGCATTTCGATATCGATTGCTAAATGTGTATATACAAGAAAATCGACTTTATACCTAAATATAAGATTACGGAATTCTTCCAAATGTACTGTCGTTATGCCGCCATGGCTTTGTATCAACTTCAATACGTTAAAGAAGGTTAATTATTTTAAATATGTTAAACTAATGGTTTGAAGCATTTCGATATCGACTGCTAAATGTGTAAATACAAGAAAATCGACTTTACACCTAAATATAAAATTATAACATTACGAAATTCTTATAAATGCACTGCCGTTATACCGTTAAGGCTTTATGTAGACTTCAGTAAGCTAAAAAATGTTTATTAACTTAATATGTTAAACTAATGATTTGAAGCATTTCGATATCGATAGCTAAATGTGTATATACAAGAAAATCGACTTTATACCTAAATATAAGATAACGGAATTCTTCTAAATGCACTGCCGTTATGCCGTTAAGGCTTTATGTAGACTTCAGTGAGTTAAAGAAGGTTTATTAACTTAAATATGTTAAACTAATGGTTTGAAGCATTTCGATATCGATTGCTTAATGCATATATACAAGAAAATCGACTTTATACCTAAATATAAAATTATAACATTATGGAATTCTTCTAACTGCACTGCCGTTATGCCATTAGGGCTTTATGTAGACTTAAGTGCGTTAAAGAAGGTTTATTAACTTAAATATGTTAAACAAAAGATTTGAAGCATTTCGATATCGATTGCTAAATGTGTATACAAGAAAATCGACTTTATACCTAAATATAAGATTACGGAATTCTTCTACATCCACTACCGTTACGCCAACTTCAGATCGTTAAAGAAGGTTTATTAACTTAAATATGTTAAACTAATGAGTTGAAGCATTTCGATATCGATTGCGAAATGTGTATATACAAGAAAATCGATTTTATATCTAAATAAAAGATTACGGAATTCGCCCAAATATACTGCCGTTATGCCGTTATGGCTTTATTTAAACTTCAGTAAGATAAAGAAGTTTAATTAACCTAATTATGTTAAGCCAGTTATTTGCAGATTTTCGATATAGATTGCTAAATGTGTAAATCCAAGAAAATCGACTTTACACCTTAATATAAAATTATAACATTACGGAATTCTTCTAAATGCACTGCCGTTATACCGTTAAGGCTTTATGTAGACTTCAGTAAGCTAAAAAATGTTTATTAACTTAATATGTTAAACTAATGATTTGAAGCATTTCGATATCGATAGCTAAATATGTATATACAAGAAAATCGACTTTATACCTAAATATAAGATTATGGAATTCTTCTACGTGCACTGCAGTTATGCCTCCATGGCTATATGCCCACTTCAGATCGTTAAAGAAGGTTTATTAACTTAAATACGTTAATCTAATGATTTGAAGCATTACGATATCGATTGCTAAATGTGTATATACAAGAAAATCGAATTTATACCTAAATAGAAGATAACGGAATTCTTCTAAATGCACTGCCGTTATGCCATTAGGGCTTTATGTAGACTTAAGTGCGTTAAAGAAGGTTTATTAACTTAAATATGTTAAACTAATGATTTGAAGCATTTCGATATCGATTGCTAAATGTGTATATACAAGAAAATCGAATTTATACCTAAATATAAGATAACGGAATTCTTCTAAATGCACTGCCGTTATGCCGTTATGGCTTTATGTAGACTTCAGTGAGTTAAAGAAGGTTTATAAACTTATGTATGTTAAACTAATGGTTTGAAGCATTTCGATATCGATTGCTTAATGCATATATACAAGAAAATCGACTTTATACCTGAATATAAGACTACGGAATTCTTCCAAATGTACTGTCGTTGCCGCCATGGCTTCGTATCACCTTAAATACGTTAAAGAAGGTTAATTAACTTAAATATGTTAAACTAATGGTTTGAAGCATTTCGATATCAACTGCTAAATGTGTAAATACAAGAAAATCGATTTTACACCTAAATATAAAATTATAACATTACGGAATTCTTCTAAATGCACTGCCGTTATACCGCTAAGGATTTATGAAGACTTCAGTTAGCTAAAAAATGTTTATTAACTTAATATGTTAAACTAATGATTTGAAGCATTTCGATATCGATAGCTAAATATGTATATACAAGAAAATCGACTTTATACCTAAATATAAGATTATGGAATTCTTCTACGTGCACTGCAGTTATGCCTCCATGGCTATATGCCCACTTCAGATCGTTTAAGAAGGTTTATTAACTTAAATATGTTAATATAATGATTTGGAGCATTTCGATATCGCTTGCCAAATGTGTATATACAAGAAAATCGACTTTATACCTAAATATAAGATTACGGAATTCTTCCAAATGTACTGTCATTATGCCGCCATGGCTTTGTATCAACTTCAATACGTTAAAGAAGGTTAATTATTTTAAATATGTTAAACTAATGGTTTGAAGCATTTCGATATCGATTGCTAAATGTGCAAATACAAGAAAATCGACTTTATACCTAAATATAAAATTATAACATTACGGAATTCTTCTAAATGCACTGCCGTTATACCGTTAAGGCTATATGTAGACTTTAGTAAGCTAAAAAATGTTTTTTAACTTAATATGTTAAACAAATGATTTGAAGCATTTCGATATCGATAGCTAAATATGTATATACAAGAAAATCGACTTTATACCTAAATATAAGATTACGGAATTCTTCTACATCCACTGCCGTTATGCCAACTTCAGATTGTTAAAGAAGGTTTATTAACTTAAATATGTTAAGCTAATGATTTGAAGCATTTCGATATTGATTGCTAAATGTGTATATACAAGAAAATCGATTTTATACCTAAATAAAAGATTACGGAATTCTTCTAAATGCACTGCCGTTATGCCGTTAACGCTCTATGTAGACTTCAGTGCGTTAAAGAAGGTTTATTAACTTAAATATGTTAAACTAATGATTTGAAGCATTTCGATATCGCTTGCTAAATATGTATATACAAGAAAATCGAATTTATACCTAAATATAGGATAACGGAATTTTTCTAAATGCACTGCCGTTATGCCGTTAACGCTTTATGTAGACTTCAGTGCGTTAAAGAAGGTTTATTAACTTTAATATGTTAAACTAATGATTTGAAGCATTTCGATATCGATTGCTAAATGTGTATATACAAGAAAATCGACTTTATACCTAAATATAAGATTACGGAATTCTTCCAAATGTACTGTCATTATGCCGCCATGGCTTTGTATCAACTTCAATACGTTAAAGAAGATTTATTATTTTAAATATGTTAAACTAATGGTTTGAAGCATTTCGATATCGACTGCTAAATGTGTAAATACAAGAAAATCGACTTTACACCTAAATATAAAATTAAAACATTACGGAATTCTTCTAAATGCACTGCCGTTATACCGTTAAGGCTTTATGTAGACTTCAGTAAGCTAAAAAATGTTTATTAACTTAATATGTTAAATAAATGATTTGAAGCATTTCGATATCGATTGCTAAATGTGTATATACAAGAAAATCGACTTTATACCTAAATATAAGATAACGGAATTCTTCTAAATGCACTGCAGTTATACCGTTAAGGCTTTATGTAGACTTCAGTGCGTTAAAGAAGGTTTATTAACTTAAATATGTTAAACTAATGATTTGAAGCATTTCGATATCGATTGCTAAATGTGTATATACAAGAAAATCGACTTTATACCTAAATATAAGATTACGGAAATCTTCTAAATGCACTGCCGTTATGCCATTAGGGCTTTATGTAGACTTCAGTGCGTTAAAGAAGGTTTATTAACTTAAATATTTTAAACTAATGATTTGAAGCATTTCGATATCGATTGCTAAATGTGTATATACAAGAAAATCGACTTTATACCTAAATATAAGATTACGGAATTCTCCCAAATGTACTGTCATTATGCCGCCATGGCTTTGTATCAACCTCAATACGTTAAAGAAGGTTTATTATTTTAAATATGTTAAACTAATGGTTTGAAGCATTTCGATATCAACTGCTAAATGTGTAAATACAAGAAACTCGATTTTATACCTAAATAAAAGATTACGGAATTCACCCAAATATACAGCCGTTATGCCGTTATGGCTTTATTTAAACTTCAGTAAGATAAAGAAGGTTAATTAACCTAAATATGCTAAACCAGTTATTTGAAGATTTTCGATATCGATTGCTAAATGTGTATATACAAGAAAATCGACTACATACCTAAATATAAGATTACGGAATTCTTCTACATGCACTGCCGTTATGGTGCCATGGCTTTATGTTAACTTCAGGCGTTAAAGAAGCTTTATTATTTTAAATATGTTAAACTAATGGTTTGAAGCATTTCGATATCGACTGCTAAATGTGTAAATACAAGAAAATCGACTTTACACCTAAATATAAAATTAAAACATTACGGAATTCTTCTAAATGCACTGCCGTTATACCGTTAAGGCTTTATGTAGACTTCAGTAAGCTAAAAAATGTTTATTAACTTAATATGTTAAACTAATGATTTGAAGCATTTCGATATCGATTGCTAAATGTGTATATACAAGAAAATCGACTTTATACCTAAATATGAGATAACGGAATTCTTCTAAATGCACTGCCGTTATGCCGTTAACGCTCTATGTAGACTTCAGTTCGTTAAAGAAGATTTATTAACTTAAATATGTTAAACTAATGATTTGAAGCATTTCGATATCGATTGCTAAATGAGTATATACAAGAAAATCGAATTCATACCTAAATATAAGATTACGTAATTCTTCTAAATGCACTGCCGTTATGCCGTTAACGCTCTATGTAGACTTCAGTTCGTTAAAGAAGGTTTATTAACTTAAATATGTTAAACTAATGATTTGAAGCATTTCGATATCGCTTGCTAAATATGTATATACAAGAAAATCGAATTTATACCTAAATATAGGATAACGGAATTTTTCTAAATGCACTGCCGTTATGCCGTTAACGCTTTATGTAGACTTCAGTGCGTTAAAGAAGGTTTATTAACTTAAATATGTTAAACTAATGATTTGAAGCATTTCGATATCGATTGCTAAATGTGTATATACAAGAAAATCGACTTTATACCTAAATATAAGATTACGGAATTCTTCCAAATGTACTGTCATTATGCCGCCATGGCTTCTTCCAAATGTACTGTCGTTATGGCTTTATATCAACTTCAATACGTTAAAGAAGGTTAATTCACTTAAATATGTTAAACTAATGATTTGAAACATTTCGATATCGCTTGCCAAATATGTATATACAAGAAAATCGAATTTATACCTAAATATAAGATAACGGAATTTTTCTAAATGCACTGCCGTTATGCCGTTAACGCTTTATGTAGACTTCAGTGCGTTAAAGAAGGTTTATTAACTTAAATATGTTAAACTAATTAGTTGAAGCATTTCGATATCGATTGCTAAATGTGTATATACAAGAAAATCGATTTTATACCTAAATAAAAGATTACGGAATTCACCCAAAATGCCGTTATGCCGTTATGGCTTTATTTAAACTTCAGTAAGATAAAG
>CM050324.1:6531878-6561579 GCA_027475135.1 Bactrocera correcta | reverse complement strand
GGCGCTAAAGAAGCTTTATTAACTTAAATATGTTAAACAAATGATTTGAAGCATTTCGATATCGATTGCTAAATGAGTATATGCAAGAAAATCGAATTTATACCTAAATATAAGATTACGTAATTCTTCTAAATGCACTGCCGTTATGGCTTTATATTAACTTCAGTTCGTTAAAGAAGGTTTATTAACTTAAATATGTTAAACAAATTATTTGAAGCATTTCGATATCGATTGCTTAATGCATATATACAAGAAAATCGACTTTATACCTAAATATAAGATTACGGAATTCTTCCAAATGTACTGTCGTTATGCCGCCATGGCTTTGTATCAACTTCAATACGTCAACGAAGGTTAATTATTTTAAATATGTTAAACTAATGGTTTGAAGCATTTCGATATCGACTGCTAGATGTGTAAATACAAGAAAATCGACTTTACACCTAAATATAAAATTATAACATTACGGAATTCTTTTAAATACACTGCCGTTATACCGTTAAGGCTTTATGTAGACTTCAGTAAGCTAAAAAATGTTTATTAACTTAATATGTTAAACTAATGATTTGAAGCATTTCGATATCGATAGCTAAATATGCATATACAAGAAAATCGACTTTATACCTAAATATAAGATTATGGAGTTCTCCTACGTGCACTGCAGTTATGCCATTAGGGCTTTATGTAGACTTCAGTGCGATAAAGAAGGTTAATTAACTTAAATATGTTAAACTAATGATTTGAAGCATTTCGATATCGCTTGCCAAATATGTATATACAAGAAAATCGACTTTATACCTAAATATAAGATTACGGAATTCTTCCAAATGTACTGTCGTTATGCTGCCATGGCTTTGTATCAACTTCGATACGTTAAAGAAGGTTAATTATTTTAAATATGTTAAACTAATGGTTTGAAGCATTTCGATATCAACTGCTAAATGTGTAAATACAAGAAAATCGACTTTACACCTAAATATAAAATTATAACATTACGGAATTCTTCTAAATGCACTGCCGATATACCGCTAAGGCTTTATGAAGACTTCAGTTAGCTAAAAAATGTTTATTAACTTAATATGTTAAGCTTATGATTTGAAGCATTTCATATTGATTGCTAAATGTGTATATACAAGAAAATCGAATTTATACCTAAATATAAGATAACGGAATTTTTCTAAATGCACTGCCGTTATGCCGTTAACGCTTTATGTAGACTTCAGTGCGTTAAAGAAGGTTTTTTAACTTAAATATGTTAAACTAATGATTTGAAGCATTTCGATATCGATTGCTAAATGTGTGTATACAAGAAAATCGACTTTATACCTAAATATAAGATAACGGAATTCTTCTAAATGCACTGCCGTTATGCCGTTAACGCTCTATGTAGACTTCAGTGCGATAAAGAAGGTTAATTAACTTAAATATGTTAAACTAATGATTTGAAGCATTTCGATATCGCTTGCCAAATATGTATATACAAGAAAATCGACTTTATACCTAAATATAAGTTTACGGAATTCTTCCAAATGTACTGTCATTATGCCGCCATGTCTTTGTATCAACTTCAATACGTTAAAGAAGGTTTATTATTTTAAATATGTTAAACTAATGGTTTGAAGCATTTCGATATCGACTGCTAAATGTGTAAATACAAGAAAATCGACTTTACACCTAAATATAAAATTAAAACATAACGGAATTCTTCTAAATGCACTGCCGTTATACCGTTAAGGCTTTATGTAGACTTCAGTAAGCTAAAAAATGTTTATTAACTTAATATGTTAAACTAATGATTTGAAGCATTTCGATATCGATTGCTAAATGTGTATATACAAGAAAATCGACTTTATACCTAAATATAAGATAACGGAATTCTTCTAAATGCACTGCCGTTATGCCGTTAACGCTCTATGTAGACTTCAGTTCGTTAAAGAAGGTTTATTAACTTAAATATGTTAAACTAATGCTTTGAAGCATTTCGATATCGATTGCTAAATGTGTATATTCAAGAAAATCGACTTTATACCTAAATATAAGATTACGGAATTCTGCCAAATGTACTGTCGTTATACCGCCATGGATTTGTATCAACTTCGATACGTTTAAGAAGTTTAATTATTTTAAATATGTTAAACTAATGGTTTGAATCATTTCGATATCGACTGCTAAATGTGTAAATACAAGAAAATCGACTTTATACCTAAATATAAAATTATAACGTTACGGAATTCTTCTAAATGCACTGCCGTTATACCGTTAAGGCTTTATGTAGACTTCAGTGCGTTAAAGAAGGTTTATTAACTTAAATATGTTAAACTAATGATTTGAAGCATTTCGATATCGATTGCTAAATGTGTATATACAAGAAAATCGACTTTATGCCTAAATATAAGATTACGGAATTCTTCTACATGCACTGCCATTATGGCGCCATGGCTTTATGCTAACTTCAGGCGCTAAAGAAGCTTTATTAACTTAAATATGTTAAACAAATGAGCTGAAGCATTTCGATATCGATTGCTAAATGTGTATATACAAGAAAAACGATTTTATACCTAAATATAAGATTACGGAAATTACCCAAATATACTGCCGTTATGCCGTTATGGCGTTTGTAAAGAAGGTTAATTAATTAAATATTTTAAGCTAATGGTTTGAAGCATTTCGATATCGATTGCTAAATGCGTAAATACAAGAAAATTGACTTTATACCTAAGTATAAAATTATAACAATATGGAATTCTTCTAAATGCACTGCCGTTATGGCTTTATATTAACTTCAGTTCGTTAAAGAAGGTTTATTAACTTAAATATGTTAAACAAGTTATTTGAAGCATTTCGATATCGATTGCTTAATGCATATATACAAGAAAATCGACTTTATACCTAAATATAAGATTACGGAATTCTTCCAAATGTACTGTCGTTATGCCGCCATGGCTTTGTATCAACTTCAATACGTAAACGAAGGTTAATTATTTTAAATATGTTAAACTAATGGTTTGAAGCATTTCGATATCGACTGCTAAATGTGTAAATACAAGAAAATCGACTTTACACCTAAATATAAAATTATAACATTACGGAATTCTTTTAAATGCACTGCCGTTATACCGTTAAGGCTTTATGTAGACTTCAGTAAGCTAAAAAATGTTTATTAACTTAATATGTTAAACTAATGATTTGAAGCATTTCGATATCGATAGCTAAATATGTATATATGTTATGCCTCCATGGCTATATGCCCACATCAGATCGTTAAAGAAGGTTTATTAACTTAAATATGTTAAACAAATGAGCTGAAGCATTTCGATATCGATTGCTAAATGTGTATATACAAGAAAAACGATTTTATACCTAAATAAAAGATTACGGAAATTACCCAAATATACTGCCGTTATGCCGTTATGGCGTTTGTAAAGAAGGTTAATTAATTAAATATGTTAAGCTAATGGTTTGAAGCATTTCGATATCGATTGCTAAATGCGTAAATACAAGAAAATCGACTTTATACCTAAGTATAAAATTATAACAATATGGAATTCTTCTAAATGCACTGCCGTTATGCCATTAGGGCTTTATGTAGACTTAAGTGAGTTAAAGAAGATTTATTAACTTAAATATATTAAACTAATGGTTTGAAGCATTTCGATATCGATTGCTTAATGCATATATACAAGAAAATCGACTTTATACCTAAATATAAGACTACGGAATTGTTCCAACTGTACTGTCGTTATGCCGCCATGGCTCTTTATCAACTTCAATACGTTGAAGAAGGTTAATTAACTTAAATTTGTTAAACTAATGATTTGAAGCATTTCGATATCGCTTGCTAAATGTGTATATAAAAGAAAATCGAATTTATACCTAAATATAAAAATATAACATTACGGAATTCTTCTAAATGCACTGCCGTTATACCGTTAAGGCTTTATGTAGACTTCAGTGAGCTAAAAATGTTTATTAACTTAGTATGTTAAACTAATGATTTGAAGCATTTCGATATCGATATCTAAATGTAAATATACAAGAAATTCGACTTTATACCTAAATATAAGATTACGGAATTCTTCTACATCCACTGCCGTTATGCCAACTTCAGATCGTTAAAGAAGGTTTATTAACTTAAATATGTTAAACTAATGAGTTAAAGCATTTCGATATCGATTGCTAAATGTGTATATACAAAAAAATCGATTTTATACCTAAATAAAAGATTACGGAATTCACCCAAATATACTGCCGTTATGCCGTTATGGCTTTACTTAAACTTCAGTAAGATAAAGAGGGTTAATTAACCTAAATATGCTAAACCAGTTATTTGAAGATTTTCGATATATATTTTTAAATGTGTAAATCCAAGAAAATCGACTACATACCTAAATATAAGATTACGGAATTCATCTACATGCACTGCCGTTATGGCGCCATGGCTTTTTATCAACTTCAATACGTTAACGAAGGTTAATTATTTTAAATATGTTAAACTAATGGTTTGAAGCATTTCGATATCGATTGCTAAATGAGTATATACAAGAAAATCGAATTCATACCTAAATATAAGATTACGTAATTATTCTAAATGCACTGCCGTTATGGCTTTATATTAACTTTAGTTCGTTAAAGAAGGTTTATTAACTTAAATATGTTAAACCAGTTATTTGAAGCATTTCGATATCGAAAGCTTAATGCATATATACAAGAAAATCGACTTCATACCTTAATATAAGACTACGGAATTCTTCCAAATGTACTGTCGTTATGGCTTTATATCAACTTCAATACGTTAAAGAAGGTTAATTAACTTAAATATGTTAAACTAATGATTTGAAGCATTTCGATATCGCTTGCGAAATATGTATATACAAGAAAATCGAATTTATACCTAAATATAAGATAACGGAATTTTTCTAAATGCACTGCCGTTATGCCGTTAACGCTTTATGTAGACTTCAGTGCGCTAAAGAAGGTTTATTAACTTAAATATTTTAAACTAATGATTTCAAGCATTTCGATATCGATTGCTAAATGTGTATATACAAGAAAATCGACTTTATACCTAAATATAAGATTACGGAATTCTTCCAAATGTACTGTCGTTATGCCGCCATGGCTTTGTATCAACTTCAATACGTTAAAGAAGGTTAATTATTTTAAATATGTTAAACTAATGGTTTGAAGCATTTCGATATCTACTGCTAAATGTGTAAATACAAGAAAATCGACTTTACACCTTAATATAAAATTATAACACTACGGAATTCTTCTAAATGCACTGCCGTTATACCGTTAAGGCTTTATGTAGACTTCAGTAAGCTAAAAAATGTTTATTAACTTAATATGTTAAACTAATGATTTGAAGCATTTCGATATCGATAGCTAAATATGTATATACAAGAAAAGCGACTTTATACCTAAATATAAGATAACGGAATTCTTCTAAATGCACTGCCGTTATGCTGTTAAGGCTTTATGTAGACTTCACTGAGTTAAAGAACGTTTATTAACTTAAATATGTTAAACTATTGGTTTGAAGCATTTCGATATCGATTGCTTAATGCATATATACAAGAAAATCGTCTTTATACCTAAATATAAAATTATAACATTATGGAATTCTTCTAAATGCACTGCCGTTATGCCATTAGGGCTTTATGTAGACTTGAGTAAGCTAAAAAATGTTTATTAACTTAATATGTTAAACTAATGATTTGAAGCATTTCGATATCGATTGCTAAATGTGTATATACAAGAAAATCGACTTTATACCTAACTATAAGATAACGGGATTCTTCTAAATGCACTGCCGTTATGCCGTTAAGGCTTTATGTAGACCCCAGTGAGTTAAAGAAGATTTATTTACTTAAATATGTTAAACTAATGGTTTGAAGCATTTCGATATCGATTGCTTAATGCATATATACAAGAAAATCGACTTTATACCTAAATATAAAATTACAACATTATGGAATTCTTCTAACTGCACTGCCGTTATGCCATTAGGGCTTTATGTAGACTTAAGTGCGTTAAAGAAGGTTTATTAACTTAAATATGTTAAACTAATGATTTGGAGCATTTCGATATCGATTGCTAAATGTGTATACAAGTAAATCGAATTTATACTTAAATATAAGATTACGGAATTCTTCTACATCCACTACCGTTATGCCAACTTCAGGTCGTTAAAGAAGGTTTATTAACTTAAATATGTTAAACTAATGAGTTGAAGCATTTCGATATCGATTGCGAAATGTGTATATGCAAGATAATCGATTTTATATCTAAATAAGAGATTACGGAATTCACCCAAATATACTGCCGTTATGCCGTTATGGCTTTATTTAAACTTCAGTAAGATAAAGAAGTTTAATTAACCTAATTATGCTAAACCAGTTATTTGCAGATTTTCGATATAGATTGCTAAATGTGTAAATCCAAGAAAATCGACTTTACACCTTAATATAAAATTATAACATTACGGAATTCTTCTAAATGCACTGCCGTTATACCGTTAAGGCTTTATGTAGACTTCAGTAAGCTAAAAAATGTTTATTAACTTAATATGTTAAACTAATGATTTGAGGCATTTCGATATCGATAGCTAAATATGTATATACAAGAAAATCGACTTTATACCTAAATATAAGATTATGGAATTCTTCTACGTGCACTGCAGTTATGCCTCCATGGCTATATGCCAACTTCAGATCGTTAAAGAAGGTTTATTAACTTAAATATGTTAATCTAATGATTTGAAGCATTTCGATATCGATTGCTAAATGTGTATATACAAGAAAATCGAATTTATACCTAAATAGAAGATAACGGAATTCTTCTAAATGCACTGCCGTTATGCCATTAGGGCTTTATGTAGACTTAAGTGCGTTAAAGAAGGTTTATTAACTTAAATATGTTAAACTTAATGATTTGAAGCATTTCGATATCGATTGCTAAATGTGTATATACAAGAAAATCGAATTCATACCTAAATATAAGATTACGTAATTCTTCTAAATGCACTGCCGTTATGCCGTTATGGCTTTATGTAGACTTCAGTAAGCTAAAAAATGTTTATTAACTTAATATGTTAAACTAATGATTTGAAGCATTTCGATATCGATAGCTAAATATGTATATACAAGAAAATCGACTTTATCTCTAAATATAAGACTACGGAATTCTTCCAAATGTTTTGTCGTTATCGCTTTATATCAACTTCAATACGTTAAAGAAGGTTAAATAACTTAAATATATTAAACTAATGATTTGAAGCATTTCGATATCGCTTGCCAAATATGTATATACAAGACAATCGAATTTATACCTAAATATAAGATAACGGAATTCTTCTAAATGCACTGCCGTTATGCCGTTAACGCTTTATGTAGACTTCAGTGCGTTAAAGAAGGTTTATTAACTTAAATGTGTTAAACTAATGATTTGAAGCATTTCGATATCGATTGCTAAACGTGTATATACAAGAAAATCGACTTTATACCTAAATATAAGATTACGGAATTCTTCCAAATGTACTGTCATTATGCCAACATGGCTTTGTATCAACTTCGATACGTTTAAGAAGTTTAATTATTTTAAATATGTTAAACTGATGGTTTGAGGCATTTTGATATCGCTTGCTAAATGACTATATATACAAGAAAGTCGAATTTATACCTAAATATGAGATAACGGAATTCTTCTAAATGCAGTGCAGTTATACCGTCAAGGCTTTATGTAGACTTCAGTGCGTTAAAGAAGGTTTATTAACTTAAATATTTTAAACTTATGATTTGAAGCATTTCGATATCGATTGCTAAATGTGTATATACAAGAAAATCGACTTTATACCTAAATATAAGATTACGGAATTCTTCCAAATGTACTGTCGTTATGCCACCATGGCTTTGTATCAACTTCAATACGTTAAAGAAGGTTTATTATTTTAAATATGTTAAACTAATGGTTTGAAGCATTTCGATATCGACTGCTAAATGTGTATATACAAGAAAATCGACTTTATACCTAAATATAAAATTATAACATTACGGAATTCTTCTAAATGCACTGCCGTTATACCGTTAAGGCTTTATGTAGACTTCAGTATGCTAAAAATTGTTTATTAACTTAATATGTTAAACTAATGATTTGAAGCATTTCGATATCGATAGCTAAATATGTATATACAAGAAAATCGACTTTATACCTAAATATAAGATTATGAAATTCTTCTACGTGCACTGCAGTTATGCCTCCATGGCTATATGCCCACTTCAGATCGTTTAAGAAGGTTTATTACTTAAATATGTTAAAGTAATGAGTTGAAGAATTTCGATATCGATTGCTAAATGTGTATATACAAGAAAATCGATTTCATACCTAAATAAAAGATTACGGAAATTACCCAAATATACTGCCGTTATTCCGTTATGGCTTTTGTAAAGAAGGTTAATTATTTAAATATGTTAAGCTAATGGTTTGAAGCAATTCGATATCGATTGCTAATTGTGTAAATACAAGAAAATCGATTTATACCTAAATATAAGATTACGGAATTCTTCCAAATGTACTGTCATTATGCCAACATGGCTTTGTATCAACTTCGATACGTTTAAGAAGTTTAATTATTTTAAATATGTTAAACTGATGGTTTGAGGCATTTTGATATCGCTTGCTAAATGACTATATATACAAGAAAGTCGAATTTATACCTAAATATGAGATAACGGAATTCTTCTAAATGCAGTGCAGTTATACCGTCAAGGCTTTATGTAGACTTCAGTGCGTTAAAGAAGGTTTATTAACTTAAATATTTTAAACTTATGATTTGAAGCATTTCGATATCGATTGCTAAATGTGTATATACAAGAAAATCGACTTTATACCTAAATATAAGATTACGGAATTCTTCCAAATGTACTGTCGTTATGCCACCATGGCTTTGTATCAACTTCAATACGTTAAAGAAGGTTTATTATTTTAAATATGTTAAACTAATGGTTTGAAGCATTTCGATATCGACTGCTAAATGTGTATATACAAGAAAATCGACTTTATACCTAAATATAAAATTATAACATTACGGAATTCTTCTAAATGCACTGCCGTTATACCGTTAAGGCTTTATGTAGACTTCAGTATGCTAAAAATTGTTTATTAACTTAATATGTTAAACTAATGATTTGAAGCATTTCGATATCGATAGCTAAATATGTATATACAAGAAAATCGACTTTATACCTAAATATAAGATTATGAAATTCTTCTACGTGCACTGCAGTTATGCCTCCATGGCTATATGCCCACTTCAGATCGTTTAAGAAGGTTTATTAACTTAAATATGTTAAAGTAATGAGTTGAAGAATTTCGATATCGATTGCTAAATGTGTATATACAAGAAAATCGATTTCATACCTAAATAAAAGATTACGGAAATTACCCAAATATACTGCCGTTATCCGTTATGGCTTTTGTAAAGAAGGTTTATTATTTAAATATGTTAAGCTAATGGTTTGAAGCAATTCGATATCGATTGCTAATTGTGTAAATACAAGAAAATCGATTTATACCTAAATATAAGATTATGGAATTCTTCTACGTGCACTGCAGTTATGCCTCCATGGCTATATGCCCACTGCAGATCGTTAGAGAAGGTTTATTAACTTAAATATGTTAAACTAATGAGCTGAAGCATTTCGATATCGCTTGCCAAATATGTATATATGTACAAGAAAATCGAATTTATACCTAAATATAAGATAACAGAATTTTTCTAAATGCACTTCCGTTATGCCATTAACGCTTTATGTAGACTTCAGTGCGTTAAAGAAGCTTTATTAACTTAAATATGTTAAACCAGTTATATGAAGCATTTCGATATCGATTGCTTAATGCATATATACAAGAAAATCGATTTATACCTGAATATAAGACTACGGAATTCTTCCAAATGTACTGTCGTTATGCCGCCATGGCTCTTTATCAACTTCAATATGTTAAAGAAGGTTAGTTAACTTAAATATGTTAAACTAATGATTTGAAGCATTTCGATATCGCTTGCTAAATGTGTATATACAAGAAAATCGAATTTATACCTAAATATAAGATAACGTAATTTTTCTAAATGCACTGCCGTTATGCCGTTAACGCTCTATGTAGACTTCAGTGCGTTAAAGAAGGTTTATTAACATAAATATGTTAAACTAATGATTTGAAGCATTTCGATATCGATTGCTAAATGTTTATATTCAAGAAAATCGACCTTATACCTAAATATAAGATTACGGAATTCTTCCAAATGTACTGTCGTTATGCCGCCATGGCTTTGTATCAACTTCGATACGTTAAAGAAGGTTAATTATTTTAAATATGTTAAACTAATGGTTTGAAGCATTTCGATATCGACTGCTAAATGTGTAAATACAAGAAAATCGACTTTATACCTAAATATAAAATTATAACATTACGGAATTCTTCTAAATGCACTGCCGTTATACCGTTAAGGCTTTATGTAGACTTTAGTAAGCTTAAAAATGTTTATTATCTTAATAT
Organism: Bactrocera correcta; assembly: GCA_027475135.1. Lineage (NCBI taxonomy): Eukaryota > Metazoa > Arthropoda > Insecta > Diptera > Tephritidae > Bactrocera > Bactrocera correcta. Next base: position 6,551,025 of record CM050324.1, on the reverse strand, counting down.
GTTAAACAAATGATTTGAAGCATTTCGATATCGATAGCTAAATATGTATATAAAAGAAAATCGACTTTATACCTAAATATAAGATTATGGAATTCTTCTACGTGCACTGCAGTTATGCCTCCATGTCTATATGCTCACTTCAGATCGTTAAAGAAGGTTTATTAACTTAAATATGTTAAACTAATGATTTGAAGCATTTCGATATCGATTGCTAAATGTGTATATACAAGAAAATCGAATTTATACCTAAATATAAGATAACGGAATTCTTCTAAATGCACTGCCGTTATGCCGTTATGGCTTTATGTAGACTTAAGTGCGTTAAAGAAGGTTTATTAACTTATATATGTTAAACTAATGAGGTGAAGCATTTCGATATCAACTGCTAAATGTGTAAATACAAGAAAATCGACTTTACACCTAAATATAAAATTATAACATTACGGAATTCTTCTAAATGCACTGCCGTTATACCGTGAAGGCTTTATGTAGACTTCAGTGCGTTAAAGAAGGTTTGTTAACTTAAATATGTTAAACTAATGATTTGAAGTATTTCGATATCGATTGCTAAATGTGTATATTCAAGAAAATTGACTTTATACCTAAATATAAGATTACGGAATTCTTCCAAATGTACTGTCGTTATGCCATTAGGGCTTTATGTAGACTTCAGTGCTTAAAGAAGGTTTATTAACATAAATATGTTAAACTAATGATTTGAAGCATTTCGATATCGATTGCTAAATGTTTATATTCAAGAAAATCGACCTTATACCTAAATATAAGATTACGGAATTCTTCCAAATGTACTGTCGTTATGCCGCCAAGGCTTTGTATCAACTTCGATACGTTAAAGAAGGTTAATTATTTTAAATATGTTAAACTAATGGTTTGAAGCATTTCGATATCGACTGCTAAATGTGTAAATACAAGAAAATCGACTTTATACCTAAATATAAAATTATAACATTACGGAATTCTTCTAAATGCACTGCCGTTATACCGTTAAGGCTTTATGTAGACTTTAGTAAGCTTAAAAATGTTTATTATCTTAATATGTTAAACAAATGATTTGAAGCATTTCGATATCGATAGCTAAATATGTATATAAAAGAAAATCGACTTTATACCTAAATATAAGATTATGGAATTCTTCTACGTGCAACGCAGTTATGCCTCCATGGCTATATGCCCACTTCAGATCGTTTAAGAAGGTTTATTAACTTAAATATGTTAAACTAATGACTTGGAGCATTTCGATATCGCTTGCCAAATGTGTATATACAAGAAAATCGACTTTATACCTAAATATAAGATTACGGAATTCTTCCAAATGTACTGTCATTATGCCGCCATGGCTTTGTATCAACTTCAATACGTTAAAGAAGGTTAATTATTTTAAATATGTTAAACTAATGGTTTGAAGCATTTCGATATCGATTGCTAAATGTGCAAATACAAGAAAATCGACTTTATACCTAAATATAAGATTACGGAATTCTTCTACATCCACTGCCGTTATGACAACTTCAGATTGTTAAAGAAGGTTTATTAACTTAAATATGTTAAACTAATGAGTTGAAGCATTTCGATATCGATTGCTAAATGTGTATATACAAGAAACTCGATTTTATACCTAAATAAAAGATTACGGAATTCACCCAAATATACAGCCGTTATGCCGTTATGGCTTTATTTAAACTTCAGTAAGATAAAAAAGGTTAATTAACCTAAATATGCTAAACCAGTTATTTGAAGATTTTCGATATCGATTGCTAAATGTGTAGATCCAAGAAAATCGACTACATACCTAAATATAAGATTACGGAATTCTTCTAAATGCACTGCCGTTATGGTGCCATGGCTTTATGTTAACTTCAGGCGTTAAAGAAGCTTTATTAACTTAAATATGTTAAACTAATGATTTGAAGCATTTCGATATCGATTGCTAAATGAGTATATACAAGAAAATCGAATTCATACCTAAATATAAGATTACGTAATTCTTCTAAATGCACTACCATTATGCCGTTATGCCGTTATGCCGTTATGCCGTTATGGCTTTATATTAACTTCAGTTCGTTAAAGAAGGTTTACTAACTTAAATATGTTAAACCAGTTATTTGAAGCATTTCGATATCGATTGCTTAATGCATATTGTTTAAATGAGTTAAGCATCCACCCCTCTACTCGGTAAAACTGGCGCATCCTAATGCGCCTGTGCAATTCACCACAGCTGATGATTACAACACAACTAAACACATTTGTACACCAACCCTGTCAACAAAAAGGATGGGCAACGGGAAGGCAGAATTCAATTCGTTAAAAACAATTGGTTCTAAATCATTCGATTCTCCACTGCGCCGCGTAAATATTAAATTTATATATATGTATATTCCGTTCTGCACTGCGCCGCAAGAAAAGTTCCAACGCACTAGAAACCACTTCGGGTCAACCCAATTTCTGCGAGCAGCATCTTATTTCACCTCAACAACATTTGTCGCTGCGTTTAATTAAACATATTCATATGTACATATTTAGAATTTTATGGTGCTTTAAATAAACAAAAAATTAAAGTAATTGTACACAAAGTTACCCGAGTGTTTTTATTGATCGCGGGTCTGGGCTGGGTAGGAGTGCCCTGGAATTGACTGGTTTAAACATGGTCCTTCGAGCCTTACAGAAAGGCACTATTGGTTTGTACAAAACTTCTCAAAAAATAATAAACATTTCGACACATACATATATGGTGCGGTGAAAAGACAAAAAAAATGAAACATTCAGATACATAAATATAAGGAAGAAAAGTTCAGTGTCACGCAAATATATGTATAAAACTTAAAAAGAAGTGACAAAAGTGATAAATGTGAAAAAAGTGCAGTGCAGTGACACAAGAAAAAAAATAATATATACATACTTACATGAACATGTTGCTGAACAATTAAGCAAAATATTAAAACAAATAATTTCCAAATTACATATGTATACCCATCTAAAAAGTGCGTGCCAAAAAAAACAACAAAAGGGATTTAACGAACTAAAATTAACGCGCGCGAAATCTAAACACAGAACAAAAACATAAAATAAAATAAAATAAACCAAACAAAGGAAAGTGGAGTAAAGGTGAACTAACAAACACAAAAACAAATTACAAGGAAAATCAAAATATAAATAACAGTTCCAACAAAAAAACAAAAACAGAGAGAATATCAGGCGCGAAACCTAAAAACATACATCGGGCGCGGAAAGTTAAAGAACAGCACCAAAACAATCGGGCGCGAACAAAAAATAGCTACAAATATTAAAAACCAAAAAAAGGAGGTGTACCTGAAAGCGGCTACAAACCTTAAGGAGAAAAGGAGTAAAGAAAGGAAGAGGAACAAAACGCAGACGGCATAAGACAACATATGGGCATGCATATATTATATACACCTACACATACATATGTATCTTGAAGTAACCAAGTGAGCGTATTTAATCCATTTTCTAGACTTACTAATATGCATATATGTATGTGTACAAAAAAAGGTTTTATATACTAATATAAAATCTGTAAATTAAAAACCGTTTTAACAGCACAACAAAGCGATTACAAAATAAATTCCATATATCCAAATATTTATAAACTTGAATAAAATAATTATTTAATGCCTATATGATGAGCTTATCTTTGCGTATTCAAACGCAACTATTGAACAAAAACAAAAAATAGCCAAAAATCAAGTATTTACTTGCAATAATTTCCGGCAATACCCGAGTGCAGATAAATTACATACATATACCAAATATAATAAAGTGCATACGTGAGCATCCTGCTCATTATCCAATTCGCTTTCGCACTCTCTTAACAGTGCGAACATACATACATACATATGTATACATACACTCTAGGCCGTCTGTCTGCATGTAATTGTATACCCTACACTGGGTACAAAATTATTAAAAATTTAATATTTCAATTAATTTCAAAACAAAGGTAATCGCAATTTTTCGTAAATAACTAAACGGAACGGTAAAATAAAACTTACAGAATACGTTTATAGAAACGCATACAAAAAACTCATTTTCACAAAATATACTTAAGTTTGAGAACAAAACCAAAAAAAAAAAAAAAAAAACTACATATACATATATATATAAATTTGAATACTATATATTCAAACTTACGTACATACACATCCTTTTAAAGTCCACATTGGCATCTATTTTGCAATACCACTTGTTCTGTAGCAAACAAAAACAAGCAGGATTGCATACAAAAAGCAAATTGATCTCTCTAACGAGCTCTCAATTGCTTAAGATAACCATACTCATAAACACACAAACAATTCGTGCATACTTATGTAAATAGCGCATTGATCTCTTCAACGAGCTCTCAATTGCACAAAACATAAGCAGCTACGTACGAACATACATATATACATGTACCACCGTATATGCAAACATACATCTTATATTAAAACATAAAAGTTCAAAGTCCACATTTGCAATTATCCGGCAATACCTCTTGTTCTTTGGCAAACAAAAACAAGCAGGATTGTGGACAAAAATCTAATTGATCTCTCTAACGAGCTCTCAATTGCTTACGAACAATCATAACAAACAATTCGTGCATACTTATGTACAAAGCATATTGATCTCTTCGACGAGCTCTCAATTGCACAAAACATAAGCAACTTCATACGCACATACAAACATACATATAAGTCCAAGTATTAGGGTGTACCTAAATACAAAATATTCGGACATAAAATATTTTTATTAATAAAAAGTACGGGTTTTAATAGCACTTAACAATTCAAATATATTTTCGAACTAAAATATAAATAAATAATATTATTTTAAAAAATGGTTAACAACAACAATAATCAAAATACACCTGCAGGAGCTACACGCCCAAAACAGGGTGCTAAATTTATTTCAGTAAGTGACAGTTTAACAAGATACTGCACTAGATTTGCCTCTTCACCGATTCATGAAAACTCGGAATCGTTATTAGAAATAAAAAGCCAAAATCTTGAAAATTTCTGGACTCGTCTCCAAACGGCTCATGACGCCATAGTAGAATCTGACGATTCAGACCTACCAAAAAATTTGAAACAATCGGCTTACGCAATATATGAAAACTGCTTAGACCAATATGAAGAAACAAAAGCTATGATCTCCGATCAATTAAAGCTAATAAAAGCAATTGCACCTACTCTCCACAGTAGAGTAGAGCTGCCCCAAATAGGCAATCAAGAGGCAAGTTCAGGCATCCAACTTGAGGTGCCTGCATGTGATACAGAAACGTTTTACGGAGGTTATGAAGAATGGCCGTCCTTCCGGGACATGTTCACAGCCGTTTACATCAACCATCCGCAACTATCAAAGGCACAAAAACTGTATCACCTCCGATACAAAACAAAAGGTCAAGCAGGCGAAATAGTTAAACAGTTCACATTAAATGACGACAATTTCAATTTGGCTTGGGAAGCTCTAAAAGCGAGATATGAAAACAAAAGAATACTGGTCGATAAGCAAGTAATGACACTAATGAACTTGCCAAAAATTAAGAAAGGAACAAGTGTAGAATTCATCAAACTTGAATCCACTGTTTCAAATTGTTTGTCGATTCTATCGACCCTAAATATTCCCACAGACAGCTGGGACCCAATTCTGGTAAACATTTGCACCACCGCATTACCAGAAAAGTCGTTACTTCTATGGGAGCAATCGCTCTCATCAAGAAAAAAGTACCCAACGTGGCAACAAATGAAAGATTTCCTCACCACCCAATATGAAATTGCGAAAAGGTTAGAAGGAAAAATAATCAAAAGAAAGAACACTAAACACGACCAAAACGGAAGCTTAAATAGACCCCAAGTTAGAAGCAACAAAAATTTAAATAAAAGCTTTTACAAAACACAAACGTTCACATCAGAACAAAGAAACCAAACGTCATGCGAACTATGTAAAAGAGGGCATAAACTTAAAACTTGCGAGAAGTTTAAAAAATTAAACATTAACGAAAGGAACAACTTTGTCAGATCAAAAAGACTCTGTACAAACTGCTTGTCCCATACACACAATCTGAAAACTTGCAAAAGCAAATTTAATTGCCTATATTGTCACAAAAGACACAATTCTATGCTTCATTACAACAGATATCCTATCTCACCCCAAAGAAGCGCTTATACACAAAGAACCATGGGTATAATTGCAAAAGCAAATCACAAAACCCAAAATTCGAAAAATTGCCAAGAGACACCATGCTGTTCAAAGGCACAAAAATCTCAAACGCTGCACAGCGAGACACAAAATGGACTAGTTACAGAACTGGTCACCACCATACCAACTCAAGTTGGGTACAATAAAAACAAATACCTTAATTCACAATTAAAGAAATGTCAAAAGTTAAGGAAACTTCCCCCCATAACTACTCAATCAAACAATGGCCGGTACGTCGAACAACTACCACTAAAGCCACCATGTTCCAATTCTCCACAAATTGGTATAAAACACAAAATCAGAGTTTCCTCTGACAGTCCTACACATACAATTTTTCGGCCCCGCAGGATGGCTTTCGCCAAAAATGATATAAAATCCTGATTCAAAAAATCCTAGAGCGGTGGCGGGCTACTACTTGCCAAATTAATGTATACGCACTTAAACATAAAATACATATAACGAAGTGTCTCAAAAAATCAAAAAAAAAAAAAAAATCGACACTTTTTATACAAAATTGCCCCACAGAGGCTTAAATTTTCAAATAAATATAATCTTAAACAAAATTAAGGTTCAACGAGCACCATATACCCAATGCGATAGTGTGACGCACCTAGACTTACAAAAAAGCAAAGGTCGTTCTTATCGTTCTTACATAAGCGCAACTCATAGGGGTAGTGGATGGGAATCTGTTGTCAAATTAACAAAATTCAAAAAAGTAGCTAAAAATTGCCACGATATAATTCGAAATGAAGCCGTTCGCAATTCACGGCCATTCTCTCGCAAGATCCATCTATTGGCACAGCCCTAACTCCAGGGCTAGGGGGTACCCATTCTGGCCATATCTGAGCCAGGCGTGGAGTTACTATCCTTCATAAGCCAAGAATAAATTAAAGGCAAACAATTGCCGAAAATACAGAAAAGGCAAATACTAAGCAACCGGTATACCAAAACTATAAAATATTAAATTGTAAATAACCGCTAGTAAAATAAATAAAATCAAACAATTTTACAAATTTACTATAATAATAAGTCGTCAAAACACGCAAAAGCTAATATTCTGCGCCCTCGGCTACTCCACCAACAGTAAGACGAATTACCGATCTCAGATCATATATATAAAACTAGGCAAAATATTTGCCTAGGGGGCCCAGGATGTTTAAATGAGTTAAGCATCCACCCCTCTACTCGGTAAAACTGGCGCATCCTAATGCGCCTGTGCAATTCACCACAGCTGATGATTACAACACAACTAAACACATTTGTACACCAACCCTGTCAACAAAAAGGATGGGCAACGGGAAGGCAGAATTCAATTCGTTAAAAACAATTGGTTCTAAACATTCGATTCTCCACTGCGCCGCGTAAATATTAAATTTATATATATGTATATTCCGTTCTGCACTGCGCCGCAAGAAAAGTTCCAACGCACTAGAAACCACTTCGGGTCAACCCAATTTCTGCGAGCAGCATCTTATTTCACCTCAACAACATTTGTCGCTGCTTTTAATTAAACATATTCATATGTACATATTTAGAATTTTATGGTGCTTTAAATAAACAAAAAATTAAAGTAATTGTACACAAAGTTACCCGAGTGTTTTTATTGATCGCGGGTCTGGGCTGGGTAGGAGTGCCCTGGAATTGACTGGTTTAAACACATATATACAAGAAAATCGACTTTATACCTGATTATAAGACTACGGAATTCTTCCAAATGTACTGTCGTTATGCCGCCATGGCTTTGTATCAACTTCAATGTTTATTATTTTAAATATGTTAAACTAATGGTTTGAAGCATTTCGATATTGATTGCTAAATGTGTAAATACAAGAAAATCGACTTTACACCTAAATATAAAATTATAACATTACGGAATTCTTCTAAATGCACTGCAGTTATACCGTTAAGGCTTTATGTAGACTTCAGTGCGTTAAAGAAGGTTTATTAACTTAAATATGTTAAACTAATGATTTGAAGCATTTCGATATCGATTGCTAAATGTGTATATACAAGAAAATCGACTTTATACCTAAGTATAAGATTACGGAATTCTTCTAAATGCACTGCCGTTATGCCATTAGGGCTTTATGTAGACTTAAGTGCGTTAAAGAAGGTTTATTAACTTAAATATGTTAAACTAATGATTTGAAGTATTTCGATATCGATTGCTAAATGTGTATATACAAGAAAATCGAATTCATACCTAAATATAAGATTACGTAATTCTTCTAAATGCACTGCCGTTATGCCGTTATGGCTTTATATTAACTTCAGTTCGTTAAAGAAGGTTTATTAACTTAAATATGTTAAACCAGTTATTTGAAGCATTTCGATATCGAATGCTTAATGCATATATACAAGAAAATCGACTTTATACCTAAATATAAGACTACGGAATTCTTCCAAATGTACTATCGTTATGGCTTTATATCAACTTCAATACGTTAAAGAAGGTTAATTAACTTAAATATGTTAAACTAATGATTTGAAGCATTTCGATATCGCTTGCCAAATATGTATATACAAGAAAATCGAATTTATACCTAAATATAAGATAACGGAATTTTTCTAAATGCACTGCCGTTATGCCGTTAACGCTTTATGTAGACTTCAGTGCGTTAAAGAAGGTTTATTAACTTAAATATGTTAAACTAATGAGTTGAAGCATTTCGATATCGATTGTTTAATGTGTATATACAAGAAAATCGATTTTATACCTTAATAAAAGATTACGGAATTCACCCAAAATGCCGTTATGCCGTTATGGCTTTATTTAAACTTCAGTAAGATAAAGAAGGTTAATTAACCTAAATATGTTAAACCATTTATTTGAAGATTTTCGATATCGATTGCTAAATGAGTATATACAAGAAAGTCGAATTTATACCTAAATATAAGATAACGGAATTCTTCTACATGCACTGCCGTTATGGCGCCATGGCTTTATGTTAACTTCAGGCGTTAAAGAAGCTTTATTAACTTAAATATGTTAAACTAATGATTTGAAGCATTTCGATATCGATTGCTAAATGAATATATACAAGAAAATCGAATTCATACCTAAATATAAGATTACGTACTTCTTCTAAATGCACTGCCGTTATGCCGTTATGGCTTTATATTAACTTCAGTTCGTTAAAGAAGGTTTATTAACTTAAATATGTTAAACCAGTTATTTGAAGCATTTCGATATCGATTGCTTAATGCATATATACAAGAAAATCGACTTTATACCTGAATATAAGACTACGGAATTCTTCCAAATGTACTGTCGTTATGCCGCCATGGCTCTTTATCAACTTCAATACGTTAAAGAAGGTTAATTAACTTAAATATGTTAAACTAATGAATTGAAGCACTTCGATATCGCTTGCTAAATGTGTATATACAAGAAAATCGACTTTATACCTGAATATAAGACTACGGAATTCTTCCAAATGTACTGTCGTTATGCCGCCATGGCTCTTTATCAACTTCAATACGTTAAAGAAGTTTAATTATTTTAAATATGTTAAACTAATGATTTGAGGCATTTCGATATCGCTTGCTAAATGTGTATATACAATAAAATTGACTTTATACCTAAATATAAGATTACGGAATTCTTCCAAATGTACTGTCGTTATGCCGCCATGGCTTTGTATCAACTTGTATCAACTTCAATACGTTAAAGAAGGTTTATTATTTTAAATATGTTAAACTAATGGTTTGAAGCATTTCGATATCGACTGCTAAATGTGTAAATACAAGAAAATCGACTTTACACCTAAATATAAAATTATAACATACGGAATTCTTCTAAATGCACTGCCGTTATACCGCTAAGGCTTTATGAAGACTCCAGTTAGCTAAAAAATGTTTATTAACTTAATATGTTAAACTATTGATTTGAAGCATTTCGATATCGATAGCTAAATATGTATATACAAGAAAATCGACTTTATACCTAAATATAAGGTTATGGAATTCTTCTACGTGCACCGCAGTTATGCCTCCATGGCTATATGCCCACTTCAGATCGTTTAAGAAGGTTTATTAACTTAAATATGTTAAACTAATGATTTGGAGCATTTCGATATCGCTTGCCAAATGTGTATATACAAGAAAATCGACTTTATACCTAAATATAAGATTACGGAATTCTTCCAAATGTACTGTCATTATGCCGCCATGGCTTTGTATCAACTTCAATACGTTAAAGAAGGTTAATTATTTTAAAACTGTTAAACTAATGGTTTGAAGCATTTCGATATCGATTGCTAAATGTGCAAATACAAAAAAATCGACTTTATACCTAAATATGAGATTACGGAATTCTTCTACATCCACTGCCGTTATGCCAACTTCAGATTTTTAAAGAAGGTTTATTAACTTAAATATGTTAAACTAATGAGTTGAAGCATTTCGATATCGATTGCTAAATGTGTATATACAAGAAACTCGATTTTATACCTAAATAAAAGATTACGGAATTCACCCAAATATACAGCCGTTATGCCGTTATGGCTTTATTTAAACTTCAGTAAGATAAAGAAGGTTAATTAACCTAAATATGCTAAACCAGTTATTTGAAGATTTTCGATATCGATTGCTAAATGTGTAGATCCAAGGAAATCGACTACATACCTAAATATAAGATTACGGAATTCTTCCACATGCACTGCCGTTATGGTGCCATGGCTTTATGTTAACTTCAGGCGTTAAAGAAGCTTTATTAACTTAAATATGTTAAACTAATGATTTGAAGCATTTCGATATCGATTGCTAAATGAGTATATACAAGAAAATCGAATTCATACCTAAATATAAGATTACGTAATTCTTCTAAATGCACTGCCATTATGCCGTTATGCCGTTATGCCGTTATGGCTTTATATTAACTTCAGTTCGTTAAAGAAGGTTTACTAACTTAAATATGTTAAACCAGTTATTTGAAGCATTTCGATATCGATTGCTTAATACATATATACAAGAAAATCGACTTTATACCTGAATATAAGACTACGGAATTCTTCCAAATGTACTGTCGTTATGCCGCCATGGCTCTTTATCAACTTCAATACGTTAAAGAAGCTTAATTATTTTAAATATGTTAAACTAATGATTTGAGGCATTTCGATATCGCTTGCTAAATGTGTATATACAATAAAATTGACTTTATACCTAAATATAATATTACGGAATTCTTCCAAATGTACTGTCGTTATGCCGCCATGGCTTTGTATCAACTTCGATACGTTAAAGAAGGTTAATTATTTTAAATATGTTAAACTAATGGTTTGAAGCATTTCGATATCAACTGCTAAATGTGTAAATACAAGAAAATCGACTTTACACCTAAATATAAAATTAAAACATTACGGAATTCTTCTAAATGCACTGCCGTTATACCGTTAAGGCTTTATGTAGACTTCAGTGCGTTAAAGAAGGTTTATTAACTTAAATATGTTAAACTAATGATTTGAAGTATTTCGATATCGATTGCTAAATGTGTATATTCAAGAAAATTGACTTTATACCTAAATATAAGATTACGGAATTCTTCCAAATGTACTGTCGTTATCCCATTAGGGCTTTATGTAGACTTCAGTGCGTTAAAGAAGGTTTATTAACTTAAATATGTTAAACTAATGATTTGAAGCATTTCGATATCAACTGCTAAATGTGTAAATACAAGAAAATCGACTTTACACCTAAATATAAAATTATAACATTACGGAATTCTTCTAAATGCACTGCAGATATACCGCTAAGGCTTTATGTAGACTTCAGTTAGCTAAAAAATGTTTATTAACTTAATATGTTAAGCTAATGATTTGAAGCATTTCGATATTGATTGCTAAATGTGTATATACAAGAAAATCGATTTTATACCTAAATAAAAGATTACGGAATTCTTCTAAATGCACTGCCGTTATGCCATTAGGGCTTAATGTAGACTTCAGTGCGTTAAAGAAGGTTAATTAACTTAAATATGTTAAACTAATGATTTGAAGCATTTCGATATCGCTTGCCAAATATGTATATACAAGAAAATCGAATTTATACCTAAATATAAGATAACGGAATTTTTCTAAATGCACTGCCGTTATGCCGTTAACGCTTTATGTAGACTTCAGTGCGTTAAAGAAGGTTTATTAACTTAAATATGTTAAACTAATGATTTGAATCATTTCGATATCGATTGCTAAATGTGTATATACAAGAAAATCGACTTTATACCTAAATATAAGATTACGGAATTCTTCCAAATGTACTGTCATTATGCCGCCATGGCTTTGTATCAACTTCAATACGTTAAAGAAGGTTTATTATTTTAAATATGTTAAACTAATGGTTTGAAGCATTTCGATATCGACTGCTAAATGTGTAAATACAAGAAAATCGACTTTACACCTAAATATAAAATTAAAACATTACGGAATTCTTCTAAATGCACTGCCGTTTTACCGTTAAGGCTTTATGTAGACTTCAGTAAGCTAAAAAATGTTTATTAACTTAATATGTTAAACTAATGATTTGAAGCATTTCGATATCGATTGCTAAATGTGTATATACAAGAAAATCGACTTTATACCTAAATATAAGATAACGGAATTCTTCTAAATGCACTGCCGTTATGCCGTTAGCGCTCTATGTAGACTTCAGTTCGTTAAAGAAGGTTTGTTAACTTAAATATGTTAAACTAATGATTTGAAGCATTTCGATATCGATTGCTAAATGTGTATATTCAAGAAAATCGACATTATACCTAAATATAAGATTACGGAATTCTGCCAAATATACCGTCGTTATACCGCCATGGCTTTGTATCAACTTCGATACGTTAAAAGAAGTTTAATTATTTTAAATATGTTAAACTAATGGTTTGAATCATTTCGATATCGACTACTAAATCTGTAAATACATGAAAATCGACTTTATACCTAAATATAAAATTATAACATTACGGAATTCTTCTAAATGCACTGCAGTTATACCGTTAAGGCTTTATGTAGACTTCAGTGCGTTAAAGAAGGTTTATTAACTTAAATATGTTAAACTAATGATTTGAAGCATTTCGATATCGATTGCTAAATGTGTATATACAAGAAAATCGACTTTATACCTAAATATAAGATAACGGAATTTTTCTAAATGCACTGCCGTTATGCCATTAGGGCTTTATGTAGACTTAAGTGCGTTAAAGAAGGTTTATTAACTTAAATATGTTAAACTAATGATTTGAAGCATTTCGATATCGATTGCTAAATGTGTATATACAAGAAAAGCGAATTCATACCTAAATATAAGATTACGTAATTCTTCTAAATGCACTACCGTTATGCCGTTATGGCTTTATATTAACTTCAGTTCGTTAAAGAAGGTTTATTAACTTAAATATGTTAAACCAGTTATTTGAAGCATTTCGATATCGAATGCTTAATGCATATATACAAGAAAATCGACTTTATACCTAAATATAAGACTACGGAATTCTTCCAAATGTACTGTCGTTATGGCTTTATATCAACTTCAATACGTTAAAGAAGGTTAATTAACTTAAATATGTTAAACTAATGATTTGAAGCATTTCGATATCGCTTGCCAAATATGTATATACAAGAAAATCGAATTTATACCTAAATATAAGATAACGGAATTTTTCTAAATGCACTGCCGTTATGCCGTTAACGCTTTATGTAGACTTCAGTGCGTTAAAGAAGGTTTATTAACTTAAATATGTTAAACTAATGGTTTGAAGCATTTCGATATCAACTGCTAAATGTGTATATACAAGAAAATCGACTTTACACCTAAATATAAAATTATAACATTACGGAATTCTTCTAAATGCAGTGCAGTTATACCGCAAAGGCTTTATGAAGACTTCAGTTAGCTAAAAAATGTTTATTAACTTAAAATGTTAAACTAATGATTTGAAGCATTTCGATATTGATTGCTAAATGTGTATATACAAGAAAATCGATTTTATACCTAAATAAAAGATTACGGAATTCTTCTAAATGCACTGCCGTTATGCCATTAGGGCTATATGTAGACTTCAGTGCGTTAAAGAAGGTTAATTAACTTAAATATGTTAAACTAATGATTTGAAGCATTTCGATATCGATTGCTAAATGTGTATATACAAGAAAATCGACTTTATACCTAAATATAAGATAACGGAATTCTTCTAAATGCACTGCCGTTATGCCGTTAACGCTCTATGTAGACTTCAGTTCGTTAAAGAAGGTTTATTAACTTAAATATGTTAAACTAATGATTTGAAGCATTTCGATATCGATTGCTAAATGTGTATATTCAAGAAAATCGACTTCATACCTAAATATAACATTACGGAATTCTGCCAAATGTACTGTCGTTATACCGCCATGGCTTTGTATCAACTTCGATACGTTAAAGAAGTTTAATTATTTTAAATATGTTAAACTAATGGTTTGAATCATTTCGATATCGACTGCTAAATGTGTAAATACAAGAAAATCGACTTTATACCTAAAAACATTATAACATTACGGAATTCTTCTAAAAGCACTGCCGTTATACCGTTAAGGCTTTATGCAGACTTCAGTGCGTTAAAGAAGGTTTATTAACTTAAATATGTTAAACTAATGATTTGAAGCATTTCGATATCGATTGCTAAATGTGTATATACAAGAAAATCGACTTTATACCTAAATATAAGATTACGGAATTCTTCTAAATGCACTGCCGTTATGCCATTAGGGCTTTATGTAGACTTAAGTGCGTTAAAGAAGGTTTATTAACTTAAATATGTTAAACTAATGATTTGAAGCATTTCGATATCGATAGCTTAATATGTATATACAAGAAATTCGACTTTATACCTAAATATAAGATTACGGAATTCTTCTACATCCACTGCCGTTATGCAACTTCAGATTGTTAAAGAAGGTTTATTAACTTAAATATGTTAAACTAATGAGCTGAAGCATTTCGATATCGATTGCTAAATGCGTAAATACAAGAAAATCGACTTTATACCTAAATATAAGATCACGGAATTCTTCAAAATGTACTGTCGTTATGCCGCCATGGCTTTGTATCAACTTCAATACGTTAAAGAAGGTTTATTATTTTAAATATGTTAAACTAATGGTTTGAAGCATTTCGATATCGACTGCTAAATGTGTAAATACAAGAAAATCGACTTTACACCTAAATATAAAATTATAACAATACGGAATTCTTCTAAATGCACTGCCGTTATACCGTTAAGGCTATATGTAGACTTTAGTAAGCTAAAAAATGTTTTTTAACTTAATAATAGTTAAACAAATGATTTGAAGCATTTCGATATCGATAGCTTAATATGTATATACAAGAAAATCGACTTTATACCTAAATATAAGATTACGGAATTTTTCTACATCCACTGCCGTTATGGCGCCATGGCTTAATGTTAACTTCAGGGGTTAAAGAAGCTTTATTAACTTAAATATGTTAAACTAATGATTTGAAGCATTTCGATATCGATTGCTAAATGACTATATACAAGAAAATCGAATTCATACCTAAATATAAGATTACGTAATTCTTCTAAATGCACTGCCGTTATGCCGTTATGGCTTTATATTAACTTCAGTTCGTTAAAGAAGGTTTATTAACTTAAATATGTTAAACCAGTTATTTGAAGCATTTCGATATCGATTGCTTAATGTATATATACAAGAAAATCGACTTTATACCTGAATATAAAACTACGGAGTTCTTCCAAATGTACTGTCGTTATGCCGCTATGGCTCTTTATCAACTTCAATACGTTAAAGAAGGTAAATTAACTTAAATATGTTAAACTAATGATTTGAAGCATTTCGATATCGCTTGCTAAATGTGTATATACAAGAAAATCGAATTTATACCTAAATATAAGATAACGGAATTTTTCTAAATGCACTGCCGTTATGCCGTTAACGCTCTATGTAGACTTCAGTGCGTTAAAGAAGGTTTATTAACCTAAATATGTTAAACTAATGATTTGAAGAATTTCGATATCGATTGCTAAACGTGTATATTCAAGAAAATCGAATTTATACCTAAATATAAGATTACGGAATTCTTCTAAATGCACTGCCGGAATTCTTCTAAATGCACTGCCGTTATGCCATTAGGGCTTTATGTAGACTTAAGTGCGTTAAAGAAGGTTTATTAACTTAAATATGTTAAACTAATGATTTGAAGCATTTCGATATCGCTTGCTAAATGTATATATACAAGAAAATCGACTTTATACCTGAACATAAGATTACGGAATCCTTCCTAATGTACTGTCGTTATGCCGCCATGGCTTTGTATCAACTTCAATACGTTAAAGAAGGTTAATTATTTTAAATATGTTAAACTGATGGTTTGAAGCATTTTGATATCGCTTGCTAAATGAATATATACAAGAAAGTCGAAATTATACCTAAATATAAGATAACGGAATTCTTCTAAATGCAGTGCAGTTATACCGTCAGGGCTTTATGTAGACTTCAGTGCGTTAAAGAAGGTTTATTAACTTAAATATTTTAAACTTATGATTTGAAGCATTTCGATATCGATTGCTTAAAGTGTATATACAAGAAAATCGACTTTATACCTAAATATAAGATAACGAAATTCTTCTAAATGCACTGCCGGAATTCTTCTAAATGCACTGCCGTTATGCCATTAGGGCTTTATGTAGACTTAAGTGCGTTAAAGAAGGATTATTAACTTAAATATGTTAAACTAATGATTTGAAGCATTTCGATATCGCTTGCTAAATGTATATATACAAGAAAATCGAATTCATACCTAAATATAAAATTATAACAATACGGAATTCTTCTAAATGCACTGCCGTTATACCGTTAAGGCTATATGTAGACTTTAGTAAGCTAAAAAATGTTTTTTAACTTAATAATAGTTAAACAAATGATTTGAAGCATTTCGATATCGACAGCTTAATATGTATATACAAGAAAATCGACTTTATACCTAAATATAAGATTACGGAATTTTTCTACATCCACTGCCGTTATGGCGCCATGGCTTAATGTTAACTTCAGGGGTTAAAGAAGCTTTATTAACTTAAATATGTTAAACTAATGATTTGAAGCATTTCGATATCGATTGCTAAATGACTATATACAAGAAAATCGAATTCATACCTAAATATAAGATTACGTAATTCTTCTAAATGCACTGCCGTTATGCCGTTATGGCTTTATATTAACTTCAGTTCGTTAAAGAAGGTTTATTAACTTAAATATGTTAAACCAGTTATTTGAAGCATTTCGATATCGATTGCTTAATGTATATATACAAGAAAATCGACTTTATACCTGAATATAAAACTACGGAGTTCTTCCAAATGTACTGTCGTTATGCCGCTATGGCTCTTTATCAACTTCAATACGTTAAAGAAGGTAAATTAACTTAAATATGTTAAACTAATGATTTGAAGCATTTCGATATCGCTTGCTAAATGTGTATATACAAGAAAATCGAATTTATACCTAAATATAAGATAACGGAATTTTTCTAAATGCACTGCCGTTATGCCGTTAACGCTCTATGTAGACTTCAGTGCGTTAAAGAAGGTTTATTAACCTAAATATGTTAAACTAATGATTTGAAGAATTTCGATATCGATTGCTAAACGTGTATATTCAAGAAAATCGAATTTATACCTAAATATAAGATTACGGAATTCTTCTAAATGCACTGCCGGAATTCTTCTAAATGCACTGCCGTTATGCCATTAGGGCTTTATGTAGACTTAAGTGCGTTAAAGAAGGTTTATTAACTTAAATATGTTAAACTAATGATTTGAAGCATTTCGATATCGCTTGCTAAATGTATATATACAAGAAAATCGACTTTATACCTGAACATAAGATTACGGAATCCTTCCTAATGTACTGTCGTTATGCCGCCATGGCTTTGTATCAACTTCAATACGTTAAAGAAGGTTAATTATTTTAAATATGTTAAACTGATGGTTTGAAGCATTTTGATATCGCTTGCTAAATGAATATATACAAGAAAGTCGAAATTATACCTAAATATAAGATAACGGAATTCTTCTAAATGCAGTGCAGTTATACCGTCAGGGCTTTATGTAGACTTCAGTGCGTTAAAGAAGGTTTATTAACTTAAATATTTTAAACTTATGATTTGAAGCATTTCGATATCGATTGCTTAAAGTGTATATACAAGAAAATCGACTTTATACCTAAATATAAGATAACGAAATTCTTCTAAATGCACTGCCGGAATTCTTCTAAATGCACTGCCGTTATGCCATTAGGGCTTTATGTAGACTTAAGTGCGTTAAAGAAGGATTATTAACTTAAATATGTTAAACTAATGATTTGAAGCATTTCGATATCGCTTGCTAAATGTATATATACAAGAAAATCGAATTCATACCTAAATATAAAATTATAACAATACGGAATTCTTCTAAATGCACTGCCGTTATACCGTTAAGGCTATATGTAGACTTTAGTAAGCTAAAAAATGTTTTTTAACTTAATAATAGTTAAACAAATGATTTGAAGCATTTCGATATCGACAGCTTAATATGTATATACAAGAAAATCGACTTTATACCTAAATATAAGATTACGGAATTCTTCTACATCCACTGCCGTTATGGCGCCATGGCTTAATGTTAACTTCAGGGGTTAAAGAAGCTTTATTAACTTAAATATGTTAAACTAATGATTTGAAGCATTTCGATATCGATTGCTAAATGAGTATATACAAGAAAATCGAATTCATACCTAAATATAAGATTACGTAATTCTTCTAAATGCACTGCCGTTATGCCGTTATGGCTTTATATTAACTTCAGTTCGTTAAAGAAGGTTTATTAACTTAAATATGTTAAACCAGTTATTTGAAGCATTTCGATATCGATTGCTTATTATATATATACAAG
>CM050324.1:6501719-6530878 GCA_027475135.1 Bactrocera correcta | reverse complement strand
TTTAGCAATCGATATCGAAATGCTTAAGATCATTAGTTTAACATATTTAAGTTAATAAACCTTCTTTAACACACTTAAGTCTACATAAAGCCCTAATGGCATAACTGCAGTGCATTTAGAAGAATTCCATAATGTTATAATTTTATATTTAGGTATAAAGTCCATTTTCTTGTATTTACACATTTAGCAATCGATATCGAAATGCTGCAAACCATTAGCTTAACATATTTAAATAATTAACCTTCTCTACAAAAGCCATAACGGCATAACGGCAGTATATTTGGGCGAATTTCGTAATCTTTTATTTAGATATAAAATCGATTTTCTAGTATATACACATTTCGCAATCGATATCGAAATGCTTCAACTCATTAGTTTAACATATTTAAGTTAATAAACCTTCTTTAACGATCTGAAGTTGGCATAACGGTAGTGGATGTAGAAGAATTCCGTAATCTTATATTTAGGTATAAAGTCGATTTTCTTGTATACACATTTAGCAATCGATATCGAAATGCTTCAAATCATTTGTTTAACATATTTAAGTTAATAAACCTTCTTTAACGCACTTAAGTCTACATAAAGCCCTAATGGCATAACGGCAGTGCAGTTAGAAGAATTCCATAATGTTATAATTTTATATTTAGGTATAAAGTCGATTTTCTTGTATATATGCATTAAGCAATCGATATCGAAATGCTTCAAATCATTAGTTTAACATATTAAGTTAATAAACATTTTTTAGCTTACTGAAGTCTACATAAAGCCTTAACGGTATAACGGCAGTGCATTTATAAGAATTCCGTAATGTTATAATTTTATATTTAAGTGTAAAGTCGATTTTCTTGTATATACACATTTAGCAATCGATATCGAAATGCTTCAAATCATTAGTTTAACATATTAAGTTAATAAACATTTTTTAGCTTACTGAAGTCTACATAAAGCCTTAACGGTATAACGGCAGTGCCTTTAGAAGAATTCCGCAATGTTATAATTTTATATTTAGGTGTAAAGTCGATTTTCTTGTATTTGTACATTTAGCAGTCGATATCGAAATGCTTCAAGCCATTAGTTTAACATATTTAAAATAATTAACCTTCTTTAACGTATTGAAGTTGATACAAAGCCATGGCGGCATAACGACAGTACATTTTGAAGAATTCCGTAGTCTTATATTCAGGTATAAAGTCGATTTTCTTGTATATATGCATTAAGCAATCGATATCGAAATGCTTCAAATAACTGGTTTAACATATTTCAGTTAGTAAACCTTCTTTAACGAACTGAAGTTAATATAAAGCCATAACGGCATAACGGCATAACGGCAGTGCATTTAGAAGAATTACGTAATCTTATATTTAGGTATGAATTCGATTTTCTTGTATATACTCATTTAGCAATCGATATCGAAATGCTTCAAATCATAAGTTTAACATATTTAAAATAATAAAGCTTCTTTAACGCCTGAAGTTAACATAAAGCCATGGCACCATAACGGCAGTGCATGTAGAAGAATTCCGTAATCTTATATTTAGGTATAAAGTCGATTTTCTTGCATATACACATTTAGCAATCGATATCGAAATGCTTCAAATCATTAGTTTAACATATTTAAGTTAATAAACCTTCTTTAACGCACTGAAGTCTACATAAAGCGTAACGGCATAACGGCAGTGCATTTAGAAAAATTCCGTTATCTTATATTTAGGTATAAATTCGATTTTCTTGTATATACATATTTGGCAAGCGATATCGAAATGCTGCAAATCATTAGTTTAACACATTTAAGTTAATTAACCTTCTTTAACTTATTGAAGTTGACATAAAGCCGTAACGACAGTGCATTTGGAAGAATTCCGTGGTCTTATATTTAGGTATAAAGTCGATTTTCTTGTATATATGCATTAAGCATTCGATATCGAAACGCTTCAAATAACTGGTTTAACATATTTAAGTTAATAAACCTTCTTTAACGAACTTAAGTTAATATAAAGCCAAAACGGCATAACGGCAGTGCATTTAGAAGAATTACGTAATCTTATATTTAGGTATCAATTCGATTTTCTTGTATATACACATTTAGCAATCGATATCGAAATGCTTCAAATCATTAGTTTAACATATTTAAGTTAATAAACCTTCTTTAACGCACTGAAGTCTACATAAAGCCTTAACGGTATAACGGCAGTGCATTTAGAAGAATTCCGTAATGTTATAATTTTATATTTAGGTATAAAGTCGATTTTCTTGTATTTACACATTTAGCAGTTGATATCGAAATGATTCAAACCATTAGTTTAACATATTTAAAATAATTAAACTTCTTTAACGTATCGAAGTTGATACAAAGCCATGGCGGCATAACGACAGTACATTTTGCAGAATTCCGTAATCTTATAGTTAGGTATAAAGTCGATTTTCTTGAATATACACATTTAGCAATCGATATCCAAATGCATCAAATCATTAGTTTAACATATTTAAGTTAATAATACTTCTTTAACGCACTGAAGTCTACATAGAGCGTTAACGGCATAACGGCAGTGCATTTAGAAGAATTCCGTTATCTTATATTTAGGTATTAAGTCGATTTTCTTGTATATACACATTTAGCAATCGATATCGAAATGCCTCAAATCATTAGTTTAACATATTAAGTTAATAAACATATTTTAGCTTACTGAAGTCTACATAAAGCCTTAACGGTATAACGGCAGTGCATTTAGAAGAATTCCGTAATGTTATAATTTTATATTTAGGTGTAAAGTCGATTTTCTTGTATTTACACATTTAGCAGTCGATATCGAAATGCTTCAAACCATTAGTTTAACATATTTAAAATAATAAACCTTCTTTAACGTATTGAAGTTGATACAAAGCCATGGCGGCATAACGACAGTACATTTAGAAGAATTCCGTAATCTTATATTTAGGTATAAAGTCGATTTTCTTGTATATACACATTTAGCAATCGATATCGAAATGCTTCAAATCATAAGTTTAAAATATTTAAGTTAATAAACCTTCTTTAACGCACTGAAGTCTACATAAAGCCTTGACGGTATAACTGCACTGCATTTAGAAGAATTCCGTTATCTTATATTTAGGTATAAATTCGACTTTCTTGTATATATTCATTTAGCAAGCGATAGCAAAGTGCTTCCAACCATCAGTTTTACATATTTAAAATAATTAGCCTTCTTTAACGTATTGAAGTTGATACAAAGCCATGGCGGCATAATGACAGTACATTTGGAAGAATTCCGTAATCTTATATTTAGGTATAAAGTCGATTTTCTTGTATATACACATTTAGCAATCGATATCGAAATGCTTCAAATCATTAGTTTAACATATTTAAATTAATAAACCTTCTTTAACGCACTGAAGTCAACATAAAGCGTTAACGGCATAACGGCAGTGCATTTAGAAAAATTCCGTTATATTATATTTAGGTATAAATTCGATTTTCTTGTATATATACATTTAGTAATCGATATCGAAATGCTTCAAATCATTAGTTTAACATATTTGAGTTAATAAACCTTCTTTAACGCACTTAAGTCTACATAAATCCCTAATGGCATAACGGCAGTGCATTTAGAAGAATTCCGTTGTCTTATATTTAGGTATAAATTCGATTTTCTTGTATATACACATTTAGCAATCGATATCGAACTGCTTCAAATCATTAGTTTAACATATTTAAGTTAATAAACCTTCTTTAACTCACTGAAGTCTACATAAAGCCTTAACGGCATAACGGCAGTGCATTTAGAAGAATGCCGTAATCTTTTATTTAGGTATAAAATCGATTTTCTTGTATATACACATTTAACAATCAATATCGAAATGCTTCAAATCATAAGTTTAACATATTAAGTTAATAAACATTTTTTAGCTAACTGACGTCTTCATAAAGCCTTAGCGGTATAACGGCAGTGCATTTAGAAGAATTCCGTAATGTTATAATTTTATATTTAGGTGTAAAGTCGATTTTCTTGTATTTGTACATTTAGCAGTCGATATCGAAATGCTTCAAACCATTAGTTTAACATATTTAAAATAATTAACCTTCTTTAACGTATTGAAGTTGATACAAAGCCATGGCGGCATAACGACAGTACATTTTGCAGAATTCCGTAATCTTATATTTAGGTATAAAGTCGATTTTCTTGTATATACACATTAAGCAATCGATATCGAAATGCTTCAAATCATAGGTTTAATATATTTAAGTTAATAAACCTTCTTTAACGCACTGAAGTCTACATAAAGCGTTAACGGCATAACGGCAGTGTATTTAGAAAAATTCCGTTATCTTATTTTTAGGTATAAATTCGATTTTCTTGTATATACATATTTGGCAAGCGATATCGAAATGCTTCAAATCATTAGTTTAACATATTTAAGTTAATTAACCTTCTTTAACGTATTGAAGTCGATACAAAGCCATGGGGGCATAATGACAGTACATTTGGAAGAATTCCGTAATCTTATATCTAGGTATAAAATCGATTTTCTTGTATATACACATCTATCAATCGAAATCGAAATGCTTCAAATCATTAGTTTAACATATTTAAGTTAATAAACCTTCTTTAACGCACTGAAGTCTACATAAAGCGTTAACGGCATAACGGCAGTGCATTTAGAAAAATTCCGTTATCTTATATTTAGGTATAAATTCGATTTTCTTGTATATACATATTTGGCAAGCGATATCGAAATGCTTCAAATCATTAGTTTAACATATTTAAGTTTATTAACCTTCTTTAACTTATTGAAGTTGATATAAAGCCATAACGACAGTACATTTGGAAGAATTCCGTGGTCTTATATATGCATTAAGCATTCTATATCGAAACGCTTCAAATAACTGGTTTAACATATTTAAGTTAATAAACCTTCTTTAACGAACTTAAGTTAATATAAAGCCATAACGGCATAACGGCATAACGGCAGTGCATTTAGAAGAATTACGTAATCTTATATTTAGGTATGAATTCGATTTTCTTGTATATACACATTTAGCAATCGATATCGAAATGCTTCAAATCATTAGTCTAACATATTTAAGTTAATAAACCTTCTTTAACGCACTTAAGTCTACATAAAGCCCTAATGGCATAACGGCAGTGCATTTAGAAGAATTACGTAATCTTATATTTAGGTATGAATTCGATTTTCTTGTATATATACATTTAGCAATCGATATCGAAATGCTTCAAATCATTAGTTTAACATATTTAAGTTAACTAACCTTCTTTAAAGCACTTAAGTCTACATAAAGCCCTAATGGCATAACGGCAGTGCATTTAAAAGAATTCCGTTATCTTATATTCAGGTATAAATTCGATTTTCTTGAATATACACGTTTAGCAATCGATATCGAAATGCTTCAAATCAATAGTTTAACATATTTAAGTTAATAAACCTTCTTTAACTCACTGAAGTCTACATAAAGCCTTAACGGCATAACGGCAGTGCATTTAGAAGAATTACGTAATCTTATATTTAGGTATGAACTCGATTTTCTTGTATATATACATTAAGCAAGCGATATCGAAATGCTTCAAATCATTAGTTTAACACATTTAAGTTAATAAACCTTCTTTAACGCACTTAAGTCTACATAAAGCCCTAATGGCATAACGGCAGTGCATTTAGAAGAATTCCGGCAGTGCATTTAGAAGAATTCCGTAATCTTATATTTAGGTATAAAGTCGATTTTCTTGTATATACACATTAAGCAATCGATATCGAAATGCTTCAAATCATAAGTTTAAAATATTTAAGTTAATAAACCTTCTTTAACGCACTGAAGTCTACATAAAGCCCTGACGGTATAACTGCACTGCATTTAGAAGAATTCCGTTATCTTATATTTAGGTATAATTTCGACTTTCTTGTATATATTCATTTAGCAAGCGATATCAAAATGCTTCAAACCATCAGTTTATTATATTTAAAATAATTAACCTTCTTTAACGTATTGAAGTCGATACAAAGCCATGGCGGCATAATGACAGTACATTTGGAAGAATTCCGTAATCTTATATTTAGGTATAAAGTCGATTTTCTTGTATATACACATTTAGCAATCGATATCGAAATGCTTCAAATCATTAGTTTAACATATTTAAGTTAATAAAACTTCTTTAACAATCTGAAGTTGCATAACGGCAGTGGATGTAGAAGAATTCCGTAATCTTATATTTAGGTATAAAGTCGATTTTCTTATATAAACATATTAAGCTATCGATATCGAAATGCTTCAAATCATTTGTTTAACTATTATTAAGTTAAAAAACGGTATAACGGCAGTGCATTTAGAAGAATTCCGTATTGTTATAATTTTATATTTAGGTGTAAAGTCGATTTTCTTGTATTTACACATTTAGCAGTCGATATCGAAATGCTTCAAACCATTAGTTTAACATATTTAAAATAATAAACCTTCTTTAACGTATTGAAGTTGATACAAAGCCATGGCGGCATAACGACAGTACATTTTGAAGAATTCCGTAATCTTACATTTAGGTATAAAGTCGATTTTCTTGTATATACACATTAAGCAATCGATATCGAAATGCTTCAAATCATAAGTTTAAAATATTTAAGTTAATAAACCTTCTTTAACGCACTGAAGTCTACATAAAGCCTTGACGGTATAACTGCACTGCATTTAGAAGAATTCCGTTATCTTATATTTAGGTATAGATTCGACTTTCTTGTATATATTCATTTAGCAAGCGATATCAAAATGCTTCAAACCATCAGTCTAACATATTCAAAATAATTAACCTTTTTTAACGTATTGAAGTCGATACAAAGCCATGGCGGCATAATGACAGTACATTTGGAAGAATTCCGTAATCTTATATTTAGGTATAAAGTCGATTTTCTTGTATATACACATTTAGCAATCGATATCGAAATGCTTCAAATCATTAGTTTAACATTTTTAAGTTAATAAACATTTTTTAGCTAACTGAAGTCTTCATAAAGCCTTAGCGGTATGTCGGCAGTGCATTTAGAAGAATTCCGTTAAGGCTAACGGTATAACGGCAGTGCATTTAGAAAAATTCCGTTATCTTATATTTAGGTATAAATTCGATTTTCTTGTATATACATATTTGGCAAGCGATATCGAAATGCTTCAAATCATTAATTTAACATATTTAAGTTAATTTACCTTCTTTAACGTATTGAAGTTGATAAAGAGCCATAGCGGCATAACGACAGTACATTTGGAAGAATTCCGTAGTCTTATATTCAGGTATAAAGTCGATTTTCTTGTATATATGCATTAAGCAATCGATATCGAAATCCTTCAAATAACTGGTTTAACATATTTAAGTTAATAAACCTTCTTTAACGAACTGAAGTTAATATAAAGCCATAACGGCATAACAGCAGTGCATTTAGAAGAAGTACGTAATCTTATATTTAGGTATGAATTCGATTTTCTTGTATATACACATTTAGCAATCGATATCGAAATGCTTCAAATCATTAGTTTAACATATTTAAGTTAATAAAGCTTCTTTAACGCCTGAAGTTAACATAAAGCCATGGCGCCATAACGGCAGTGCATGTAGAAGAATTCCGTAATCTTATATTTAGGTATGTAGTCGATTTTCTTGGATCTACACATTTAGCAATCGATATCGAAAATCTTCAAATAACTGGTTTAGCATATTTAGGTTAATTAACCTTCTTTATCTTACTGAAGTTTAAATAAAGCCATAACGGCATAACGGCATTTTGGGTGAATTCCGTAATCTTTTATTTAGGTATAAATTCGATTTTCTTGTATATACATATTTGGCAAGCGATATCGAAATGCTTCAAATCATTAGTTTAACATATTTAAGTTAATTAACCTTCTTTAACGTATTGAAGTTGATATAAAGCCATAACGACAGTACATTTGGAAGAATTCCGTAGTCTTATATTTAGGTATAAAGTCGATTTTCTTGTATATATGCATTAAGCATTCGATATCGAAATCCTTCAAATAACTGGTTTAACATATTTAAGTTAATAAACCTTCTTTAACGAACTGAAGTTAATATAAAGCCATAACGGCATAACGGCATAACGACAGTACATTTGGAAGAATTCCGTAGTCTTATATTTAGGTATGAATTCGATTTTCTTGTATATACACATTTAGCAATCGATATCGAAATGCTTCAAATCATTAGTTTAACATATTTAAGTTAATAAACCTTCTTTAACGCACTTAAGTCTACATAAAGCCCTAATGGCATAACGGCAGTGCATTTAGAAGAATTCCGTAATCTTATATTTAGGTATAAAGTCGATTTTCTTGTATACACACATTTAGCAATCGATATCAAAATGCTTCAAATCATTAGTTTAACATATTTAAGTTAATAAACCTTCTTTAACGCACTGAAGTCTACATAAAGCCTTAACGGTATAACTGCAGTGCATTTAGAAGAATTCCGTAATGTTATAATTTTATATTTAGGTATAAAGTCGATTTTCTTGTATTTACACATTTAGCAGTCGATATCGAAATTATTCAAACCATTAGTTTAACATATTTAAAATAATTAAACTTCTTAAACGTATCGAAGTTGGTACAAAGCCATGGCGGTATAACGACAGTACATTTGGCAGAATTCCGTAATCTTATATTTAGGTATAATGTCGATTTTCTTGAATATGCACATTTAGCAATCGATATCGAAATGCTTCAAATCATTAGTTTAACATATTTAAGTTAATAAACCTTCTTTAACGAACTGAAGTCTACATAGAGCGTTAACGGCATAACGGCAGTGCATTTAGAAGAATTCCGTTATCTTATATTTAGGTATAAAGTCGATTTTCTTGTATATACACATTTAGCAATCGATATCGAAATGCTTCAAATCATTAGTTTAACATATTAAGTTAATAAACATTTTTTAGCTTACTGAAGTCTACATAAAGCCTTAGCGGTATAACGGCAGTGCATTTAGAAGAATTCCGTAATGTTTTAATTTTATATTTAGGTGTAAAGTCGATTTTCTTGTATTTACACATTTAGCAGTCGATATCGAAATGCTTCAAACCATTAGTTTAACATATTTAAAATAATAAACCTTCTTTAACGTATTGAAGTTGATACAAAGCCATGGCGGCATAATGACAGTACATTTGGAAGAATTCCGTAATCTTATATTTAGGTATAAAGTCGATTTTCTTGTATATACACATTTAGCAATCGATATCGAAATGCTTCAAATCATTAGTTTAACATATTTAAGTTAATAAACCTTCTTTAGCGCACTGAAGTCTACATAAAGCGTTAACGGCATAACGGCAGTGCATTTAGAAAAATTCCGTTATCTTATATTTAGGTATAAATTCGATTTTCTTGTATATACATATTTGGCAAGCGATATCGAAATGCTTCAAATCATTAGTTTAACATATTTAAGTTAATTAACCTTCTTTAACGCACTGAAGTCTACATAAAGCCCTAATGGCATAACGGCAGTGCATTTAGAAGAATTCCGTAATCTTTTATTTAGGTATAAAATCGATTTTCTTGTATATACACATTTAGCAATCAATATCGAAATGCTTCAAATCATTAGCTTAACATATCAAGTTAATAAACATTTTTTAGCTAACTGAAGTCTTCATAAAGCCTTAGCGGTATATCGGCAGTGCATTTAGAAGAATTCCGTAATGTTATAATTTTATATTTAGGTGTAAAGTCGATTTTCTTGTATTTACACATTTAGCAGTTGATATCGAAATGCTTCAAACCATTAGTTTGACATATTTAAAATAATTAACCTTCTTTAACGTATCGAAGTTGATACAAAGCCATGGCGGCATAACGACAGTACATTTGGAAGAATTCCGTAATCTTATATTTAGGTATAAAGTCAATTTTCTTGTATATACACATTTAGCAAGCGATATCGAAATGCCTCAAATCATTAGTTTAACATATTTAAAATAATTAAACTTCTTTAACGTATTGAAGTTGATAAAGAGCCATGGCGGCTTAACGACAGTACATTTGGAAGAATTCCGTAGTCTTATATTCAGGTATAAAAACGATTTTCTTGCATATATGCATTAAGCAATCGATATCGAAATGCTTCAAGTAACTGGTTTAACATATTTAAGTTAGTAAACCTTCTTTAACGAACTGAAGTTAATATAAAGCCATTACGGCATAACGGCATAACGGCAGTGCATTTAGAAGAATTACGTAATCTTATATTTAGGTATGAATTCGATTTTCTTGTATATACTCATTTAGCAATCGATATCGAAATGCTTCAAATCATTAGTTTAACATATTTAAGTTAATAAACCTTCTTTAACGAACTGAAGTCTACATAGAGCGTTAACGGCATAACGGCAGTGCATTTAGAAGAATTCCGTTATCTTATATTTAGGTATAAAGTCGATTTTCTTGTATATACACATTTAGCAATCGATATCGAAATGCTTCAAATCATTAGTTTAACATATTAAGTTTTTTTTTTTTTTTTTTTTTTTTTTTTTTTTTTTTTTTTTTTTATTAGCTTTCCTATTATTTATTGAATCTACCCTACTTAAGAGCCTAACAATAAGTTTTCGAATCTTAAACTACTCACTTAATTTACACCCTACGTGGGTGATTATTTTTTTTAAACTGGGCCTAAGATATATCACGTCTGGGCTGGTAAGTCGTTTCTACGTAATCTTGAGCTCCTGTTCACACGCAATAGCGATCTTGCTAGTTGGTTTGGGTGAACCGAAAGTTTCAATGCATACTTCGCGCTTCGTTGCTCTATTTCAGTTCGTACGTCTGGAATTCTTAAGTCGCGTTGGATGTTCTCATTTCGGATATACCACGGTGCTCCGGTGATTGTACGAAGAATTTTTGATTGCGCACGACGAAGAATTTCGATGTTGCTGCTACTCGCGTTGCCCCACAGCTCACACCCATAGGTCCAGATTGGTTTTAAAACAGTGTTGTATATAATGATTTTATACTCCAGACTCAGGGCTGAGCGAGAGTTAATAAGCCAATGCAAAGAACGTGCCTTTAACTTAGAGTAAGTCCTTTTAGCCTCTATGTGGTTTCGCCAAGTAAGTCGCCTATCCAGATGGACCCCTAGGTAAGTAACATGATTGCTTTGTGGTATTTGTACGTTGTTCAGTGTCAAAGGCGAACAGCTGCTCTTGTTTAGGGTAAATGTAACGTGCTTACATTTTTGCTCGTTAACCTTTATCCTCCAGTTTGCGAGCCAGTTGGCCACAGCTACGATATGATTTCCTAGCAGCGCATTTGCATGAATTGGGCACTTGGAGCGGCTGATTATTGCAGTGTCATCGGCAAAAGTAGACATAGTCAAGCGGTCGCTTACTGGGATATCTGAAGTGTATAAAACATATAGCATTGGGCCAAGAACACTGCCTTGTGGTACACCAGCTTCAATCGTTTGGGCTTCAGATGTAGTGGTGTTACATCGAACTACAAAATTTCGATCATAAAGGTAGGACTTAAACAGTTCGTGGGTGTTTTGCGGGAGTAGCGTTTTTATTTTGTACATAAGACCATCTAACCATACTCGATCAAAAGCCTGCGCGACATCAAGAAATATTGCAGAACAATATTCCCCTTTTTCAAAAGCTGTTCGAATTTCAGATGTGATCCTATGTACTTGCTCGATCGTTCCATGCTTTTCCCTGAAGCCAAATTGGTGAGATGGTATTATGTTGTGGGTTTCAAGATGTGGCTTAATGCGGAGCATAAGAAGTCTTTCAAATAATTTCGACATGCACGATAACAAGCTGATGGGCCTATAGGAGGATGGCTGCGTTTTGTCCTTTCCAGGCTTAGGTATCATCACTATAGTTGACTTTTTCCATTGTTGCGGAAAGTGAGCTTGTTTTATGATTGCATTGAAAAACATACATATACAGATTATAGCACAATTTGGTAGCTCAATAATCATTTTTGGAGTAATTAAGTCGTGCCCAGGAGCTTTTCTTGGATTTAATTTCTCCATAATTATTTTTGATATCTCTTCAGGTACGAATTTCACTGGCTCAGATTCCATCAAATAGGGTACGGTTGGAAGTGTAAAGTCATTAGTTTCTGGGTTTGGCTGGAAGACATTTTTTAGATGAGCAGCGAAAGTTGCTGACTTTTCTGCATCACTCCGAGCCCATTTGCCATTATTGTCACGTATTGGCATTTCACACTCTATTGGCGCACTTAGAGTTTGATGTGCTTTCCACAATGGGTGCTTTGTACTAGTCGGTGACAGCTTTTGAATATACTGGTACTGCGCACGCTGTTCCTCACTTCTGAGGGCTCTCGTCAGTGCATGTGTGGCCGCTTTCAACAGTTGTTTTGAGGCTGGTGATCTATGAACCTGCCACTCCCTTCGTAGGCGTCGTTTTTGTAATACACCTAATTCTGTTTTTACACGAATTATTTTTACACGAATTTGAAATAACACGAATAAATACGAAAAAATATTTCTATTTTTACACGACATAATTTGAAATAACACGAATACAAAAAAACAAAATTACTTTTTTTACATGAATTATTGGATTTAACACGTTTTTTTCAATTATTGTATTCACAGTTTATGGTAAATTTCATATGTGGCAACTTTGCCCGATATTTGACATTTAAACTGTGAACGCACAATTCGTGTTTTTGTTTCCTGGTAAAGTGGCAACTTTGATCAGCTGACTAATGCAGGATTCCCCGAATTATTGAAAAAGTAAAAACGTACATAATGTATTGTACACACAATTTAGTTCCTATTTGATAATTATAATTGAAATATCGTTAGTTTTTGCTGATTTTTAACAAGTGCTAAGTAAAATAAAGTAGAAGCTCATATCATTTTGGTAGACCAATAACAGGTTAGTTTCAAATATTTAATTTTAGATTTTTGCATTTTTGATTAATAAAATATATTTTGGTAGCCATACCCATGTTACATAATCCTCCTGCATTAAAAATGAGGAAAGCGATCAGCTTAGATACCAAAATCAAAATTTTAGATCAACTTGCAACGGGACAAGGCGCAACGGTTGTGGGAAATAATTTCGGAATCCATGAAGCTACTGTAAGAACAATTAAAAAAATGAAACGGCAATTAGAGCATCAGTATGTTCTGGAACAAAATTAAGTGCAAAGTCATCATCGTATGTAAGGGATGTTGTTAAAGAGAAAATGGAAAAAGCTTTGGTAATCTGGATAGAAGACAAATCCCAAAAGAGAATACCAGTAGACGGACTTGCTATCAAGCAGACAGCATTAAGAATACATAAACGTACCCAGGAAATTGATCCAGATACATCATCTCAGTCAAAACAACATGCATTTTCCGCAAGTACTGGTTGGATGACTGGTTTTTTAAAAAGACACGCTCTCCACAATATAAAAATTAAGGGAGAAACTGCATCCGCTGATGAATTGGCTGCTAAAGAGTTTCCCGAAAAACTAAAAAAAATTATTGAAGATGGAGAATATACTCCAGACCAAGTTTGGAATTTAGATGAAAGCGGCCTTTTTTGGAAGAGAATGCCTAGAAGAACTTATGTAGCAAAATCGCAGAAAACAGCCGGTGGTTTTAAAGTAGCAAAGGACCGTATTATGTTGTTGTTTTGTTCCAATGCTTCAGGAGAACGTATTCTTAAGCCACTCCTAGTACATCGTGCCTTAAGACCACGTTCCATGAAAAGTGTAGATTTCAATAAATTGCCTGTACACTGGATGGCGAACAAAAAGGCTTGGGTAACCAGTGCAATTTTCACAGAGTGGTTTCAGAAGCACTTCATCCCAGAAGTTAGGCGCTACATGAAAGAAAAATGTCTCGAATTTAAAGTTCTTTTGATTCTAGCCAATGCACCAGGCCATCCAGTTTTGGAGCACCCAAACGTACAATTTTGTTTTTTGCCGCCTAATACCACTTCCCTTATACAGCCACTAGACCAGGGAATAATTGCTACGTTTAAAACGTATTACATAAGAAGTTCATTTCATTATGTTGTAGAAAAACTTGATAATTATGAGGAATCATCAGTCATAGATGAATGGAAAAAATTTTCTATAATGGACTGCATTAATCAAGTCAAGATTACGTTAGATTTATTAAAGCCATCAACTTTGAACTCGTGTTGGAAAAATATTTGGGCAGAATGCGTAAAATGCAAAGATCCTGTTATCGATAATAACGCTGAACTTGCTGATATAATAACAATGGCCAATGCAATCGGTGGGGATGGATTCGATGACCTATCGTTAGCAGATGTAGAAGAATTGTTGGTAGATGAAAGCTTGAGCGAAAATGAAATTATCGAATTCACCCTTGAGACTCGTTATGATAAAGAACATAGTGACAGTGACGAAAGAGATCGTCCAATTTTGAAAGCATCTCTAATTAAAGAAGGTCTTGATCTCGCTACAAAATTAGGTAGTCATTTTAAACAACATGATCATGACGAGGAACGAGCTGCCAAATTTCAACGTGAACTGAAATCATTAATGGCATCTTACAGGGAAGTTTATAATGGGTTAACGCGAAATAAAACTCAATCTAAGATAACTGATTTCGTTCAAAAATCTACTGATGTCCCAACACAGTCGGCTAGAAATGATAATGATCAACAGAATCATTCCAGTGATGGCAGTGATATTGTAGTCTTTCGCAAACGTTTACGTTTATTATCAGACAGTGACAATAAATAAAATTGTTTAATGTTTAAATTTTTCTTATGGTTGTACTTTATGTTATTTAAGTTTTTTGGCAATGAATTTCTGATATTATTTTTTTTATGAAATCTAAATTTTAATTTATTTTATTATAATTTTGTTTATTTAATAAATTAAAACGAAAATAAATTCTTAAAATAACTACAACAATATTTTTTTTATATTATTTAGTCTAATTTTAACTTATTTTTTGAGGTCTAGAACCAATCTATTATTTTTGTACTTGGCCAGTATCTTTTTTTACACGATTTTTTTTACACGAATTTCTCAGGAACCATTCTATCGTGTAAAAACAGAATTAGGTGTACGAGTATTTCAATTTCCCTATTAGTTAAGCTATGCTTTTTGTTTTCCAGGTAACCTTTTTGAGGAGTTGAAATTTTGGCGGCTGTTATAATGGTTGATTCGAATGCTGCGATGGTATTTTCAATATCGACCGGTGTATCTAACTTTGGTTCGAGTTCTATGTGTGTGCTGATGTATTTTTTGTACTTTAACCAGTTTGTAGCTTTTGACGTGAGCATATAAGGTAGCTCTTTATAGTGTGACTGATGCCGCAAAGTGAAGAGAACTGGTGAGTGGTCTGATGAGAGGTCTGCTCTTGTTTCTGCAGTAAGAAGGCTGTGAGGAATTTTCCTAGTTACTGCGAAGTCAATTAAATCTGGCAGCTTATTCGGGTCTGTCGGCCAATATGTAGGCTTTCCAGGAGATACGTAGTCCAGTTTGTTTCTTTTACATATAAGGGCGTTATATAATTGCTTGCCTTTAGGATTACATAACCGGGAACCCCAGTGAGGGTGTTTCGCGTTATAATCACCTGCAGCAAGAAAGCACTCTCCCAGCGAGCTGAAGAAATCTATAAATTGCTTTTCTGTAATCGGGAAACGTGGGGGACAATAAACGGCGGACAAAGTAATATCACCTTGCTTTGTCTGCACGCATATTGATGTTGCTTGCAGATAATTTTCAGCAGTTCCAGTTAAAGAATGGTGTTTAATGCGACTTCTGATTAAGATACCAGTTCCACCATGCGGCTTTCCATCTGGATGATTCGTACAATAGAAGGTATATCCCGATACATTAAAGTTGTATTTATTGGTTAGGTGAGTTTCTGCAAGAAGCATTATATCTATTTCCTTGTCTTTGAGAAATTTTGCCAGCTCCAGTTTATGGCGAGGTATACCATTTGCATTCCATAAAACAATTTTAAGCGAGCTCATTATTTTGAACTTTGGTTAGTAAGCAGTTGCAGCAATGTGTTTTGATTTCGCATGAGTTCTTGCATTGTGTTCTGCATGAATGTTATGAAGTTCATCATGCTATTTTGCATTGACGTTATCATTGCTTCGATATTCGATTGACTACCAGATTGAACGTGGGGCTGCTGTTCTTGCGGCTCAATAAGACTCGCTGTTGCTGTAGTTATGGGTTTTCCTAGGCCTGATTTTAGGACGTTTGCAAACGATACGCCCGTGACGGTTTTTGATGGAGCTGTCAGCGGATTCATATTGGAGGATACAACGTTCGGTACATTATGATTGCGTTCGGGGACTACGCGTTGGTGGATCCGATTTTTTAGCTCCTTGTAGACTGGACATCCTCTGTAGTTTGCTGTGTGGTTTCCACCGCAGTTTCCACACTTTTTTGCATTTGGGTCTTTTTTGTTTGACGTGCAGGTGGCAGAATCATGCAACTCTCCACAAGCTACACATACTGCGCGAAGTGTGCAGTAAGACCTGGTGTGACCATACTCTTGGCAATTGGTGCATTGTACAGGGCCGTTTCTTTTATGCGGTTCCTCCACCGTGATCCTACGATGTAGCAAATATTGTAGTTTGTAAATGGGGTGCACACAATTTTTTCCAAGTTGTTTGTTTTCTGGTTCTAACTCAACTTTGAACATAGGCTGTGGGATTTTCTTTTTATTAAAAATATTTGCAACATTTTTGGGGTTAAAACCGTGATCCTTAAGTGCTTCGTGAATTTCCATGGGTTCTACACTTGGCTCAATACCTTTAATAACAACTTGCAGGCCTCTCGCACTTTTAAGTTGATAAGTGTAGAATTTAATCTTTTTCTCATTTAGGTATTTTGACAATGTACGAAAGTTATGTTCGGAGTATATTTGCACTTTCGTTTCTCGAATGTTTCCCTTCGACAGCGGAACTATATGAAAGTTATTATTGCCGATAAGTTCAGTAAATATTTTAACGAGAGCGCCAGAGTTTTCCTCTCTTACGTATATTGGCGGAGGTTTGGTGACTTTTGTAGGACTTTCAGGAGTTTTGTTACTCTCACCGTCAACGTTGTCACCTAAAAGCGCAAATCGATTTGAGTTTAATGGCTCAGATGCATTTCCTCGGCTTATTTTTTGCTTAGCGTTTGTTGATTTTTGCGGACTAAGCTTACGCTTAATGGTAATGTACCGATCCATTCCGGTTTGTATAGCCACTTTTTTAGGTGTTTGGGTTTTCTTATCTTGCGCTTTGTTGCCGGAGTCAGAGCATGCACCGACCTCAACTTGTAGAACATCAGCCATAACGAGCTCTGGCGTTGGAATCGTTGACATTGAACAAGATCGGACTTTTAGATTTGGAGGGGGTTGAAGCGTGGACGATGAGTTTGATGTTGCGCTTTCACTGTCACTCTGAGACCTTATCGTAAAGTATGCGTTGTTGCGCTGGACGGAGAGCCGGCGTGCATCTTGTTCGCGTTGTCTTTGGGCACGGATATCGCTTTGGCTCATGATCATTGAATCATTTAATTTTTTTTTTTTTTTGGTTATAATTTATTTATTTATTATTATTAGTATTTTTTTTATATATATATTTTTAATATTTTTAGTTATTTATTTTTTATTTATTTTTTTTTTTTTATTTTATTTTATTTTTTATTTTTTTATTTATTTTAAGATACACGTAAGTGTTTCTTTGCGTTTAACGTTAACGTGCTCAGGTTACGTTAAGTTATATGAACTGCCTTATCAACTGCTTTACCGACTGTGGGTGTACAAATGATCCTGACCACTTACAACTCTGCGTAGACAGATGATTTGCCGTGTGACAGAAACAGCTGATAAGCACTTCAGATATGCGAAGGAGAATTTTTCCGCAAAAATTAATTGAGTTTTTTTTTTTTTTTTTTTTTTTTTTTTTTGTTTTATAATTCTAAAATTTTAAAATCAAATATTTATGGGTTCCAAACACCAACGCACCAAGCAAATTGTTGTGCGCGAGGTGCCAACGATGATGAGGATCTCCAGCGATCTGCCTGTAAGCTTTCACAGCCTGGAATTCACGTAAGTTAACACAAATTGAGGAGCACACTCGATTGTTGACCGTACACTTAGACTGTTTTGATCGAAATTAAGTTAATAAACATTTTTTAGCTTACTGAAGTCTACATAAAGCCTTAACGGTATAACGGCAGTGCATTTAGAAGAATTCCGTAATGTTTTAATTTTATATTTAGGTGTAAAGTCGATTTTCTTGTATTTACACATTTAGCAGTCGATATCGAAATGCTTCAAACCATTAGTTTAACATATTTAAAATAATAAAGCTTCTTTAACGCCTGAAGTTAACATAAAGCCATGGCGGCATAACGGCAGTGCATTTAGAAGAATTCCGTAATCTTATATTTAGGTATAAAGTCGATTTTCTTGTATTTACACATTTAGCAATCGATATCGAAATGCTTCAAACCATTAGTTTAACATATTTAAGTTAATAAACCTTCTTTAACGCACTGAAGTTAACATAAAGCCATAACGGCATAACGGCAGTGCATTTAGAAGAATTCCGTAATCTTATATTTAGGTATAATCGATTTTCTTGTATATACACATTTAGCAATCGATATCGAAATGCTTCAATCATTAGTTTAACATATTTAAGTTAATTAACCTTCTTTACACGATTTAAGGTATAAAGCCATAACGGCATAACGGCAGTACATTTGGAAGAATTCCGTATCTTTATATTTAGGTATAAATCGATTTTCTTGTATATACCCATTTAGCAATCGATATCGAAATGCTTCAATTCATTAGTTTAACATATTTAAGTTAATAAACCTTCTTTAACGTATCTAAGTGTGCATAAAGCCATGGCGGCATAACGGCAGTGCATTTAGAAGAATTCCGTATCTTATATTTAGGTATAAAGTCGATTTTCTTGTATATACATATTTAGCTATCGATATCGAAATGCTTCAAATCATTAGTTTAACATATTAAGTTAATAAACATTTTTAGCTTACTAAAGTCTACATAAAGCCTTAACGGTATAACGGCAGTGCATTTAGAAGAATTCCGTAATGTTATAATTTTATATTTAGGTATAAAGTCGATTTTCTTGTATATACACATTTAGCAATCGATATCGAAATGCTTCAAACCATTAGTTTAACATATTTAAATTAATAAACCTTCTTTAAACGTATTGAAGTTGATACAAAGCCATGGGGCATAACTGACAGTACATTTGGAAGAATTCCGTAATCTTATATTTAGGTATAAAGTCGATTTTCTTGTATATACACATTTAGCTATCGATATCGAAATGCTTCAAATCATTAGTTTAACATATTTAAGTTAATAAACCTTTTTAACGATCTGAAGTGGCATAAAGCCTTGGAGGTATAACTGCAGTGCATTTAGAAGAATTCCGTATAATCTTATATTTAGGTATAAAGTCGATTTTCTTGTATATACAATTTAGCAGTCGATATCGAAATGCTTCAAACCATTAGTTTAACATATTTAAAATAATAAACCTTCTTTAACGTATGAAGTTATATCAAAGCCATGCGGCATAACGACAGTACATTTGAAGAATTCCGTTTTATCTTATATTTAGGTATAAAGTCGATTTTCTTGTATATACACATTTAGCAATCGATATCGAAATGCTTCAAATCATTAGTTTAACATATTTAATTAATAAACCTTCTTTAACGCACTGAAGTCTACATAAAGCCTTGCGGCATAACGCAGTGCATTTAGAAGAATTCCGTTATCTTATATTTAGGTATAAATTCGATTTTCTTGTATATACACATTTAGCAAGCGATATCGAAATGCTTCAAATCATTAGTTTAACATATTTAAGTTAATTAACCTTCTTTAACGTATTGAAGTGATACAAAGCCAGTTAACGGCATAACGGCAGTCATTTGAAGAATTCCGTATCTTATATTTAGGTATAAAGTCGATTTTCTTGTATATACACTTTAGCAATCGATATCGAAATGCTTCAAATCATTAGTTTAACATATTTAAGTTAATAAACCTTCTTTAACGACTGAAGTTATAAAGCCATAACGGCATAACGGCAGTGCATTTAGAAGAATTCCGTATCTTATATTTAGGTATAAATTCGATTTTCTTGTATATACATTTAGCAATCGATATCGAAATGCTTCAAATCATTAGTTTAACATATATAAGTTAATAAACCTTCTTTAACTCACTTGAAGTCTACATAAAGCCATAACGGCATAACGGCAGTGCATTTAGAAGAATTCCGTTATCTTATATTTAGGTATAAATTCGATTTTCTTGTATATACACATTTAGCAATCGATATCGAAATGCTTCAACTCATTATTTAACATATTTAAGTTAATAAACCTTCTTTAACGAACTGAAGTTACATAAAGCCATAACGGCATAACGGCAGTGCATTTAGAAGAATTCCGTATCTTATATTTAGGTATAAATTCGATTTTCTTGTATATACACATTTAGCAATCGATATCGAAATGCTTCAAATCATTACTTTAACATATTTAAGTTAATAAACCTTCTTATAACGCATCTGAAGTCGTACATATAGCCTGGAGGCATAACTGCAGTGCATTTAGAAGAATTCCGTTATAATCTTATATTTAGGTATAAAGTCGATTTTCTTGTATATACATATTTAGCTATCGATATCGAAATGCTTCAAATCATTAGTTTAACATATTTAAGTTAATAAACTTCTTTAACGTACTGAAGTTACATAAAGCCATAACGGTATAACGGCAGTGCATTTAGAAGAATTCCGTAATCTTATATTTAGGTATAAAGTCGATTTTCTTGTATATACACATTTAGCATCGATATCGAAATGCTTCAAATCATTAGTTTAACATATTTAAATAATAAACCTTCTTTAACGTATTGAAGTTGATATAAAGCCATGGCGGCATAACGACAGTACATTTGGAAGAATTCCGTAATCTATATTTAGGTATAAAGTCGATTTTCTTGTATATACACATTTAGCAATCGATATCGAAATGCTTCAAATCATAGTTTAACATATTTAATTAATAAACCTTCTTTAACGCACTGAAGTCTACATAAAGCCTTGACGGTATAACTGCAGTGCATTTAGAAGAATTCCGTAATCTTATATTTAGGTATAAAGTCGATTTTCTTGTATATATTCATTTAGCAATCGATATCGAAATGCTTCAAATCATTAGTTTAACATATTTAAGTAATAATTAACCTTCTTTAACGTATCTGAAGTTGATACATAAAGCCATAAGCTGGCATAACGGCAGTGCATTTGGAAGAATTCCGTAATCTTATATTTAGGTATAAAGTCGATTTTCTTGTATATACACATTTAGCAATCGATATCGAAATGCTTCAAATCATTAGTTTAACATATTTAAGTTAATAAACCTTCTTTAACGCACTGAAGTTGATCATAAAGCTTACGGCATAACGGCAGTGCATTTAGAAGAATTCCGTATCTTATATTTAGGTAT
Source organism: Bactrocera correcta (assembly GCA_027475135.1). NCBI lineage: Eukaryota > Metazoa > Arthropoda > Insecta > Diptera > Tephritidae > Bactrocera > Bactrocera correcta. The sequence continues at coordinate 6,509,340 of CM050324.1, read as the reverse complement.
AAAGTCGATTTTCTTGTATATACATATTTAGCAAGCGATATCGAAATGCTTCAAATCATTAGTTTAACATATTTAAGTTAATAACCTTCTTTAACGATTGAAGTTGATATAAAGCCATAACGGCATAACGCAGTGCATTTAGAAGAATTCCGTAATCTTATATTTAGGTATAAAGTCGATTTTCTTGTATATATACATTTAGCAATCGATATCGAAATGCTTCAAATCATTAGTTTAACATATTTAAGTTAATAAACCTTCTTTAACGAACTGAAGTTGGCATAAAGCCCTAATGGCATAACGGCAGTGCATTTAGAAGAATTCCGTTATCTTCTATTTAGGTATAAATTCGATTTTCTTTTATATACACATTTAGCAATCGATATCGAAATGCTTCAAATCATTAGATTAACATATTTAAGTTAATAAACCTTCTTCAACGAACTGAAGTTGGCATAAAGCCATGGCGGCATAACGGCAGTGCATGTAGAAGAATTCCGATATCTTATATTTAGGTATAAAGTCGATTTTGTTGTATATACACATTTAGCAATCGATATCGAAATGCTTCAAATCATTACGTTAACATATTTAAGTTAATAAACCATCTTTAACGTATTGAAGGTGATATAAAGCCATGGCGGCATAACGACAGTACATTTGGAAGAATTCCGTTAACCTATGTTTAGGTATAAAGTCAGGTTTCTTGTGTTAGCACATTTAGCAATCGATATCGAAATGCTTCAACTCATTAGTTTTACATTTTCAAGTTTTTTATAATAAACCTTCTTTAACGCACTGAAGTCTACATAAAGCCTTAGCGGTATACCTGCAGTGCATTTAGAAGAATTCCGTAATCTTATATTTAGGTATAAAGTCGATTTTCTTGTATTTACATATTTAGCTATCGATATCGAAATGCTTCAAATCATTAGTTTAACATATTTAAGTTAATAAAGCTTCTTTAACGCACTGAAGTTAACATAAAGCCATAACGGTATAACGGCAGTGCATTTGGAAGAATTCCGTAATCTTATATTTAGGTATAAAGTCGATTTTCTTGTATATACACATTTAGCGATCGATACCGCGATGCTTCAATTCATTAGTTTAACATATTTATGTAAATAAACCTTCTTCAACGAACTGAAGTTGTCATAAAGCCATGGCGGCATAACGGCAGTGCATGTAGAAGAATTCCCTAATCCTATATTTAGGTAAAAAGTCGATTTTCTGTATTTACATATTTAGCAAGCGATATTGAAATGCTTCAAATCATTAGTTTAACATATTTAAGTTAATAAACCTTTAACGCACAGAGGCCTACATAAAGCCTTCACGGTATAACTGCAGTGCATTTAAAAGAATTCCGTAATCTTATATTTAGGTATAAAGTCGATTTTCTTGTATATATACATTTAGAAATCGAAATTGAAATGCTTCAAATCATTAGTTTAACATATTTAAGTTAACAAACCTACTTTAACGAACTGAAATAGACATAAAGCCATGGCGGAATAGCGGCAGTGCATTTGGAAGAATTCCGTAATCTTATATTTAGGTATAAAGTCGATTTTCTTGTATATACACATTTAGCACTGAAGTTAACATTAAGCCATGGCGGCATAACGGCAGTGCATGTAGAAAAATTCCGTAATCTTATATTTAGCTATAAAGTCGATTTTCTTGTATATACACATTTAGCAATCGATATCGAGATGCTTCAATTCATTAGTTTAAAATACATAAGTTAATAAACTTTCTTCAACGCACTGAAGTTGTCATAAAGCCATGGCGGCATAACGGCAGTGCATGTAGAAGAATTCCGTAATCTTATATTTAGGTATGTCGATTTTCTTGTATTTACATATTTAGCAATCGATATCGAAATGCTTCAATTCAATAGTTTAACATATTTAACATAACGCACTGAAGTTGTCATAAAGCCATGGCGGCATAACGGCAGTGCATGTAGAAGAATTCCGTAATCTTATATTTTGGTATAAAGTCGATTTTCTTGTATATACACATTTAGCAATCGATATCGAAATGCTTCAAATCATTAGTTTAACATATTTAAGTTAACAAACCTACTTTAACGAACTGAAGATGACATAAAGCCATGGCGGAATAGCGGCAGGGCATTTGGAAGAATTCCGTTATCCTATGTTTAGGTATAAAGTCAGGTTTCTTGTACTAGCACATTTAGCAATCGATATCGAAATGCTTCAAATCATTAGTTTAACATACTTAAGTTAAATTACCTTTTTTTACCTAACGAAGGTGAGATAAATCCTTGGCGGCATAACGGCAGTGCATGTATAAGAATTCCGTAATCTTATATCTAGGTATAAAATCGGTTTTCTTGTTTATACACATTTATCAATCGATATCGAAATGCTTCAAATCATTAGTTTAACATATTTAAGTTAATCAACCCTCTTTATCTTACTGAAGTCTACATAAATCCTTAACGGCATAACGGCAGTGAATTTAGAAGAATTCCATAATCTTATATTTAGGTACAAAGTCGACTTTCTTGTATATACTCATTTAGCAATCGATATCGAAATGCTTCACAATATTAGTTTAACATATTTAAGTTAATTAACCCTCTTTTTCATACTGAAGTCTACAAAAGCCTTAACGGCATAACGGCAGTGCATGTAGAAGAATTCCGTTATCTTTTATTTAAGTATCAAGTCGATATTGTTGTACATACACATTTAGCAATCGATATCGAAATGCCTCAAATCATTAGTTTTACATTTTCAAGTTATTTATAATAAACCTTCTTTAACGCTCTGAAGTTTACATAAAGCCTTAACGGTATAACTGCAGTGCATTTAAAAGAATTCCGTAATCTTATATTTAGGTACAAAGTCGATTTTCTTGTATTTACATATTTAGCAATCGATATCGAAATGCTTCAAATCATAAGTTTAACATATTTAAGTTAATTATTTCCCTTTATCTTACTGAAGTCTACATAAAGCCTTAACGGCATAACGGCAGTGCGTTTAGAAGAACTCCGTTACCTTATATTTAGGTATAAATTCGATTTTCTTGTATATACACATTTAGCAAGCGATATCGAAATGTTTCAAATCATTAGTTTAACATATTTAAGTTAGTTAACCTTCTTTAACATTTTGAAGTTGATATAAAGCCATGGCGGCATAACGGCAGTGCATGTAGAAGAATTCCGTAATCTTATATTCAGGTATAAAGCCGATTTTCTTGTATATACACATTTAGCTATCGATATCGAAATGCTTCAAATCATTAGTTTAACATATTAAGTTAATAAACATTTTTTTGCTTAATGAGGTCTACATAAAGCCTTAACGGTATAACGGCAGTGCATTTAGAAGAAATCCGTAATGTTATAATTTTATATTTAGGTATAAAGTCGATTTTGTTGTATTTACACAGTTAGCAGTTGATATCGAAATGCTTTAAACCATTAGTTTAACATATTTAAGTTAATAAGCCTTCTTTAACGCACTGAAGTTAACATAAAGCCATGGCGGTATAACGGCAGTGCATGTAGAAGAATTCCATAATCTTATGTTTAGGTATAAATTCGATTTTGTTGTATATACACATTTAGCAATCGATATCGGGATGCTTCAACTCATTAGTTTAACATATTTAAGTTAATAAACCTTCTTTAACGCACTGAAGTTAACATAAAGCCATGGCGGTATAATGGCAGTGCATGTAGAAGAATTCCGTAATCTTATGTTTAGGTATAAATTCGATTTTCTTGTATATACACATTTAACAATCGATATCGAAATGCTTCAAATCATTAGTTTAACATATTTAAGTTAATAAGCCTTCTTTAACGTATTGAAGGTGATACAAAGCCATGGCGGCATAACGACAGTATATTTGGGACAATTCCGTAATCGTATATTTAGGTATAAAGTCGATTTCCTTGTATATACACAATTAGCAATCGATGCCGATATGCTTCACATCATAAGTTTAACAGAATTAAGTTAATTAATCCTCTTTATCTTACTGAAGTCTACAAAAGCCTTAACGGCATAACGGCAGTGCATTTGGAAGAGTTCCGTAATCTTATATTTAGGTATAAAGTCGATTTTGTTCAACATACGCATTTAGCAATCGATATCGAAATGCTTCAAATCATTAGTTTAACATATTTAAGATAATAAACCTTCTTTAACGCACTAAAGTCTACATAAAGCCATAACGGTATAACTGCACTGCATTTAGAAGAATTCCATTATCTTATATTTAGGTATTAGTTCGATTTTTTTGTATATACTCATTTAGCAAGCGATATTAAAATGCTTCAAATTATTAGTTTAACTTTTTTAAGTTAATTAACCTTCTTTAACGAATTGAAGTTGACATAAAGCCATGGCGGCATAACGACAGTACATTTGGAAGAATTCCGTAATCTTACATTTAGGTATAAAGTCGATTTTCTTGAATATGCACATATAGCAATCGATATCGAAATGCTTCAAATCATTAGTTTAACATATTTAAGTTAATTGACCTTCTTGATTTAAAGCCATAACGGCAGAGCATTTGGAAGAATTCCGTAATCTTATATTTAGGTATAAAGTCGATTTTCTTTTATATACACATTAAGATATCGATATCGAAATGCTTCAAATCATTAGTTTAACATATTAAGTTAATAAAATTTTTTTAGCTTACTGAAGTCTACATAAAGCCTTAACGGTATAACGGCAGTGCATTTAGAAAAATTCCGTAATGTTTTAATTTTATATTTAGATATAAATTCGATTTTCTTGTATATACACATTTAGCAATCGATATCGAAATGCTTCAAATCACTAGTTTAACATATTTAAGTTAATTGACCTTCTTTAACGTATTGAAGTTGATAAAGAGCCATGGCGGCATGACGAGAGTACATTTGGAAGAATTCCGTAATCTTATATTTAGGTATAAAGTCGATTTTCTTGAATATACACATTTAGCAATCGATATCGAAAATCTTCAAATCATTAGTTTAACATATTTAAGTTAGTAAACCTTCTTTAACGATCTGAAGTTGGCATAACGGCAGTGGATGTAGAAGAATTCCGTAATCTTATATTTAGGTATAAAGTCGATTTTGTTGTATATACATATTTAGCTATCGATATCGAAATGCTTCAAATCATTTGTTTAACATATTAAATAAATAAACATTTTTAAGCTTACTAAAGTCTACATAAAGCCTTAGCAGTATAACGGCAGTGCATTTAGAAGAATTCGGTAATGTTATAATTTTATATTTAGGTATAAAGTCGATTTTCTTGCATTTACACATTTAGCAATCGATATCGAAATGCATCAAACCATTACTTTAACATATTTAAAATAATTAACGTTCTTTAATGTATTGAAGTTGATACAAAGCCATGGCGGCATAATGACAGTAGGATTGGAAGAATTCCGTAATCTTATATTTAGGTATAAAGTCGATTTTCTTGTATATACACATTTAGCAATCGATATCGAAATGCTTCAAGTCATTAGTTTAACATATTTAAGTTAATAAACCTTCTTTAACGCACTGAAGTCTACATAAGCGTTAACGGCATAACGGCAGTGCATGTAGAAGAATTCCGTTATTTTATATTTTTGTATAAATTCGATTTTCTTGTACATACATATTTGGCAAGCGATATCGAAATGCTTCAAATCATTAGTTTAACATATTTAAGTTAATTAACCTTCTTTAACGTATTTTAGTTGATACAAATTTAGCAATCGATATCGAAATGCTTTAAATCATTAGTTAAACATAATTAAGTTACTTAACCCTCTTTTTCTTACTGAAGTCTGCAAAAGCCTTAACGGCATAACGGCAGTGCATTTAGAAGAATTACGTAATCTTGTATTTAGGTATGAATTCGATTTTCTTGTACATATTCATTTAGCAATTGATATCGAAATGCTTCAAATCATTAGTTTAACATATTTAAGTTAATAAACCTTCTTTAACGTATTGAAGGTGATACAAAGCCATGGCGGCATAACGACAGTACATTTGGGACAAATCCGTAATCTTATATTTAGGTATAAAGTCGATTTTCTTGTATATACACATTAAGCAATCGATGCCGATATGCTTCACATCATAAGTTTAACAGATTTAAGTTAGTTAATCCTCTTTATCTTACTGAAGTCTACAAAAGCCTTAACGGCATAACGGCAGTGCATTTGGAAGAGTTCCGTAATCTTATATTTAGGTATAAAGTCGATTTTGTTCAATATACCCATTTAGCAATCGATATCGAAATGCTTCAAATCACTAGTTTAACATATTTAAGTTAATAAACCTTCTTTAACGCACTGAAGTCTACATAAAGCCTTAACGCTATAACTGCACTGCATTTAGAAGAATTCCGTTATCTTATATTTAGGTATAAATTCGAATTTCTTGTATATACTCATTTAGCAAGCGATATCAAAATGCTTCAAATTATTAGTTTAACTTTTTTAAGTTAATTAACCTTCTTTAACGAATTGAAGTTGACATAAAGCCATGGCGGCATAACGACAGTACATTTGGAAGAATTCCGTAATCTTATATTTAGGTATAAAGTCGATTTTCTTGTATATACACATTAAGCAATCGATATCGAAAGGCTTCAAATCATTAGTTTAACATATTTAAGTTAATAAACCTTCTTTAACTCACTGAAGTCTACATAAAGCCTTAACGGCATAACGGCAGTGCATTTAGAAGAATTATGTTATCTTATATTTAGGTATAAATTCGATTTTCTTGTATATACACATTTAGCAGTCGATATCGAAATGCCTCAAATCATTAGTTTAAAATATTTAAGTTAATAAACCTTCTTTAGCGCACTAAAGTCTACATAAGGCCCTAATGGCATAACGGCAGTGCATTTAGAAGAATTCCATAATGTTATAATTTTATATTTAGGTATAAAGTCGATTTTCTTGAATTTACATATTTAGCAATCGATATCGAAATGCTTCAAACCATTAGCTTATCATATTTAAATAACTAACCTTCCTTACAGAAGCCATAACGGCATAACGGCAGTATATTTGGGTAATTTCCGTAATCTTTTATTTAGGTATAAAGCCGATTTTCTTGTATATACACATTTAGCTATCGATATCGAAATGCTTCAAATCATTAGTTTAACATATTAAGTTAATAAACATTTTTTTGCTTAATGAGGTCTACATAAAGCCTTAACGGTATAACGGCAGTGCATTTAGAAGAAATCCGTAATGTTATAATTTTATATTTAGGTATAAAGTCGATTTTGTTGTATTTACACAGTTAGCAGTTGATATCGAAATGCTTTAAACCATTAGTTTAACATATTTAAGTTAATAAGCCTTCTTTAACGCACTGAAGTTAACATAAAGCCATGGCGGTATAACGGCAGTGCATGTAGAAGAATTCCATAATCTTATGTTTAGGTATAAATTCGATTTTGTTGTATATACACATTTAGCAATCGATATCGGGATGCTTCAACTCATTAGTTTAACATATTTAAATTAATAAACCTTCTTTAACGCACTGAAGTTAACATAAAGCCATGGCGGTATAATGGCAGTGCATGTAGAAGAATTC
>CM050324.1:6484861-6500719 GCA_027475135.1 Bactrocera correcta | reverse complement strand
ACCTTCTTTAACGTATCGAAGTTGATACAAAGCCATGGCGGCATAACGACAGTACTTTTGGAAGAATTCCGTAATCTTATATTTAGGTATAAAGTCGATTTCCTTGAATATACACATTTAGCAATCGATATCGAAATGCTTTAAATCATTAGTTTAACATATTTAAGTTAATAAACATTTTTACCTTACTGAAGTCTACATAAAGCCTTAACGGTATAACGGCAGTGCATTTAGAAAAATTCCGTTATCTCATATTTAGGTATAAATTCGATTTTCTTATATATACACATTTAGCAAGCGATATCGAAATGCTTCAAATCATTAGTTTAACATATTTAAGTTAATTAACCTTCTTTAACGTATTGAAGTTGATAAAGAGCCATGGCGGCATAACGACAGTACATTTGGAAGAATTCCGTAGTCTTATATTCAGGTATAAAGTCGATTTTCTTGTATATATGCGTTAAGCAATCGATATCGAAATGCTTCAAATAACTGGTTTAACATATTTAAGTTAGTAAACCTTCTTTAACGAACTGAAGTTAATAAAAAGCCATAACAGCATAACGGCATAACGGCAGTGCATTTAGAAGAATTACGTAATCTTATATTTAGGTATGAATTCGATTTTCTTGTATATACTCATTTAGCAATCGATATCGAAATGCCTCAAATCATTAGTTTAACATATTTAAGTTAATAAAGCTTCTTTAACGCCTGAAGTTAACATAAAGCCATGGCGCCATAACGGCAGTGCATGTAGAAGAATTCCGTAATCTTATATTTAGGTATGTAGTCGATTTCCTTGGACCTACACATTTAGCAATCGATATCGAAAATCTTCAAATAACTGGTTTAGCATATTTAGGTTAATTAACCTTCTTTATCTTTCTAAAGTTTAAATAAAGCCATAACGGCATAACGGCTGTATATTTGGGTGAATTCCGTAATCTTTTATTTAGGTATAAAATCGATTTTCTTGTATATACACATTTAGCAATCGATATCGAAATGCTTCAACTCATTAGTTTAACATTTTTAAGTTAATAAACCTTCTTTAACAATCTGAACTTGGCATAACGGCAGTGGATGTAGAAGAATTCCATAATCTTATATTTAGGTATAAAGTCGATTTGCTTTTATATACATATTTAGCAATCGATATCGAAATGCTTCAAATCATTAGTTTAACATATTAAGTTAATAAACAGTTTTTAGCATACTGAAGTCTACATAAAGCCTTAACGGTATAGCGGCAGTGCATTTAGAAGAATTCCGTAATGTTATAATTTTATATTTAGGTATAAAGTCGATTTTCTTGTATTTAGCAGTCGATATCGAAATGATTCAAACCATTAGTTTAACATATTTAAAATAATTAAACTTCTTTAACGTATCGAAGTTGATACAAAGCCATGGCGGCATAACGACAGTACATTTGGCAGAATTCCGTAATCTTATATTTAGGTATAAAGTCGATTTTCTTGAATATACACATTTAGCAATCGATATCCAAATGCTTCAAATCATTAGTTTAACATATTTAAGTTAATAAACCTTCTTTAACGCACTGAAGTCTACATAGAGCGTTAACGGCATAACGGCAGTGCATTTAGAAAAATTCCGTTATCTTATATTTAGGTATAAATTCGATTTTCTTGTATATACACATTTAGCAAGCGATATCGAAATGCTTCAAATCATTAGTTTAACATATTTAAGTTAATTAACCTTCTTTAACGTATTGAAGTTGAAAAGGAGGCATGGCGGCATAACGACAGTACATTTGGAAGAATTCCGTAGTCTTATATTCAGGTATAAAGTCGATTTTCTTGTATATATGCATTAAGCTATTGATATCGAAATGCTTCAAATCATTAGTTTAACATATTTAAGTTAATTAACCTTCTTTAACTCACGGAAGTCTACATAAAGCCTTAACGGCATAACAGCAGTGCATTTAGAAGAATTCCGTTATCTTATATTTAGGTAAAAATTCGATTTTCTTGTATATACACATTTAGCAATCGATATCGAAATGCTTCAAATCATTAGTTTAACATATTTAAGTTAATACAAATTTTTAAGCTTAATGAGGTCTACATAAAGCCTTAGCGGTATAACGGCAATGCGTTTAGAAGAATTCCGTTATCTTATATATAAGGAAAAATCCGATTTTCTTTTATATACACATTTAGCAAGCTATATCGAAATGCTTCAAATCATTAAATTAACATATTTAAGTTAATTAACCTTTTTTAACGTATTTAAGTTGATATAAAGCCATGGCGGTATAACGACAGCACATTTGGAAAAATTCCGTAATCTTATGTTTAGGTATAAAGTCGATTTTCTTGTATATACATATTTAGCTATCGATATCGAAATGCTTCAAATCATTAGTTTAACATATTAAGTTAATAACCATTTTTTAGCTTACTGAAGTCTACATAAAGCCTTAACGGTATAACGGCAGTGCCTTTAGAAGAATTCCGTAATGTTATAATTTTATATTTAGGTGTAAATTCGATTTTCTTGTATTTACACATTTAGCAGTCGATACCGAAATGCTTCAAACCATTAGTTTAACATATTTAAAATAATTAACCTTCTTTAACGTATTGAAGTTGATACAAAGCCATGGCGGCATAACGACAGTACATTTGGAAGAATTCCGTAATCTTATATTTAGGTATAAAGTAATGTATGTAGGTATAAAGTAATGTTATAATTTTATATTTATTTGTAAAGTCGATTTTCTTCTATTTACACATTTAGCAGTCGATATCGAAATGCTTCAAACCATTCGTTTAACATATTTAAAATAATAAACCTTCTTTAACGTATTGAAGTTGATACAAAGCCAGGGCGGCATAACGACAGTATATTTTGAAGAATTCCGTAATCTTTTATTGAGGTATAAAGTCGATTTTCTTGTATATACACATTAAGCAATCGATATCGAAATGCTTCAAATCATAAGTTTAAAATATTTAAGTTAATAAACCCTCTTTAACGCACTGAATTCTACATAAAGCCTTGACGGTATAACTGCACTGCATTTAGAAGAATTCCGTTATCTTATATTTAGGTATAAATTCGACTTTCTTGTATATATTCATTTAGCAAGCGATATCAAAATGCTTCAAACCATCAGTTTAACATATTTAAAATAATTAACCTTCTTTAACGTATTGAAGTTGATACAAAGCCATGGCGGCATAACGACAGTACTTTTGGGAAGAATTCCGTAATCTTATATTTAGGTATAAAGTCGATTTTCTTGAATATACACATTTAGCAATCGATATCGTAATGCTTCAAATCATTAGTTTAACATATGTAAGTTAATTAACCTTCTTTAACGTATTGAAGGTGATATAAAGCCATGGAGGCATAACTGCAGTGCACGTAGAAGAATTCCATAATTTTATATTTAGGTATAAAGTCGATTTTCTTGTATATACATTAGGGTGTCCCAAAAAAAAACGCGATTTTTTTTTTTTTTCGCTCTCACCCCGAAATATCTTAGGAAATATCCAATCAAGTCTTCAGTTAAAAGCTGAGCTAAAAATTCGAATTTTAAGAGGTCCTCCATCGAACTTGAAGTTTTTCCGTCTCAGAGCTTTCAGTCTGAACGGACGTGTATTGTTGCGCTCCGTATAAACTTTCTAAATAAACAAAACTAAAAAAATAAATAAATAACAAAAAAGTGCATTAAGTGCAAGTGTTAGGCAATAACGCCGAAAGTGTTAATAAAAACACAAAACAAAAAAAATTATACTTATTGTAAACAATAATAAAAAAAAAAAAAAAAAAAAAACAAATACATAAGTGCGAAAAAAACAATAAAAGAAACAAATAACATGAGCGCAGCGCAGCCCCACCAACAAGGCCGTAGGCATTCTCTGAATGCCTACTTCAGCTTTGTCGAGCCTGCAAATTCAGCTCCTAACAACAAACAAGGCAACGGTGCGAAGGATGAGTCATCGAAGCGAACAACTGAGCAGCACCATAAGCAGAGCGCAGAGCAAATTACAAAAGTAGCAGAGAACAGCAATCAACAACGGCCAGTAACAAACGTGTCAACACCAACAACTAAGCAGGTACCAGCAAGTACGCAGCCAGCGAAAAATAACATAACGCAAGGTGAGAATGTACCATTAAAAAAAGGCCAGTCCGTGCAAACTGGCATTGACCGCTACGTTAATATAAAAAGGAAATTAAGTCCTTCAAAGTCAGCGGTCAATTCTAAAAAATTTCAAGTCGGCACACCAAATATAAATACAACGGAAGTTCTAAATGGCAACAGATTTGCCTTACTAAGCAAGAGTTCAGACGACGATGCGAAGGGTACCACCACAGTCGTTAATGCAAAACCCCCTCCAATTTATTTGCGTGAGCGTAGCTCAAATGCACTTGTCTCCAAACTAAGCAATTTAATAGACACAAACAATTTTCATATTGTGCCCTTGAAAAAAGGAAACATAGATGAAAAAAAAATTCAAACATACACTGAAAAAAGTTTCATGGATATTGTAAAGCACTTGTCAAATAATAACAAAAATTACTACTCATACCAACTGAAGAGCTCAAAAGGCCTAGTTGTTGTTATAAAAGGAATTGAGTCTTCGGTAGACTCTATCGATGTGAAAGACGCACTGGAAGAAGGTGGTTTTAGCATCAAATCAGTAGTAAATATTTTTAACAGGAACAAAGTTCCACAACCAATGTTCAAAATAGAATTGATGCCAGATTCTAACAAATTGAAGAAAAATGAAATACACCCGATTTACAATTTAAAATATCTTCTCCATCGCAGAATCACTGTTGAGGAACCACACAAGAGAAATGGTCCAGTACAATGTACAAACTGCCAAGAGTATGGACACACAAAAGCATATTGCACTCTACGCAGTGTCTGTGTGGTGTGTGGTGATCTACCCCCTACTTCTAAATGTACTCTTAAAAAAGAGAATTTAAATAAAAAATGCAGCAATTGGGGGGGAAATCACACTGCTAACTACAGAGGTTCCCCCGTATATAAAGATTTGAAATCGAAGTTATCACAGGGCATTCAAGCACGTCGTAACCAAATGTTACAGACACCCCGTAATGAGATAATAGCAACCACAGAAAAAAGTTCAAATCATTTTACTTCTAACAATAATAATATGCAAGGAAGCTATGCAAATGTGGTGAAAGGCAACACTGTGCAAATGCAACTGCCGCAAAATCCTCCAAATGGAGGTATTGAAACTATGATTATAAATCTTACACAGTGTATGACTCAATTTATGTCTACCATGCAAAACATGATCCAAGATTTAATAAAATCACAAAATCAAATGCTGCAAAATTTATTAAGTAAAAAATGAGCTTACTAAATATCTGTATATGGAATGCTAACGGTGTTAACCAACATAAATTAGAGATTATCAGATTTCTGTCTGAAAGGAATATAGATGTAATGCTTATTTCAGAAACTCATCTAACAAATAAAAATAATTTCAGTATACCGGGATTTAGACTATACGTTACAAATCATCCGGATGGAAAAGCGCATGGTGGCACGGCAGTGTTGATTAGAAATCGTTTAAACCACTATGCTCTAGAATCTCATGCTACACCACAGTTACAAGCTACAACCATATCACTAATAAATCGGGGTTGTGACTTAAACCTTACGGCTATATACTGTCCACCTCGTTTTAAAATTACAGAAATCGAATTTAAAGACTTTTTTGGAACACTAGGTCAAAGATTTCTAGCAGGTGGAGATTATAACGCAAAAAACACATACTGGGGCTCACGTCTTATTAATCCGAAAGGACGACAGTTGTACTACACTATTATGAATAAGCATAATAAACTGGATATAATATCTCCTGGTAAGCCGACATACTGGCCCAGTGATAGAAGAAAAATACCAGACTTAATAGATTTTGCTGTAGTCAAAAAAATAGATAGATCGCTTATGACAGCTGATACATGTACAGACTTATCATCCGATCATTCTCCTGTACTAATAAAGTTATACGAACAGCCCATGTTATTTGAGCCGAAAGTTTCTCTAACATCACATAAAACTAACTGGTTGAAATATAGAAAGTATATCAGCACCCACATCAATATTGATTGCAAAATAAATACAGAAAGAGACATTGATGAAAATATAAGAGAAATTAATGACGTAATAACTAATGCAGCTGTATTGGCAACACCAAAAAGAAACAACAAACCAGTTGGTTTTAGAAAGATCACCAATAACGAAATAGAGAAATTAGTAAATGAGAAAAGGCGAGCTAGGCGGGAATGGCAGTTAAATCGATCCCCTTCAAGTCTGCTTCAACTGAAATCTGCTGTACGAAAGTTAAAAAAAGCGCTTAAACGCGAAGAGGAACACAACACTGAAAATTATATAAGGAAACTGTGTCCAAATTCTCGTAAGCAAAACTCCCTTTTGGGAAAACCCAAAAGTCTTTCAAGCCACCAGTAGATTCCAACATGCCTTTAAGACAGTTGAATGGTAATTGGGCACGTAGTGATGAGGATAAGGCAAATTGCTTTGCAAATCACCTAGAAAAGGTATTTCAACCCAATTGCCCAAAGAACGACTTTGAGTTGCCAACCTTGCCCCAAAACCGCAAACGAGTCGCATGTGTCTATTAGGACTTCTACTTCTGAAGTTACTAGAATAATAAAAGAACTTAACCCCAAAAAATCACCAGGACATGATAATATTACCCCCAAAAAAGCTAATTGAGTTACCAAATATTGCTGTAGGGGTGCTCTCTTTGCTCTTCAATGCCATTCTTAATCTTGGACACTATCCAAATTCATGGAAAAAGTCGCAGATCATCTTGATAGACAAACCTGGAAAGACTTAACACAGCCGTCTTCATACAGACCAATCAGTCTTCTACCCTGTCTTTCTAAGATATTTGAAAAATTGTTACTATCAAAGATGACTCCTTTCCTCCACGAAAATAATATAATACCAACGCACCAATTTGGGTTTCGTGAAAAACATAGCACGATTGAGCAAGTAAATAGAATTACTAACGAAATAAGAAAAGCATTTGAGCACAGAGAGTACTGTTCAGCTATATTTCTAGACGTGGCTCAGGCGTTTGATAAGGTATGGCATGAGGGCCTTTTATACAAAATTAAAAATACTCTACCTTCAGAATTATATAAAACATTGGAATCGTATTTAAAAAATAGAAAATTTATGGTAAAAGTGGGAAATTTTATATCTGATGAAAGACAGATAAGGGCTGGTGTACCCCAGGGCAGTGTTCTAGGCCCAATACTATACATCATATATACAGCAGATCTTCCAACAGCTAACAATGTATTAACTTCTACTTTTGCGGACGACACAGCTATAGTGAGCCGTAACAAATGCCACATAATAGCATCAAGAATATTAGCCGAGCACTTAAGGTTTGTCGAAGAATGGCTAGCCAACTGGCGTATAAGGGTAAATGAACAAAAGTGTAAGCATGTTACATTTTTGCTTAGACCAAAAATGTGTCCGGCAGTAAACATTAACAATATTTTAGTACCCCCAAGCGAATGAAGTAACTTATCTTGGTATTCACCTAGATAGAAGACTTACGTGGAAAAAACATATATCTAGTAAAATAACTTGCATGAAGATAAGAGCTGCAAATTTAAATTGGCTATTAAACAAAAACTCCAAACTTAGCCTAGACAACAAAGTGCTTTTATATAATGCGGTCATAAAGCCGATTTGGATGTATGGCATTCAACTGTGGGGTACGACCTGTGCAACTAATATAGACATAATACAAAGGTTCCAATCAAAAATGCTTAGATCAATCACGTGTTCACCATGGTACGTGCGAAATGAAAATATCCATAAAGACCTTGGTATTTCTATGGTAAGGAAAGAAGTGGAAGACAGCAGAATTAAATATACATCTAAACTCCGTGATCACCCAAACCCTTTGGCTAATGCTTTGGTACATTCCTGCGATCAAACACGCCTTAAAAGAAGAGATATGCCCGCGTACTGAGGAGCAATGTATCACCAAAACAGCTCAACCACTTGCTTGAGCGTGTCTAGTTTTTAAATAGGTTTAAGATTTTATTACTTATTGTTAGGCTTTCAAATCAAAAAGCAGATTCAATAAATAAAACATATATTGAAACAAAAAAAAAAAAAATAACCATTTTTTAGCTTACTGAAGTCTACATAAAGCCTTAACGGTATAACGGCAGTGCCTTTAGAAGAATTCCGTAATGTTATAATTTTATATTTAGGTGTAAATTCTATTTTCTTGTATTTACACATTTAGCAGTCGATATCGAAATGCTTCAAACCATTAGTTTAACATATTTAAAATAATTAACCTTCTTTAACGTATTGAAGTTGATACAAAGCCATGGCGGCATAACGACAGTACATTTGGAAGAATTCCGTAATCTTATATTTAGGTATAAAGTAATGTATGTAGGTATAAAGTAATGTTATAATTTTATATTTAGGTGTAAGGTCGATTTTCTTGTAATTACACATTTAGCAGTCGATATCAAAATGCTTCAAACCATTAGTTTAACATATTTAAAATAATAAACCTTCTTTAACGTATTGAAGTTGATACAAAGCCATAGCGGCATAACGACAGTATATTTTGAAGAATTCCGTAATCTTATATTTAGGTATAAAGTCGATTTTTTTGTATATACACATTAATCAATCAATATCGAAATGCTTCAAATCATAAGTTTTAAATATTTGAGTTAATAAACCTTCTTTAACGCACTGAAGTCAACATAAAGCCTTGACGGTATAACTGCACTGCATTTAGAAGAATTCCGTTATCTTATATTTAGGTATAAATTCGACTTTCTTGTATATATTCATTTAGCAAACGATATCAAAATGCTTCAAACCATGAGTTTAACATATTTAAAATAATTAAACTTCTTTAACGTATTGAAGTTGAATCAAAGCCATGGCGGCATAATGACAGTACATTTGGAAGAACTCCGTAATCTTATATTTAGGTATAAAGTCGATTTTCTTGTATATACACATTTAGCAATCGATATCGAAATGCTTCAAATCATTAGTTTAACATATTTAAGTTAATAAACCTTCTTTAACGCACTGTAGACTACATAAAGCGTTAACGGCATAACGGCAGTGCATTTAGAAAAATTCCGTTATCTTATATTTAGGTATAAATTCGATTTTCTTGTGTATACATATTTGGCTAGCGATATCGAAATGCTTCAAATCATTAGTTTAACATATTTAAGTTAATTAACCTTCTTTAACGTATTGAAGTTGATATAAAGCCATAACGACAGTACATTTGGAAGAATTCCGTAGTCTTATATTTAGGTATAAAGTCGATTTTCTTGTATATATGCATTAAGCATTCGATTTTGAAATGCTTCAAATAACTTTTAACATATTTAAGTTAATAAAGCTTCTTTAAGGAACTGAAGTTAATATAAAGCCATAACGGGATAACGGCAGTGCATTTAGAAGAATTACGTAATCTTATATTTAGGTATGAATTCGATTTTCTTGTATATATACATTTAGCAATCGATATCGAAATGCTTCAAATCATTAGTTTAACATATTTAAGTTAATAAACCTTCTTTAACGCACTTAAGTCTACATAAAGCCCTAATGGCATAACGGCAGTGCATTTAGAAGAATTCCGTTATCTTATATTTAGGTATAAAGTCGATTTTCTTTTATATACATATTTAGCAATCAATATCGAAATGCTTCAACTCATTAGTTTAACACATTTAAGTAAATAAACCTTCTTTAACGATCTGAAGTGGGCATATAGCCATGGAGGCATAACTGCAGTGCACTTAGAAGAATTCCATAATTTTATATTTAGGTATAAAGTCGATTTTCTTGGATATACATATTTAGCTATCGATATCGAAATGCTTCAAATCATTAGTTTAACATATTAAGTTAATAAACATTTTTTAGCTAACTGAAGTCTTCATAAAGCCTTAGCGGTATAACGGCAGTGCATTTAGAAGAACTCCGTAATGTTATAATTTTATATTTAGGTGTAAAGTCGATTTTCTTGTATTTACACATTTAGCAGTTGATATCGAAATGCTTCAAACCATTAGTTTAACATATTTAAGTTAATTAACCTTCTTTAACGTATCGAAGTTGATATAAAGCCATAACGACAGTACATTTGGAAGATTTCCGTAGTCTTATATTTAGCTATAAAGTCGATTTTCTTGTATATATGCATTAAGCATTCGATATCGAAATGCTTCTAATCATTAGTTTAACATATTTACGTTAATAAACCTTCTTTAACGCACTGACGTCTACATAAAGCGGTAACGGCATAACGGCAGTGCATTTAGAAAAATTCCGTTATCTTATATTAAGGTATAAATTCGATTTTCTTATATATACATATTTGGCAAGCGATATCGAAATGCTTCAAATCATTAGTTTAACATATTTAAGTTAATTAACCTTCTTTAACGATCTGAAGTGGGCATATAGCCATGGAGGCATAACTGCAGTGCACGTAGAAGAATTCCATAATCTTATATTTAGATATAAAGTCGATTTTCTTGAATATACACATTTAGCAATCGATATCGAAATGCATCAAATCATTAGTTTAACATATTTAAGTTAATAAACCTTCTTTAACGCACTGACGTCTACATAAAGCGTTAATGGCATAACGGCAGTGCATTTAGAAAAATTCCGTTATCTTATATTTAGGTATAAATTCGATTTTCTTGTATATACATATTTTGCAAGCGATATCGAAATGCTTCAGCTCATTAGTTTAACATATTTAAGTTAATTAACCTTCTTTACCTCACGGAAGTCTACATAAAGCCTTAACGGCAGTGCATTTAGAAGAATTCCGTTATCTTATATTTAGGTATAAATTCGATTTTCTTGTATATACACATTTAGCAATCGATATCGAAATGCTTCAAATCATTAGTTTAACATATTTAAGTTAATAAACCTTCTTTAACGCACTGAAGTCTACATAAAGCCCTAATGGCATAACGGCAGTGCATTTAGAAGAATTCCATAATGTTATAATTTTATATTTAGGTATAAAGTCGATTTTCTTGTATATACACATTTAGCAATCGATATCGAAATGCTTCAGCTCATTAGTTTAACATATTTAAGTTAATAAACCTTCTTTAACGATCTGAAGTGGGCATATAGCCATGGAGGCATAACTGCAGTGCACGTAGAAGAATTCCATAATCTTATATTTAGGTATTAAATCGATTTTCTTGTATATACATATTTAGCTATCGATATCGAAATACTTCAAATCATTAGTTTAACATATTAAGTTAATAACCATTTTTTAGCTTACTGAAGTCTACATAAAGCCTTAACGGTATAACGGCAGTGCCTTTAGAAGAATTCCGTAATGTTATAATTTTATATTTAGGTGTAAATTCGATTTTCTTGTATTTACACATTTAGCAGTCGATATCGAAATGCTTCAAACCATTAGTTTAACATATTTAAAATAATTAACCTTCTTTAACGTATTGAAGTTGATACAAAGCCATGGCGGCATAACGACAGTACATTTGGAAGAATTCCGTTATCTTATATTTAGGTATAAAGTAATGTATGTAGGTATAAAGTAATGTTATAATTTTATATTTAGGTGTAAGGTCGATTTTCTTGTAATTACACATTTAGCAGTCGATATCGAAATGCTTCAAACCATTAGTTTAACATATTTAAAATAATAAACCTTCTTTAACGTATTGAAGTTGATACAAAGCCATAGCGGCATAACGACAGTATATTTTGAAGAATTCCGTAATCTTATATTTAGGTATAAAGTCGATTTTTTTGTATATACACATTAATCAATCAATATCGAAATGCTTCAAATCATAAGTTTAAAATATTTGAGTTAATAAACCTTCTTTAACGCACTGAAGCCAACATAAAGCCTTGACGGTATAACTGCACTGCATTTAGAAGAATTCCGTTATCTTATATTTAGGTATAAATTCGACTTTCTTGTATATATTCATTTAGCAAACGATATCAAAATGCTTCAAACCATGAGTTTAACATATTTAAAATAATTAACCTTCTTTAACGTATTGAAGTTGATACAAAGCCATGGCGGCATAATGACAGTACATTTGGAAGAACTCCGTAATCTTATATTTAGGTATAAAGTCGATTTTCTTGTATATACACATTTAGCAATCGATATCGAAATGCTTCAAAACATTAGTTAAATATATTTAAGTTACTTAACCCTCTTTTTCTTACTGAAGTCTGCAAACGCCTTAACGGCATAACGGCAGTGCATTTAGAAAAATTCCGTTATCTTATATTTAGGTATAAATTCGATTTTCTTGTGTATACATATTTGGCTAGCGATATCGAAATGCTTCAAATCGTTAGTTTAACATATTTAAGTTAATTAACCTTCTTTAACGTATTGAAGTTGATATAAAGCCATAACGACAGTACATTTGGAAGAATTCCGTAGTCTTATATTTAGGTATAAAGTCGATTTTCTTGTATATATGCATTAAGCATTCGATATCGAAATGCTTCAAATAACTTTTAACATATTTAAGTTAATAAAGCTTCTTTAAGGAACTGAAGTTAATATAAAGCCATAACGGGATAACGGCAGTGCATTTAGAAGAATTACGTAATCTTATATTTAGGTATGAATTCGATTTTCTTGTATTTATACATTTAGCAATCGATATCGAAATGCTTCAAATCATTAGTTTAACATATTTAAGTTAATAAACCTTCTTTAACGCACTTAAGTCTACATAAAGCCCTAATGGCATAACGGCAGTGCATTTAGAAGAATTCCGTTATCTTATATTTAGGTATAAAGTCGAATTTCTTTTATATACATATTTAGCAATCAATATCGAAATGCTTCAACTCATTAGTTTAACATATTTAAGTTAATAAACCTTCTTTAACGATCTGAAGTGGGCATATAGCCATGGAGGCATAACTGCAGTGCACTTAGAAGAATTCCATAATTTTATATTTAGGTATAAAGTCGATTTTCTTGGATATACATATTTAGCTATCGATATCGAAATGCTTCAAATCATTAGTTTAACATATTAAGTTAATAAACATTTTTTAGCTAACTGAAGTCTTCATAAAGCTTTAGCGGTATAACGGCAGAGCATTTAGAAGAACTCCGTAATGTTATAATTTTATATTTAGGTGTAAAGTCGATTTTCTTGTATTTACACATTTAGCAGTTGATATCGAAATGCTTCAAACCATTAGTTTAACATATTTAAAATAATTAACTTTCTTTAACGTATCAAAGTTGATATAAAGCCATAACGACAGTACATTTGGAAGATTTCCGTAGTCTTATATTTAGCTATAAAGTCGATTTTCTTGTATATATGCATTAAGCATTCGATATCGAAATGCTTCAAATCATTAGTTTAACATATTTACGTTAATAAACCTTCTTTAACGCACTGAAGTCTACATAAAGCGTTAACGGCATAACGGCAGTGCATTTAGAAAAATTCCGTTAGCGATTCCGGCAAGCGATATCGAAAAGCTTCAAATCATCAGTTTAACATATTTAAAATAATTAACCTTCTTTAACGTATTGAAGTTGATACAAAGCCATGGCGGCATAACGACAGTACATTTGGAAGAATTCCGTAATCTTATATTTGGGTATAAAGTCGATTTTCTTGAATATACACTTTTAGCAATCGATATCGAAATGCATCAAATCATTAGTTTAACATATTTAAGTTAATAAACCTTCTTTAACGCACTGACGTCTACATAAAGCGTTAAGGGCATAACGGCAGTGCATTTAGAAAAATTCCGTTATCTTATATTTAGGTATAAATTCGATTTTCTTGTATATACATATTTGGCAAGCGATATCGAAATGCTTCAGCTCATTAGTTTAACATATTTAAGTTAATAAACCTTCTTTAACGATCTGAAGTGGGCATATAGCCATGGAGGCATAACTGCAGTGCACGTAGAAGAATTCCATAATCTTATATTTAGATATAAAGACGATTTTCTTGTATATACATATTTAGCTATCGATATCGAAATGCTTCAAATCATTAGTTTAACATATTTAAGTTAATTAACCTTCTTTACCTCACGGAAGTCTACATAAAGCCTTAACGGCAGTGCATTTAGAAGAATTCCGTTATCTTATATTTACGTATAAAGTCGATTTTCTTGAATATACACATTTAGCAATCGATATCGAAATGCATCAAATCATTAGTTTAACATATTTAAGTTAATAAACCTTCTTTAACGCACTGACGTCTACATAAAGCGTTAATGGCATAACGGCAGTGCATTTAGAAAAATTCCGTTATCTTATATTTAGGTATAAATTCGATTTTCTTGTATATACATATTTTGCAAGCGATATCGAAATGCTTCAGCTCATTAGTTTAACATATTTAAGTTAATTAACCTTCTTTACCTCACGGAAGTCTACATAAAGCCTTAACGGCAGTGCATTTAGAAGAATTCCGTTATCTTATATTTAGGTATAAATTCGATTTTCTTGTATATACACATTTAGCAATCGATATCGAAATGCTTCAAATCATTAGTTTAACATATTTAAGTTAATAAACCTTCTTTAACGCACTGAAGTCTACATAAAGCCCTAAGGGCATAACGGCAGTGCATTTAGAAGAATTCCGTAGTCTTATATTTAGGTATAAAGTCGATTTTCTTGTATATACACATTTAGCAATCGATATCGAAATGCTTCAGCTCATTAGTTTAACATACTTAAGTTAATAAACCTTCTTTAACGCACTGAAGTCTACATAAAGCGTTAACGGCATAACGGCAGTGCATTTAGAAAAATTTCCCGTAATCTTTTATTTAGGTATAAATTCGATTTTCTTGTATATACATATTTGGCAAGCGATATCGAAATGCTTCAAATCATTAGTTTAACATATTTAAGTTAATTAACCTTCTTTAACGTATTGCACTTGATATAAAGCCATAACGACAGTACATTTGGAAGAATTCCGTAGTCTTATATTTGGGTATAAAGTCGATTTTCTTGTATATATGCATTAAGCATTCGATATCGAAATGCTTCAAATAATGGTTTAACATATTTAAATTAATAAACCTTCTTTAACGAACTGAAGTTAATATAAAGCAGTATGGGCATAACGGCAGTGCATTTAGAAGAATTACGTAATCTTATATTTAGGTATGAATTCGATTTTCTTGTATATAACATTTAGCAATCGATATCGAAATGCTTCAAATCATTAGTTTAACATATTTAAGTTAATAAACCTTCTTTAACGCACTTAAGTCTACATAAAGCCCTAATGGCATAACGGCAGTGCATTTAGAAGAATTCCGTTATCTTATATTTAGGTATAAATTCGATTTTCTTGTATATACATATTTTGCAAGCGATATCGAAATGCTTCAGCTCATTAGTTTAACATTTTTAAAGTTAATTAACCTTCTTTACCTCACGGAAGTCTACATAAAGCCTTAACGGCAGTGCATTTAGAAGAATTCCGTAATCTTTTATTTAGGTATAAAATCGATTTTCTTGTATATACACATTTAGCAATCAATATCGAAATGCTTCAAATCATTAGTTTAACATATTAAGTTTATAAACATTTTTTAGCTAACTAAAGTCTTCATAAAGCCTTAGCGGTATAAGGCAGTGTATTTAGAAGAATTTCGTAATGTTATAATTTTATATTTAGGTGTAAAGTCGATTTTCTTGTATTTACACATTTAACACTTGATATCGAAATGCTTCAAAC
>CM050324.1:6454973-6483861 GCA_027475135.1 Bactrocera correcta | reverse complement strand
ATAATTTTATATTAAGGTGTAAAGTCGATTTTCTTGGATTTACACATTTAGCAATCTATATCGAAATCTGCAAATAACTAGTTTAGCATATTTAGGTTAATTAAACTTCTTTATCTTACTGAAGTTTAAATCAAGCCATAATGGCATAACGGCAGTATATTCGGGTGAATTCCGTAATCTTTTATTTAGATATAAAAACGATTTTCTTGTATATAAACATTTCGCAATCGATATCGAAATGCTTTAACTCATTACTTTAACATATTTAAGTTAATAAACCTTATTTAACGTTCTGAAATTGGCATAACGGTAGTGGATGT
Organism: Bactrocera correcta; assembly: GCA_027475135.1. Classification (NCBI taxonomy): domain Eukaryota; kingdom Metazoa; phylum Arthropoda; class Insecta; order Diptera; family Tephritidae; genus Bactrocera; species Bactrocera correcta. The sequence continues at coordinate 6,483,541 of CM050324.1, read as the reverse complement.
AGAAGAATTCCGTAATCTTATATTTAGGTATAAAGTCGATTTTCTTGTATATACATATTTAGCTATCGATATCGAAATGCTTCAAATCATTCGTTTAACATATTAAGTTAATAAACATTTTTTAGATTACTGAAGTCTACATAAAGCCTTAGCGGTATAACGGCAGTGCATTTACAAGAATTCCGTAATGTTATAATTTTATATTTAGGTATAAATTCGATTTTCTTGTATATACACATTAAGCAATCGATATCGAAATGCTTCAGCTCATTAGTTTAACATATTAAGTTAATAAACATTTTTTAGCTTACATAAAGCCTTAACGGTATAACGGCAGTGCATTTAGAAGACTTCCGTAATCTTATAATTTTATATTTAGGTGTAAAGTCGATTTTCTTGTATATACACATTAAGCAATCGATATCGAAATGCTTAAAATCATTATTTTAACATATTTGAGTTAATTAACCTTCTCTAAGATAATGAAGTCTACAAAAGCCATAACGGCAATGCATTTGGAAGAATTCTGTAATCTTATATTTAGGAATAAAGTCGATTTTCTGTTACATACACATCTAGATGTCGATATCGAAATGCTTCAAATCATTAGTTTAACATATTTAAGTTAATAAACTTTCTTTAACGCACTGAAGTCTACATAAAGGCTTGACGGTATAACTGCACTGAATTTAGAAGAATTCCGTTACCTTATATTTAGGTATAAATTCGATTATCTTGTATATACGCATTTAGCAAGCGATATCAAAATGCTTCAAACCATTGGTTTAATATATTTAAGTTAATAAACCTTCTTTAACGTATTGAAGTTGATACAAAGCCATGGCGGCATAATGACAGTACATTTGGAAGAATTCCGTAGTCTTATATTTAGGTATAAAGTCGATTTTCTTGTATATACACATTTAGCAATCGATATCGAAATGCTTCAAATCATTAGTTTAACATATTTAAGTTAATAAACCTTCTTTAACGCACTGAAGCGTTAACGGCATAACGGCAGTGCATTTAGAAAAATTCCGTTATCTTATATTTAGGTATAAATTCGATTTTCTTGTATATACATATTTGGCAAGCGATATCGAAATGCTTCAAATCATTAGTTTAACATATTTAAGTTAATTAACCTTCTTTAACGTATTGAAGTTGACATAAAGCCATAACGACAGTACATTTGGATGAATTCCGTAGTCTTATATACAGGTATAAAGTCGATTTTCTTGTATATATGCATTAAGAATTCGATATCGAAATGCTTCACATAACTGGCTTAACATATTTAAGTTAATAAACCTTCTTTACCGAACTGAAGTTAATATAAAGCCATAACGGCAGTGCATTTAGAAGAATAACGTAATCTTATATTTAGGTATAAAGTCGATTTTCTTGTATATACACATTTAACAATCGATATCTAAATGCTTCAAATCATTAGTTTAACATATTTAAGTTAATAAACCTTCTTTAACGCACTTAAGTCAACATAAAGCCCTAATGGCATAACGGCAGTGCATTTAGAAGAATTCCATAATGTTATAATATTATATTTAGGTATAAAGTCGATTTTCTTGTATATACAAATTTAGCAATCGATATTGAAATGCTTCAGCTCATTAGTTTAACATATTTAAGTCAATAAACCTTCTTTAACGATCTGAAGTGGGCATATAGCCATGAAGGCTTAACTGCAGTGCACGAAGAAGAATTCCATAATCTTATATTTAGGTATAAAGTCGATTTTCTTGTATATACATATTTAGCTCTCGATATCGAAATCCTTCAAATCATTAATTAACATATTAAGTTAATAAACATTTTTTAGCTAACTGAAGTCTACATAAAGCCTAAACGGTATAACGGCAATGCATTTAGAAGAATTCCGTAATGTTATAATTTTATATTTAGGTGTAAAGTCGATTTTCTTGTATTTACACATTTAGCAGTCGATATCGAAATGCTTTAAACCATTAGTTTAACATATTTAAAATAATAAACCTTCTTTAACTCACTGAAGTCTACATAGAGCGTTAACGGCATAACGGCTGTGCATTTAGAAAAATTCCGTTATCTTATATTTAGGTATAAATTCGATTTTCTTGTATATACACATTTAGCAAGCGATATCGAAATGCTTCAAATCATTAGTTTAACATATTTAAGTTAATTAACCTTCTTTAACGTATTGAAGTAGATAAAGAGCCATGGCGGCATAACGACAGTACATTTGGAAGAATTCCGTAGTCTTATATTCAGGTATAAAGTCTTTCTTGTATATATGCATTAAGCAATCGATTTAGAAATGCTTCAAATAACTGGTTTAACATATTTAAGTTAATAAACCTTCTTTAACGAACTGAAGTTAATATAAAGCCATAACGGCATAACGGCATAATGGCATAACGGCAGTGCATTTAGAAGAATTACGTAATCTTATATTTAGGTACGAATTCGATTTTCTTGTATATACAGATTTAGCAATCGATATCAAAATGCTTCAAATCATTAGTTTAACATTTTTAAGTTAATAAACCTTCTTTAACGCACTTAAGTCTACATAAAGCCCTAATGGCATAACGGCAGTGCATTTAGAAGAATTCCATAATGTTATAATTTTATATTTAGGTATAAAGTCGATTTTCTTGTATATACACATTTAGCAATCGATATCGAAATGCTTCAGCTCATTAGTTTAACATATTTAAGTTAATAAACCTTCTTTAACTCACTGAAGTGGGCATATAGCCATGGAGGCATAACTGGAGTGCACGTAGAAGAATTCCATAATCTTATATTTAGGTAAAAAGTCGATTTTCTTTTATATACATATTTAGCTATCGATATCGAAATGCTTCAAATCATTAATTAACATATTAAGTTAATAAACATTTTTTAGCTAACTGAAGTCTACATAAAGCCTTAACGGTATAACGGCAGTGCATTTAGAAGAATTCCGTAATGTTATAATTTTATATTTAGGTGTAAAGTCGATTTTCTTGTATTTACACATTTAGCAGTCGATATCGAAATGCTTTAAACCATTAGTTTAACATATTTAAAATAATAAACCTTCTTTAGCTCACTAAAGTCTACATAGAGCGTTAACGGCATAACAGCTGTGCATTTAGAAAAATTCCGTTATCTTATATTTAGGTATAAATTCGATTTTCTTGTATATACACATTTAGCAAGCGATATCGAAATGCTTCAAATCATTAGTTTAACATATTTAAGTTAATTAACCTTCTTTAACGTATTGAAGTTGATAAAGAGCCATGGCGGCATAACGACAGTACATTTGGAAGAATTCCGTAGTCTTATATTCAGGTATAAAGTCTTTCTTGTATATATGCATTAAGCAATCGATATCGAAATGCTTCAAATAACTGGTTTAACATATTTAAGTTAATAAACCTTCTTTAACGAACTGAAGTTAATAGTAAAGCCATAACGGCATAACGGCCTAATGACAGTACATTTGGAAGAATTCCGTAATCTTATATTTAGGTATAAAGTCGATTTTATTGTATATACACATTTAGCAATCGATATCGAAATACTTTAAATCATTAGTTTAACATATTTAAGTTAATAAACCTTCTTTAACGCACTGAAGTCTACATAAAGCGTTAACGGCATAACGGCAGTGCATTTAGAAAAATTCCGTTATCTTATATTTAGGTATAAATTCGATTTTCTTGTATATACATATTTGGCAAGCGATATCGAAATGCTTTAAATCATTAGTTTAACATATTTAAGTTAATTAACCTTCTTTAACGTATTGAAGTTGATATAAAGCCATAACGACAGTACATTTGGAAGAATTCCGTAGTCTTATATTTAGGTATAAAGTCGATTTTCTTGTATATATGCATTAAGCATTCGATATCGAAATGCTTCAAATAACTGGTTTAACATATTTAAGTTAATTAACCTTCTTTAACGTATTGAAGTTGATATAAAGCCATAACGACAGTACATTTGGAAGAATTACGTAATCTTATATTTAGGTATGAATTCGATTTTCTTGTATATACTCATTTAGCAATCGATATCGAAATGCTTCAGCTCATAAGTTTAACATATTTAAGTTAATAAACCTTCTTTAATGATCTGAAGTGGGCATGGAGGCCATGGAGGCATAACTGCAGTGCACGTAGAAGAATTCCATAATCTTATATTTAGGTATAAAGTCGATTTTCTTGTATATACATATTTAGCTATCGATATCGAAATGCTTCAAATCATTAGTTTAACATATTAAGTTAATAAACATTTTTTAGCTTGCTGAAGTCTACACAAAGCCTTAACGGTATAACGGCAGTGCATTTAGAAGAATTCCGTAATGTTATAAATTTCTTTTTTGGTGTAAAGTCGATTTTCTTGTATTTAAACATTTAGCAGTCGATATCGAAATGCTTCAAACCATTAGTTTAACATATTTAAAATATTTAACCTTCGTTAACGTATTGAAGTTGATACGTGAAGTTGGCGGCATAACGACAGTACATTTGGAAGAATTCCGTAATCTTATATTTAGGTATAAAGTCGATTTTCTTGTATATACACATTTAGCAATCGATATCGAAATGCTTCAAATAATTAGTTTAACATATTTAAGTTAATAAACCTTCTTTAACGCACTGAAGTCTACATAAAGCGTTAACGGCATAACGACAGTACATTTGGAAGAATTCCGTAGTCTTATATATAGGTATAATAAATAGAAGAATTACGTAATCTTATATTTAGGTATGTAGTCGATTTTCTAGTACTTGCACATTTAGCAATCGATATCGAAATGCTTCAAACCATTAGCTTAACATATATAAAATAATTAGCCTTCTTTAACGTATTGAAGTTGATACAAAGCCATGGCGGCATAATGACAGTACTTTTGGAAGAATTCCGTAATCTTATATTTAGGTATAAAGTCGATTTTCTTGTAGATACACTTTCAGCAATCGATATCGAAATGCTTCAAGCCATTAGCTTAACATATTTAAAATAATTAACCTTCTTTAACGTATTGAAGTTGATAAAAAGCCATGGCGCCGTAATGACAGTACATTTGGAAGAATTCCGTAATCTTATATTTAGGTATAAAGTCGATTTTCTTGTATATACACTTTTAGCAATCAATATCGAAATGCTTCAAATCATTAGTTTAACATATTTAAGTTAATAAACCTTCTTTAACGCACTGAAGTCTACATAAAGTGTTAACGGCATAACGGCAGTGCATTTAGAAAAATTCCGTTATCTTATATTTAGGTATAAATTCGATTTTCTTGTATATACATATTTGGCAAGCGATATCGAAATGCTTCAAACCATTAGTTTAACATATTTAAGTTAATTAACCTTTTTTAACGTATTGAAGTTGATATAAAGCCAAAACGGCAGTGCATTTGGAAGGATTCCGTAATCTTATATTGAGGCATAAAGTCGATTTTCTTTTATATACAGATTTAGATATCGATATCGAAATGCTTCAAATCATTAGTTTAACATATTTTAGTTAATTAACCTTCTTGAACGTATTGAAGTTGATATAAAGCCATAACGACAGTACATTTGGAAGAATTCCGTAGTCTTATATTTAGGTATAAAGCCGATTTTCTTGTATATCTGCATTAAGCATTCAATATTGAAATGCCTCAAATAACTGGTTTAACATATTTATGTTAATAAACCTTCTTTAACGAACTGAAGTTAATATAAAGCCATAACGGCATAACGGCAGTGCATTTAGAAGAATTACGTAATCTTATATTTGGGTATGAATTCGATTTTCTTGTATATACACATTAAGCAATCGATATCGAAATGCTTCAAATCATTAGTTTAACATATTTAAGTTAATAAACCTTCTTTAACGCACTTAAGTCTACATAAAGCCCTAATGGCATAACGGCAGTGCATTTAGAAGAATTCCATAATGTTATAATTTCATATTAAGGTATAAAGTCGATTTTCTTGTATACGCACATAAAGCAATCGATATCGAAATGCTTCAGCTCATTAGTTTAACATATTTAAGTTAATAAACCTTCTTTAACGATCTGAAGTGGGCATATAGCCATGGAGGCATAACTGCAGTGCACGTAGAAGAATTCCATAATCTTATATTTAGGTATAAAGTAGATTTTCTTGTATATACACATTTAGCAAGCGATATCGAAATGCTTCAAATCATTAGTTTAACAAATTTAAGTTAATTAACCTTCTTTAACGTATTGAAGTTGATAAAGAGCCATGGCGGCATAACGACAGTACATTTGGAAGAATTCCGTAGTCTTATGTTTAGGTATAAACTCGATTTTCTTGTATATATGCATTAAGCAATCGATATCGAAATGCTTTAAACCATTAGTTTAACATATTTAAGTTAATAAACCTTTTTTAACTCACTTAAGTCTATATAAAGCCCTAATGGCATAACGGCAGTGCATTTAGAAGAATTCCATAATTTTATATTTAAGTATAAAGTCGATTTTCTTGTATTTACACATTTAGCAATCGATATCGAAATACTTCAAACCATTAGCTTAACATATTTAAATATTTAACCTTATTTACAAAAGCCATAACAGCAATATATTTGGGTAATTTCCGTAATCTTTTATTTAGGTATAAAGTCGATTTTCTTGTATATACACATTTAGCAATCGATATCGAAATGCTTCAGCTCATTAGTTTAACATATTTAAGTTAATAAACCTTCTTTAACGATCTGAAGTGGGCATATAGCCATGGAGGCATAACTGCAGTGCACGTTTAACATATTTAAAATAATTAACCTTCTTTAACGTTTTGAAGTTGATACAAAGCCATAGCGGAATAACGGCAGTACATTTGGAAGAATTCCGTAATCTTATATTTAGGTATAAAGTCGATTTTCTTGTATTTACACATTTAGCAATCGATATCGAAATGCTTAAAATCATTAGTTTAACATATTTAAGTTAATAAACCTTCTTTAACGCACTGAAGTCTACATAAAGCCTTGACGGTATATCTGCACTGCATTTAGAAGAATTCCGTTATCTTATATTTAGGTATAAATTCGACTTTCTTGTATATATTCAGTTAGCAAGCGATATCAGAATGCTTTAAACCATTAGTTTAACATATTTAAAATAATTAACCTTCTTTAACGTATTGAAGTTGATACCAAGCCATGGCGGCATAATGACAGTACATTTGGAAGAATTCCGTAATCTTATATTTAGCTATAAAGTCGATTTTATTGTATATACACATTTAGCAATCGATATCGAAATACTTTAAATCATTAGTTTAACATATTTAAGTTAATAAACCTTCTTTAACGCACTGAAGTCTACATAAAGCGTTAACGGCATAACGGCAGTGCATTTAGAAAAATTCCGTTATCTTATATTTAGGTATAAATTCGATTTTCTTGTATATACATATTTGGCAAGCGATATCGAAATGCTTTAAATCATTAGTTTAACATATTTAAGTTAACTAACCTTCTTTAACGTATTGAAGTTGATATGAAGCCATAACGGCAGTGCATTTGGAAGAATGCCGTAATCTTATATTTAGGTATAAGGTCGAATTTCTTTTATATACACATTACGATATCGATATCGAAATGCTTCAAACCATTAGTTTAACATATTTAAAATAATTAACCTTCTTTAACGTATTGAAGTTGATAAAGAGCCATGGCGGCATAACGACAGTACATTTGGAAGAATTCCGTAATCTTATATTTAGGTATAAAGTCGATTTTCTTGTATTTACACATTAAGCAGTCGATATCGAAATGCTTCGAATCATTAGTTTAAAATATTTAAGTTAATAAACCTTCTTTAACGCACTGAAGTCTACATAAAGCCTTGACGGTATAACTGCACTGCATTTAGAAGAATTCCGTTATCTTATATTTAGGTATAAATTCGACTTTCTTGTATATATTCATTTAGCAAGCGATATCAAAATGCTTCAAACCATTAGTTTAACATATTTAAAATAATTAACCTTCTTTAACGTATTGAAGTTGATACAAAGCCATGACGGCATAATGACAGTACATTTGGAAGAATTCCGTAATCTTATATTTAGGTATAAAGTCGATTTTCTTGTATATACACATTTAGCAATCGATATCGAAATGCTTCAAATCATTAGTTTAACATATAAAAGATAATAAACCTTCTTTAACGCACTGAAGTCTACATAAAGCGTTAACGGCATAACGGCAGTGCATTTAGAAAAATTCCGTTATCTTATATTTAGGTATAAATTCGATTTTCTTGTATATACATATTTGGCAAGCGATACCGAAATGCTTCAAATCGTTAGTTTAACATATTTAAGTTAATTAACCTTCTTTAACGTATTGAAGTTGATATAAAGCCATAACGACAGTACATTTGGAAGAATTCCGTAGTCTTATATTTAGATATAAAATCGATTTTCTTGCACATATGCATTAAGCATTGGATATCGAAATGCTTCAAATAACTGGTTTAACATATTTAAGTTAATAAACCTTCTTTAACGAACTGAAGTTAATATAAAGCCATAACGGCAAAACGGCAGTGCATTTAGAAAAATTCCGTAATCTTATATTTAGGTATGAATTCGATTTTCTTGTATATATAGATTTAGCAATCGATATCGAAATGCTTCAAATCATTAGTTTAACATATTTAAGTTAATAAACCTTCTTTAACGCACTTAAGTCTACATAAAGCCCTAATGGCATAACGGCAGTGCATTTAGAAGAATTCCGTAATGTTATAATTTTATATTTAGGTATAAAGTCGATTTTCTTGTATATACACATTTAGCAATCGATATCGAAATGCTTCAGCTCATTAGTTTAACATATTTAAGTTAATAAACCTTCTTTAACGATCTGAAGTGGGCATATAGCCATGGAGGCATAACTGCAGTGCACGTAGAAGAGTTCCATAATCTTATATTTAGGTATAAAGTCGATTTTCTTTTATAAACATATTTAGCTATCGATATCGAAATGCTTCAAATCATTAGTTTAACATATTAAGTTAATAAACATTTTTTAGCTTACTGAAGTCTACATAAAGCCTTAACGGTATAACGGCAGTGCATTTAGAAGAATTCCGTAATGTTATAATTTTATATTTAGGTATAAATTCGATTTTCTTGTATATACACATTTAGCAAGCGATATCGAAATGCTTCAAATCATTAGTTTAACAAATTTAAGTTAATTAACCTTCTTTAACGTATTGAAGTTGATAAAGAGCCATGGCGGCATAACGACAGTACATTTGGAAGAATTCCGTAGTCTTATGTTTAGGTATAAACTCGATTTTCTTGTATATATGCATTAAGCAATCGATATCGAAATGCTTTAAACCATTAGTTTAACATATTTAAGTTAATAAACCTTCTTTAACTCACTTAAGTCTATATAAAGCCCTAATGGCATAACGGCAATGCATTTAGAAGAATTCCATAATTTTATATTTAGGTATAAAGTCGATTTTCTTGTATTTACACATTTAGCAATCGATATCGAAATACTTCAAACCATTAGCTTAACATATTTAAATATTTAACCTTATTTACAAAAGCCATAACAGCAGTATATTTGGGTAATTTCCGTAAACTTTTATGTAGGTATAAAGTCGATTTTCTTGTTTATACACATTTAGCAATCGATATCGAAATGCTTCAGCTCATTAGTTTAACATATTTAAGTTAATACACTTTCTTTAACGATCTGAAGTGGGCATATAGCCATGGAGGCATAACTGCAGTGCACGTTTAACATATTTAAAATAATTAACCTTCTTTAACGTTTTGAAGTTGATACAAAGCCATAGCGGAATAACGGCAGTACATTTGGAAGAATTCCGTAATCTTATATTTAGGTATAAAGTCGATTTTCTTGTATATACACACTTAGCAATCGATATCGAAATGCTTAAAATCATTAGTTTAACATATTTAAGTTAATAAACCTTCTTTAACGCACTGAAGTCTACATAAAGCCTTGACGGTATATCTGCACTGCATTTAGAAGAATTCCGTTATCTTATATTTAGGTATAAATTCGACTTTCTTGTATATATTCATTTAGCAAGCGATATCAGAATGCTTTAAACCATTAGTTTAAAATATTTAAAATAATTAACCTTCTTTAACGTATTGAAGTTGATACCAAGCCATGGCGGCCTAATGACAGTACATTTGGAAGAATTCCGTAATCTTATATTTAGCTATAAAGTCGATTTTATTGTATATACACATTTAGCAATCGATATCGAAATACTTTAAATCATTAGTTTAACATATTTAAGTTAATAAACCTTCTTTAACGCACTGAAGTCTACATAAAGCGTTAACGGCATAACGGAAGTGCATTTAGAAAAAGTCCGTTATCTTATATTTAGGTATAAATTCGATTTTCTTGTATATACATATTTGGCAAGCGATATCGAAATGCTTTAAATCATTAGTTTAACATATTTAAGTTAACTTACCTTCTTTAACGTATTGAAGTTGATATGAAGCCATAACGGCAGTGCATTTGGAAGAATGCCGTAATCTTATATTTAGGTATAAGGTCGATTTTCTTTTATATACACATTTAGATATCGATATCGAAATGCTTCAAATAATTAGTTTAACATACTAAGTTAATCAACATTTTTTAGCTTACTGAAGTCTACATAAAGCCTTAACGGTATAACGGCAGTGCATTTAGAAGAATTCCGTAATGTTATAATTTTATATTTAGGTATAAATTCGATTTTCTTGTATATACGCATTTAGCAATCGATATCGAAATGCTTCAAACCATTAGTTTAACATATTTAAAATAATTAACCTTCTTTAACGTATTGAAGTTGATAAAGAGCCTTGGCGGCATAACGACAGTACATTTGGAAGAATTCCGTAATCTTATATTTAGGTATAAAGTCGATTTTCTTGTATTTACACATTTAGCAGTCGATATCGAAATGCTTCGAATCATTAGTTTAAAATATTTAAGTTAATAAACCTTCTTTAACGCACTCAAGTCTACATAAGCCCTAATGGCATAACGGCAGTGCATTTAGAAAGATTCCATAATGTTATAATTTTATATTTAGGCATAAAGTCGATTTTCTTGTATATATGCAATAAGCAATCGATATCAAAATGCTTCAAACCATTAGTTTAACATATTTAAGTTAATAAACCTTCTTTAACTCACTGAAGTCTACATAAAGCCTTAACGGCATAACGGCAGTGCATTTAGAAGAATTCCGTTATCTTGTGTTTAGGTATAAAGTCGATTTTCTTGTATATACACATTTAGCAATCGATATCGAAATGCTTCAAATCATTAGTTTAACATATTTGTTTGTTTGATTTATTCTGATAGACTAAAATGAAGTGAGTAAAAGAAAAGATTACAAACTAGTATACAAAGAGATGAGGATAACGGAAAATAGTGATGGGAAGTGTTGCCACGTATATATATTTCCAACACTCCTTCTCAACACTTTACAAAAATTATTTACTTATATCTATTAATATATACCCATCTCTTTTGAGAATTGTAAATGCTTTAACTTTTGTAAATTTTTAGTTAACATGTCTGACATCATATTGTTTGTTGAAATAAAATTTTAAATCTATTTCATTGTTAATGTACATCTGCCGAATATGATGAAATTTGATGTCAATGTGCTTGCTTCGTGCATGATAAATTGGATTCTTCACCAGACTTTGGGAACTCAGATTGTCGTTATTTATTACCATAGGTCCGCACTTGCCAAAACCCATTTCTTTTAGAAGTTTGGTTATGTACGCTGCTTCTTTTGCTGCCGCAGATAATGATATATACTCGGCTTCTGTACTACTTAGAGCTACAACGCTCTGTTTCTTAGATTCCCAAGAGAATACACCACTAGCTGCTACGAAAGCATACCCCGTATAGGACTTACGGTCAGTTGGATCACTACCCCAATCAGCATCTGCAAAGCCCTCAATATCTTTTCCAGTTTTTACGTAGTGTAATTTAAAATCCGCTGTCTTCTTCAAATACCGTAGTAAATGCTTTACTCCAGCTTCATGCTCTATATGTGGATCTGTATTACGCTGAGATAATTTGCTAACTGAATGGATGATGTCAGGACGAGTTGATATTGCTAAATACATTAGCGCGCCTACTATTGATTGATACGCACTTTATCGACCTTCTTGCACATTTCGTTTCTGCAATGAACCTTAAACCCAGCATCCAATGGAGTTGTAGCGTCTCTACAATCTTCCATATTGCACTCTTTAAGCAACCTTAAAATGTACTGCTTTTGACACAATGTCATACTGCCCGTTTCACCGCAACGCCCTATTTCTATGCCCAAGAAATGCGTTAGCTGACCACCGTCAACGATGTCAAACTTGCTTGCTATGTCGGCTTTGATCTGGATTAGTTCAGACTTATTCGAACTCGCAATGATTAAATCATCTACGTACACTGCAATTAAATTCGTCACATTTTTCGAATTTCTTACATAAATGCATGACTCGCTGGGACATGGCTTAAATCCCATATCTTGAAGAACAGAATCTAATTTCGCATTCCATTCACGACCGCTTTGCTTTAAACCGTATAAAGACTTCTTTAGTTTTAATACGCGATCTGGATATCTTCTATCGATGAAACACTCTGGTTGCTGCATATAAACCTCGTCATGCAATTCACTGTTGAGATACGCTGATGACACGTCAATTTGGTGTAAGTACAAATTATGTTCAACCGCCAATGCGATTACCATTCGAATATTTGCGTATCTGACGACCGGAGAAAACGTCTCAAAATAATTTACGCCGTATCGCTGACTGCAACCTTTGGCTACCAATCGCGCCTTAAATTGCTTAATGTCGCCGAATTTGTCACGTTTAACAGTATATACCCACTTGCATCCAACCACCTTTTGCCCTTGTGGCAAATCAGCAAGTATCCACGTGTCATTTTTCACGAGTGCTGCATACTCCTTCTCCATCGCGGCTTTCCATTCAGTAGAATGATCGCTATTTAACGCCTCTGCAACACTGTTTGGTGTCTCTACTGACTCTTCACACATTAAATGGAGTTCATTGTATTGTTTTCGCGGACATCCTCTTTTGCCAGTGCGCAACAATTTTGGCCTACCTCGACCAATCACTACTGCATCCCGTACATTATTGGTGTCGTCGCCATTTTGATCACTTTCTACACCTTCGCTGTTTACCACTTGAGTATCTGCTACTTCGCCATCGTTGTTTTTACTATGTAACTGCACTGTAGGCAACACGATGCCCTGCAGTTCACCTTCTTCGAATTCGATGAGTTTCGTATCTGCCTGTTGAGTATCATTAGGCTTTTCGATGAAGATGACATCGCGGCTGACAAAAACTTTTCTGCTTTCTTGATCATACAGACGATAACCCTTACTTATTTCTGAATAACCGATCATAATGCACTCTTTACCTTTAGTGCGAAACTTTTTTGATTGTTTTTTATCGGGAGCCACAGCCGTCGAACCGAAAATTTTGAAATGCGATACACTGGGTTTCGTACCCACCCACAATTCATGTGGCGTTTTGGTCACGAGAATTTTTGTCACTGTTCGATTACGTATATATGCAGCTGTTTTCACTGCCTCTGCCCAAAAATGCTCGCCAATTTTCGCATAATCTAACATTGCTCTAGCCATTTCTACCAATGTCCTATTTGCACGTTCCGCGTGCGCGATTTGTCATCAATGAATGTAGCAAAATATCGTGAACCACCAATTGATGCGCAATTTATTGGACCACAAACGTCACTATGCACTACAGAAAGTAACTGTTTTGCAGGCTTTTCTGAAACTTGAGGAAAGGGTTTCACATTTATTTTTGCTTTTGCGCATGTCTTACATACTATTTCATTCGGCACTTTACCAATCTTTAACCCAAACACTGATTGGTTGCCTGACATGTCCTTTAAACAATTAAAATTTACGTGTCCATACCGATTATGCCACTTAAATGCATTTCTTTCCGTATCATTTTGCGTAACTGTGTTTAAACATTTGTTATGATCACTCTTGTATATAAAAAGTCCATTGTCCTTGAACGCTTTTAATAACACGCAATTTTCGTTATTTTTAATTTCGACGCAATCACGCTCAAACGAAACTGTATCCCCACTTTCTACTGCTTTGCTCACAGACACAAAGTTATATTGTAACGCTGGTACATACAAAACATTTTTCAATGTAATTAGTGTACCGCCGACGTCAACGTCGCCACGGCCTACTGCGTCAACACACTGTCCACCAGCTAACCAAATTTTTTCACTAGCGTTCGTATATTTTGTAAACAAGCTGCGATCGCAACACAAATGCGAAGTTGCACCGCTATCCACGCACCAAGTATACGTCGCCGACACGTTTCCGTTATTCGTTTTTGTATGCATCATAAAACAAGACCGTTCAACCCTGTTGCTTTCTTGCTTGCACTCACTCTTTTTCGGTTGTCTACATGTTGCTGCGAAATGTCCACGCCGACCGCAATTGAAACACTTGGCATTTTTACCGTTTTTACTGTTCTTGTTGTTGTTTCCTAAACCGTTTGCTTTGTTTTTGTTCTGGAAATTACTAGATACGCATGTCTTAGCTTGCATTAGCACTTCTGTACTTTTATCTTGTTTTTCTTCAATTGCACATTGCCGCGCACCCTCTTCCAGTAACTTCACTTTTAACGCATTAAATGATGGTAATGCGTCCCGTGTTTCCATTGCAACAACAAAATTTTCATATTGCGCCGGCAAACTTGATAATAAAATTATCACTAATATTTCCTCTGGAAGTTCAACTTCTATTTCAGAGAGACTCTCGCGAATTTCACAAAATTCGTTTATATGATTTGCAATATCAGTCCCTTCCAACATATTTAGTTGTAATAGTTTTTTAAACAACAAAATCTTTCGCGCAGGCCCTTTTGGCTGATGTATTTCACGGAACTTATTCCATGCTACCAACGCACTTGTCAAATGCTTCACATGGTTTATTTGTGACGGTTTTACACAAAGTAAAATTGAAGCCAATGCTTTTTCGTTTTTAACATCATATGCCACTTTTTCCGCAATCGTCATGGTGTCTGATTTGACCTCACGGCCACACACAACGCCCTACAGATCGGAATGTACAAGAACACTTTTCATTTGCACCGACCACGACGCGTAATTGGAATCGTCCAATTTTTCGATTTGGAAAAACGAACTCATTGTTTTTTAAACTATAATACACCGACGGACAGTATAATTATTTGCGTTTACGAATTTAAATACCGACACACAGTCTTTCGCTATATTAACTCACAACAACGCGTGCGCGCAAGCCTATCACACAATTTCAAATTCGCGAATGCCGACACACAGCAATGCCCTGGGCCCATAACCTGTTTGTTTGATTTATTCTGATAGACTAAAATGAAGTGAGTAAAAGAAAAGATTACAAACTAGTATACAAAGAGATGAGGATAACGGAAAATAGTGATGGGAAGTGTTGCCACGTATATATATTTCCAACAATATTTAAGTTAATAAACCTTCTTTAACGCACTGTAGTCTACATAAAGCCTTGACGGTATAACTGCACTGCATTTAGAAGAATTCCGTTATCTTATATTTAGGTATAAATTCGACTTTCTTGTATATATTCATTTAGCAAGCGATATCAAAATGCTTCAAACCTTTAGCTTAACATATTTAAAATAATTAACCATCTTTAACGTATTGAAGTTGATAAAGAGCCATGGCGGCATAACGACAGTACATTTGGTAGAATTCCGTAGTCTTACATTTAGGTATAAAGTCGATTTTCTTGTATATATGCATTAAACATTCGATATCGAAATGCTTCAAAAAACTGGTTTAACATATTTAAGTTAATAAACCTTCTTTAACGAACTGAAGTTAATATAAAGCCATAACGGCAAAACGGCAGTGCATTTAGAAGAATTACGCAATCTTATATTTAGGTATAAATTCGATTTTCTTGTATATACATATTTGGCAAGCGATATCGAAATGCTTCAAATCATTAGTTTAACATATTTAAGTTAATTAACCTTCTTTAACGCACTTAAGGCTACATAAAGCCCTAATGGCATAACGGCAGTGCATTTAGAAGAATTCCATAATGTTATAATTTTATATTTAGGTATAAAGTCGATTTTCTTGTATATATATATTTAGCAATCGATATCGAAATGCTTCAGCTCATTAGTTTAACATATTTAAGTTAATAAACCTTCTTTAACGATCTGAAGTGGGCATATAGCCATGGAGGCATAACTGCAGTGCACGAAGGAGAATTCCATAATCTTATATTTAGGTGTAAAGTCGATTTTCTTGTATATACATATTTAGCTATCGATATCGAAATGCTTCAAATCATTAGTTTAACATATTAAGTTCATAAACATTTTTTAGCTTACTGAAGTCTTCATAAAGCCTTAACGGTATAACGGCAGTGCATTTAGAAGAACTCCGTAATGTTATAAATTTATATTTAGGTGTAAAGTCGATTTTCTTGTATTTACACATTTAGCAGTCGATACCGAAATGCTTCAAACCATTAGTTTAACATATTTAAAATAATTAACCTTCGTTTACTTATTGAAGTTGATACAAAGCCATGGCGGCATAACGACAGTACATTTGGAAGAATTCCGTAGTCTTATATTTAGGTATAAAGTCGATTCGAAATGCTTCAAACCATTAGTTTAACATATTTAAAATAATTAACCTTCGTTTACTTATTGAAGTTGATACAAAGCCATGGCGGCATAATGACAGTACATTTGGAAGAATTCCGTAATCTTATATTTAGGTATAAAGTCGATTTTCTTGTATATACACATTTAGCAATCGATATCGAAATGCTTCAAATCATTAGTTTAACATGTTTAAGTTAATAAACCTTCTTTAACGCACTGAAGTCTACTTAAAGCGTTAACGGCATAACGGCAGTGCATTTAGAAAAATTCCGTTATCTTATATTTAGGTATAAATTCGATTTTCTTGTATATACATATTTAGCAAGCGATATCGGAATGCTTAAGCTCATTAGTTTAACATATTTAAGTTAATTAACCTTCTTTAACGTATTGAAGTTGATAAAGAGCCATGGCGGCATAACGACAGTACATTTAGAAGAATTCCGTAGTCTTATATTTAGGTATAAAGTCGATTTTCTTGTATAAATGCATTAAGCAATCGATATCGAAATTCTTCAAATAACTGCTTTAACATATTTAAGTTAATAAACCTTCTTTAACGAACTGAACTTAATATAAAGCCATAACGGCATAACGGCAGTGCGTTTAGAAGAATTACGTAATCTTATATTTAGGTATGTAGTCGATTTTCTTGTATTTGCACATTTAGCAGTCGATACCGAAATGCTTCAAACCATTAGTTTAACATATTTAAAATAATTAACCTTCTTTAACGTATTGAAGTTGATACAAAGCCATGGCGGCATAATGACAGTACATTTGGAAGAATTCCGTAATCTTATATTTAGGTATAAAGCCGATTTTCTTTTATATACACATTTAGATATCGATATCGAAATGCTTCAAATCATTGGTTTGACATATTAAGTTAATAAACATTTTTAGCTTACTGAAGTCTACATAAAGCCTTAACGGTATAACTGCAGTGCATTTAGAAGAATTCCGTAATGTTATAATTTTATATTTAGGTATGAATTCGATTTTCTTGTATATACACATTTAGCAAGCGATATCGAAATGCTTCAAATCATTAGTTTAACATATTTAAGTTAATTAACCTTCTTCAACGTATTGAAGTTCATAAAGAGCCATGGCGGCATAACGACAGTACATTTGGAAGAATTCCGTAGTCTTATATTAAGGTATAAAGTCGATTTTCTTGTATATATGCATTACGCAATCGATATCGAAATGCTTCAAATAACTGGTTTAACACATTTAAGTTAATAAACCTTCTTTAACGAACTGAAGTTAATATAAAGCCATAACGGCAGTGCATTTAGAAGAATTACGTAATCTTATATTTAGGTATGAATTCGATTTTCTTGTATATACTCATTTAGCAATCGATATCGAAATGCTTCAAATGATTAGTTTAACATATTTAAGTTAATAAAGCCTCTTTAACGCCTGAAGTTAACATAAAGCCATGGCGGCATAACGACAGTACATTTGGAAGAATTCCGTAATCTTATATTTAGGTATAAAGTCGATTTTCTTGTATATACACATTTAGCAATCGATATCGAAATGCTTCAAATCATTAGTTTAACATATTTAAGTTAATAAACCTTCTTTAACGCACTGAAATCTACATAAAGCCTTGACGGTATAATTGCATTTAGAAGAATTCCGTTATCTTATATTTAGGTATAAATTCGACTTTCTTGTACATATTCATTTAGCAAGCGTTATCAAAATGCTTCAAACCATTAGCTTAACATATTTAATATAATTAAGCTTCTTTAACGTATTGAAGTTGATACAAAGCCATGGCGGCATAATGACAGTACATTTGGAAGAATTCCAAAATCTTATATTTAGGTATAAAGTCGATTTTCTTGTATATACACATTTAGCAATCGATATGCATAACGACAGTACATTTGGAAGAATTCCGGTATCTTATATTTAGGTATAAAGTCGATTTTCTTGTATATACACATTTAGCAATCGATATCGAAATGCTTCGAATCATTAGTTTAACATATTTAAATTAATAAACCTTCTTTAACGCACTTAAGTCTACATAAAGCGTTAACGGCATAACGGCAATGCATTTAGAAGAATTCCATAATGTTATAACTTTATATTTAGGTATAAAGTCGATTTTCTTGTATATACACATTTAGCAATCGATATCGAAATGCTTCAGCTCATTAGTTTAACATATTTAAGTTAATAAACCTTCTTTAACGATCTGAAGTGGGCATATAGCCATGGAGGCATAACTGCAGTGCACGTAAAAGAATTCCATAATCTTATATTTAGGTATAAAGTCGATTTTCTTGTATATACATATTTAGCTATCGATATCGTAATGCTTCAAATCATTAATTTAACATATTAAGTTAATAAACATTTTTTAGCTTACTGAAGTCTGTATAAAGCCTTAACGGTATAACGGCAGTGCATTTAGAAGAATTCCGTAATGTTATAATTTTATATTAAGGTGTAAAGTCGATTTTCTTGGATTTACACATTTAGCAATCTATATCGAAAATCTGCAAACAACTGGTTTAGCATATTAAGGTTAATTAAACTTCTTTATCTTACTGAAGTTTAAATAAAGCCATAACGGCATAACGGCAGTATATTTGGGTGAATTCCATAATTTTATGTTTAGGTATATAGTCGATTTTCTTGTTTATACACATTAGTAATCGATATCGAAATGCTTCAAATCATTAGTTTAACATATTTAAGTTAATAAACCTTCTTTAACTCACTTAAGTCTACATAAAGCCCTAATGGCTTAACGGCAGTGCCTTTAGAAGATTTCCATAATGTTATAATTTTATATTTAGGTATAAAGTCGATTTTCTTTTATTTACACATTTGGCAATCGATATCGAAATGCTTCAAACCATTAGTTTAACATATTTAAATAATTAACCTTCTTTACAAAAGCCATAACGGCATAACGGCAGTATATTTGGGTAATTTCCGTAATCTTTTATTTAGGTATAAAATCGATTTTCTTGTATATACATATTTAGTATCGATATCGAAATGCTTCAAATCATTAGTTTAACATATTTAAGTTAATTAACCTTTTTTAACGTATTGAAGTTGATATAAAGCCATAACGGCAGTGCATTTGGAAGAATTCCGTAATCTTATATTGAGGCAAAAAATCGATTTTCTTTTATATACACATTTAGATATCGATATCGAAATGCTTCAAATTATTAGTTTAACATATTAAGTTAATAAACATTTTTAGCTTACTGAAGTCTACATAAAGCCTTAACGGTATAACGGCAGTGCATTTAGAAAGATTCCATAATGTTATAATTTTATATTTAGGTATAAAGTCGATTTTCTTGTATATATGCATTAAGCAATCGATATCAAAATGCTTCAAACCATTAGTTTAACATATTTAAGTTAATAAACCTTCTTTAACGAACTGAACTTAATATAAAGCCATAACGGCATAACGGCAGTGCATTTAGAAGAATTCCGTTATCTTATTTAGGTATAAAGTCGATTTTCTTGTATATACACATTTAGCAATCGATATCGAAATGCTTCAAATCATTAGTTTAACATATTTAGGTTAATAAACCTTCTTTAACGTACTTAAGTCTACATAAGCCCTAATGGCATAACGGCAGTGCATTTAGAAAGATTCCATAATGTTATAATTTTATATTTAGGTATAAAGTCGATTTTCTTGTATATATGCATTAAGCAATCGATATCAAAATGCTTCAAACCATTAGTTTAACATATTTAAGTTAATTAACCTTCTTTAACTCATTGAAGTCTACATAAAGCCTTAACGGCATAACGGCAGTGCATTTAGAAGAATTCCGTTATCTTATTTAGGTATAAAGTCGATTTTCTTGTATATACACATTTAGCAATCGATATCGAAATGCTTCAAATCATTAGTTTAAAATATTAAGTTAATAAACATTTTTTAGCTTACTGAAGTCTACATAAAGCCTTAACGGTATAACTGCACTGCATTTAGAAGAATACCGTAATCTTATAATTTTATATTTAGGTGTAAAGTCGATTTTCTTGTATTCTCACATTTAGCAGTCGATATCGAAATGCTTCAAACCATTAGTTTAACATATTTAAAATAATTAACCTTCTTTATCGTATTGAAGTTGATACAAAGCCATGGCGGCATAACGACAGTACATTTGGAAGAATTCCGTAATCTTATATTTAGGTATAAAGTCGATTTTCTTGTATATACACATTAGGCAATCGATATCGAAATGCTTCAAATCATTAGTTTAACATATTTAAGTTAATAAACCTTCTTAAACGCACTGAAGTCTACATAAAGCCTTAACGGCATAACGGCAGTGCAT
Source organism: Bactrocera correcta (assembly GCA_027475135.1). Classification (NCBI taxonomy): domain Eukaryota; kingdom Metazoa; phylum Arthropoda; class Insecta; order Diptera; family Tephritidae; genus Bactrocera; species Bactrocera correcta. The sequence goes on along the minus strand of CM050324.1, from coordinate 6,462,401 downwards.
TTAGAAGAATTCCGTTATCTTATATTTAGGTATAAAGTCGATTTTCTTGTATATACACATTTAGCAATCGATATCGAAATGCTTCAAATCATTAGTTTAACATATTTAAGTTAATAAACCTTCTTTAACGCACTGAAGTCTACATAAAGCCTTGACGGTATAACTGCACTGCATTTAGAAGAATTCCGTTATCTTATATTTAGGTACAAATTCGACTTTCTTGTATATACAGATTTAGCAAGCGATATCAAAATGCTTCAAACCATTAGTTTAACATATTTAAAATAATTAACCTTCTTTAACGTATTGAAGTTGATAAAGAGCCATGGCGGCATAACGACAGTACATATGGAAGAATTCCGTAGTCTTACATTTAGGTATAAAGTCGATTTTCTTGTATATATGCATTAAGCATTCGATATCGAAATGCTTCAAATAACTGGTTTAACATATTTAAGTTAATAAACCTTCTTTAACGAACTGAAGTTAATATAAAGCAATAACGGCATAACGGCAATGCATTTAGAAGAATTACGTAATCTTGTATTTAGGTATAAAGTCAATTTTCCTGTATATACTAACTTAGCAATCGATATCGAAATGCTTCAAATCATTAGTTTAACATATTTAAGTTAACAAAGCTTCTTTAACGCCTGAAGTTAACATAAAGCCATGGCGCCATAACGGCAGTGCATGTAGAAAAATTCCGTAATCTTATATTTAGGTATGTAGTCGATTTTCTTGGATTTACACATTTAGCAATATATATCGAAAATCTTCAAATAACTGGTTTAGCATATTTAGGTTAATTAACCTTCTTTATCTTACTGAAGTTAAAATAAAGCCATAACGGCATAATGCCAGTATATTTGGGTGAATTCCGTAATCTTTTATTTAGGTATAAAATCGATTTTTTTGTATATACACATTTAGCAATCGATATCGAAATGCTTCAACTCATTAGTTTAACATATTTAAGTTAATAAACCTTCTTTAACGATCTGAAGTGGGCATATAGCCATGGAGGCATAACAACAGTGGATGTAGAAGAATTCCGTAATCTTATATTTAGGTATAAAGTCGATTTTCTTGTATATACGCATTTAGATATCGATATCGAAATGCTTCAAATCATTAGTTTAACATATTAAGTTAATAAACATTTTTTAGCTTACTGAAGTCTACATAAAGCCTTAACGGTACAACGGCAGTGCATTTAGAAGAATTCCGTAATGTTATAATTTTATATTTAGGTATAAATTCGATTTTCTTGTATATACACATTTAGCAAGCGATATCGAAATGCTTCAAATCATTAGTTTAACAAATTTAAGTTAATTAACCTTCTTTAACGTATTGAAGTTGATAAGGAGCCATGGCGGCATAACGACAGTACAGTTGGAAGAACTCCGTAGTCTTATATTTAGGTATAAAGTCGATTTTCTTGTATATGTGCATTAAGCAATCGATATCGAAATGTTTCAAACCATTAGCTTAATATATTTAAGTTAATAAACCTTATTTAACTTACTTACGTCTACAAAAGCCCTAATGGCATAACGGCAGTGCATTTAGAAGAAATATCGAAATCGAAATGCTTCAAACCATTAGTTTAACATATTTAAAATAATTAACCTTCGTTAACGTATTGAAGTTGATACAAAGCCATGGCGGCATAACGACAATACATTTGGAAGAATTCCGTAATCTTATATTTAGGTATAAAGTCGATTTTCTTGTATATACACTTTTAGCAATAGATATCTAAATGCTTCTAACCACTAGCTTAACATATTTAAAATAATTAACCTTCTTTAACGTATTGAAGTTGATACAAAGCCATGGCGGCAAAATGACAGTACATTTGGAAGAATTCCGTAATCTTATATTTAGGTAAAAAGTCGATTTTCTTGTATATACACTTTTAGCAATCAATATCGAAATGCTTCAAATCATTAGTTTAACATATTTAAGTTAATAAACCTTCTTTAACGCACTGAAGTCTACATAAAGCGCAAACGGCATAACGGCAGTGCATTTAGAAAAATTCCGTAATCTTATATTTAGGTATAAAGTCGATTTTCTTGTATTTACACATTTAGCCGTCGATATCTAAATGCTTCAAATCATTAGTTTAACATATTTAAGTTAATAAACCTTCTTTAACGCACTGAAGTCTACATAAAGCCTTGACGGTATAACTGCACTGCATTTAGAAGAATTCCGTTATCTTATATTTAGGTATAAATTCGACTTTCTTGTCTACATTCATTTAGCAAGCGATATCAAAATGCTTCAAACCATTAGTTTAACATATTTAAAATAATTAACCTTCTTTAACGTATTGAAGTTGATACAAAGCCATGGCGGTATAATGACAGTACATTTGAAAGAATTCCGTAATCTTATATTTAGGTATAAAGTCGATTTTCTTGTATATACACATTTAGCAATCGATATCGAAATGCTTCAAATCATTAGTTTAACATATTTAAGTTAATAAACCTTCTTTAACGCACTGAAGTCTACATAAAGCCTTAACGGCATAACGGCAGTGCATTTAGAAGAATTCCATAATGTTATAATTTTATATTTAGGTATAAAGTCGATTTTCTTGTATATATATATTAAGCAATCGATATCGTAATGCTTCAGCTCATTAGTTTAACATATTTAAGTTAATAAACCTTCTTTAACGCACTTAAGGCTACATAAAGCCCTAATGGCATAACGGCAGTGCATTTAGAAGAATTCCATAATGTTATAATTTTATATTTAGGTATAAAGTCGATTTTCTTGTATATATATATTAAGCAATCGATATCGAAATGCTTCAGCTCATTAGTTTAACATATTTAAGTTAATAAACCTTCTTTAACGATCTGAAGTGGGCATATAGCCATGGAGGCATAACTGCAGTGCACGTAGAAGAATTCCATAATCTTATATTTAGGTATAAAGTCGATTTTCTTGTATATATGCATTAAGCAATCGATATCGAAATGCTTCAGCTCATTAGTTTAACATATTTAAGTTAATAAACCTTCTTTAACGCACTTAAGGCTACATAAAGCCCTAATGGCATAACGGCAGTGCATTTAGAAGAATTCCATAATGTTATAATTTTATATTTAGGTATAAATTCGATTTTCTTGTATATACATATTTGGCAAGCGATATCGAAATGCTTCAAATCATTAGTTTAACATATTTAAGTTAATTAACCTTCTTTAACGTATTAAAGTTGATATAAAGCCATAACGACAGTACATTTGGAAGAATTCCGTAGTCTTATATTTAGGTATAAAGTCGATTTTCTTGTATATATGCATTAAGCATTCGATATCGAAATGCTTCAAATAACTGGTTTAACATATTTAAGTTAATAAACCTTCTTTAACGAACTGAAGTTAATATAAAGCCATAACGGCATAACATATTTAGGTATGAATTCGATTTTCTTGTATATACAGATTTAGCAATCGATATCGAAATGTTTTAAATCATTAGTTTAACATATTTAAGTTAATAAACCTTCTTTAACGCACTTAAGGCTACATAAAGCCCTATTGGCATAACGGCAGTGCATTTAGAAGAATTCCATAATGTTATAATTTTATATTTAGGTATAAAGTCGATTTTCTTGTATATATATATTAAGCAATCGATATCGAAATGCTTCAGCTCATTAGTTTAACATATTTAAGTTAATAAACCTTCTTTAACGATCTGAAGTGGGCATATAGCCATGGAGGCATAACTGCAGTGCACGTAGAAGAATTCCATAATCTTATATTTAGGTATAAAGTCGATTTTCTTGTATATATGCATTAAGCAATCGATATCGAAATGCTTCAAATCATTAGTTTAACATATTAAGTTAATAAACATTTTTTAGCTTACTGAAGTCTACATAAAGCCTTACCGGTATAACGGCAGTGAATTTAGAAGAATTCCGTAATGTTATAATTTTATATTAACGTGTAAAGTCGATTTTCTTGGATTTACACATTTAGCAATCTATATCGAAAATCTGCAAATAACTGGTTTAGCATATATAAGTTAATTAAACTTCTTTATCTAACTGAAGTTTAAATAAAGCCATAACGGCATAACGGCAATATGTTTGGGAGAATTCCATAATCTTATATTTAGGTATAAAGTCAATTTTCTTGTATATACACATTTAGCAATCGATATCGAAATGCTTCAAATCATTAGTTTAACATATTTAAGTTAATAAACCTTCTTTAACGATCTGAAGTTGGCATAACGGTATTGGATGTAGAAGAATTCCGTAATCTTATATTTAGGTATAAAGTCGATTTTCTTGTATATACATATTTAGTATCGATATCGAAATGCTTCAAATCATTCGTTTAACATATTAAGTTAATAAACATTTTTTAGCTTACTGAAGTCTACATAAAGCCTTAACGGTATATCGGCAGTACATTTAGAAGAATTCCGTGATGTTATAATTTTATATTTAGGTATAAATTCGATTTTCTTGTATACACACATTTACCAAGCGATATCTAAATGCTTCAATTCATTAGTTTAACAAATTTAAGTTAATTAACCTTCTTTAACGTGATGAAGTTGATAAAGAGCCATGGCGGCATAACCTCAGTACATTTGGAAGAATTCCGTAGTCTTATATTTAGGTATAAAGTCGATTTTCTTGTATATGTGCATTAAGCAATCGATATCAAAAGGCTTTAAACCATTAGTTTAACATATTTAAGTTAATAAACCTTCTGTAACTCACTAAAGTCTACATAAAGCCCTAATGGCATAACGGCAGTGCATTTAGAAGAATTCCATAATGTTGTAATTTTATATTTAGGTATAAAGTCGATTTTCTTATATTTACACATTTAGCAATCGATACCGAAATGCTTCAAACCATTAGTTTAACATATTTAAATAATTAAACTTCTTTACAAAAGCCATAACGGCATAACGGCAGTATATTTGGGTAATTTCCGTAATCTTTTATTTAGGTATAAAATCGATTTTCTTGTATATACACATTTAGCAATCGATATCGAAATGCTTCAGCTCATTAGTTTAACATATTTAAGTTAATAAACCTTCTTTAACGATCTGAAGTGGGCATATAGCCATGGAGGCATAACTGCAGTGCACGTAGGAGAATTCCATAACCTTATATTTAGGTGTAAAGTCGATTTTCTTGTATATACATATTTAGCTAACGATATCGAAATGCTTCAAATCATTAGTTTAACATATTAAGTTAATAAACATTTTTTAGCTTACTTAAGTCTTCATAAAGCCTTTACGGTATAACGGCAGTGCATTTAGAAGAATTCCGTAACGTTATAATAGTATATTTTGGTGTAAAGTCGATTTTCTTGAATATACACATTTAGCAATCGATATCGAAATGCTTCAAATCATTACTTTAACATATTTAAGTTAATAAACTTTCTTTAACGCACTGAAGTCTACTTAAAGCGTTAACGGCATAACGGCAGTGCATTTAGAAAAATTCCGTTATCTTATATTTAGGTATAAATTCGATTTTCTTGTATATACATATTTAGCAAGCGATATCGAAATGCTTAAGATCATTAGTTTAACATATTTAAGTTAATTAACCTTCTTTAACGTATTGAAGTTGCTAAAGAGCCATGGCGGCATAACGACAGTACATTTGGAAGAATTCCGTAGTCTTATATTTAGGTATAAAGTCGATTTTCTTGTATAAATGCATTAAGCAATCGATATCGAAATTCTTCAAATAACTGCTTTAACATATTTAAGTTAATAAACCTTCTTTAACGAACTGAACCTAATATAAAGCCATAACGGCATAACGGCAGTGCATTTAGAAGAATTACGTAATCTTATATTTAGGTATGTAGTCGATTTTCTTGTATTTGCACATTTAGCGGTCGATATCGAAATGCTTCAAACCATTAGTTTAACATATTTAAGTTAATTAACCTTCTTTAACGTATTGAAGTTGCTAAAGAGCCATAGCTGCATAACGACAGTACATTTGGAAGAATTCCGTAGTCTTATATTTAGGTATAAAGTCGATTTTCTTGTATAAATGCATTAAGCAATCGATATCGAAATTCTTCAAATAACTGCTTTAACATATTTGAGTTAATAAACCTTCTTTAACGAACTGAACTTAATATAAAGCCATAACGGCATAACGGCAGTGCATTTAGAAGAATTACGTAATCTTATATTTAGGTATGTAGTCGATTTTCTTGTATTTGCACATTTAGCAGTCGATACCGAAATGCTTCAAACCATTAGTTTAACATATTTAAAATAATTAACCTTCTTTAACATATTGAAGTTGATACAAAGCCATGGCGGCATAACGACAGTACATTTGGAAGAATTCCGTAATCTTATATTTAGGTATAAAGTCGATTTTCTTTTATATACACATTTATATATCGATATCGAAATGATTCAAATCATTGGTTTAACATATTAAGTTAATAAACATTTTTAGCTTACTGAAGTCTACATAAAGCCTTAACGGTATAACGGCAGTGCATTTAGAAGAATTCCGTAATGTTATAATTTTATATTTAGGTATGAATTCGATTTTCTTGTATATACACATTTAGCAAGCGATATTGAAATGCTTCAAATCATTAGTTTAACATATTTAAGTTAATTAACCTTCTTCAACGTATTGAATCATAAAGAGCCATGGCGGCACAACGACAGTACATTTGGAAGAATTCCGTAGTCTTATATTTAGGTATAAAGTCGATTTTCTTGTATATATGCATTAAGCAATCGATATCGAAATGCTTCAAATAACTGGTTTAACACATTTAAGTTAATAAACCTTCTTTAACGAACTGAAGTTAATATAAAGCCATAACGGCAGTGCATTTAGAAGAATTACGTAATCTTATATTTAGGTATGAATTCGATTTTCTCGTATATACTCATTTAGCAATCGATATCGAAATGCTTCAAATGATTAGTTTAACATATTTAAGTTAATAAAGCTTCTTTAACGCCTGAAGTTAACATAAAGCCATGGCGCCATAATGGCAGTGCATGTAGAAGAATTCCGTTATCTTATATTTAGGTATAAATTCGATTTTCTTGTATATACACATTTAGCAATCGATATCGAAATGCTTTAAATCATTAGTTTAACATATTTAAGTTAATAAACCTTCTTTAACGCACTTAAGTCTACATAAGCCCTAATGGCATAACGGCAGTGCATTAAGAAAGATTCCATAATATTATAATTTTATATTTAGGTATAAAGTCAATTTTCTTGTATATATGCATTTAGCGGTCGATATCGAAATGCTTCAAACCATTAGTTTAACATATTTAAAATAATTAACCTTTTTTAACGTATTGAAGTTGATAAAAAGCCATGGCGGCATAACGACAGTACATTTGGAA
>CM050324.1:6427290-6453973 GCA_027475135.1 Bactrocera correcta | reverse complement strand
GTAAACTTCAGAAAGATAAAGAAGGTTAATTAACTTAAATATGCTAAACCAGTTATTTGAATCATTTCGATATCGATTGCAAAATGTGTATGTACAAGAAAATCGACTTTTTGCCTAAATATAAGACTACGGAATTCTTCCAAACGCACTGCCGTTATGCCGTTAACACTTTATGTAGACTTCAGTGCGTTAAAGAAGGTTTAATAACTTAAATATGTTAAACTAATGAGTTGAAGCATTTCGATATCGATTGCTAAATGTGTATATACAAGAAAATCGACTTTATACCTAACTAAAATATTACGGAATTCTTCCAAATATACTGTCATTATGCCGCCAAGGCTTTGTACCAACTTCAACACGTTAAAGAAGGTTAATTTTTTTTAAATATGTTAAACTAATGGTTTGCAGCATTTGGATATCGCTTGCTAAATGAATATATACAAGAAAGTCGAATTTATACCTAAATATAAGATAACGGAATTCTTCTAAATTCAATGCTGTTATACCGTTAAGGCTTGCTAAATGAATATATACAAGAAAGTCGAATTTATACCTAAATATAAGATAACGGAATTCTTCTAAATTCAATGCTGTTATACCGTTAAGGCTTTATGTAGACTTCAGTGCGTTAAAGAAGGTTTATTAACTTAAATATGTTAAACTAATGACTTGAAGCATTTCGATATCGATTGCTAAATGTGTATGTACTAGAAAATCGACTTTATACCTAAATATAAGATTACGGAATTCTTCCAAATGTACTGTCGTTATGCCGCCATGGCTTTGTATAAACTGCAGTTCGTTAAAGAAGGTTTATTAACTTAAATATGTTAAACCAGTTATTTGAAGCATTTCGATATCGACTGCTAAATGTGTAAATACAAGAAAATCGAATTTACACCTAAATATAAAATTATAACATTACGGCATTCTTCTAAATGCAGTGCAGTTATACAGTTAAGGCTTTCTGTAGACTTCAGTGCGTTAAAAAATGTTTATTAACTTTATATGTTAAACTAATGATTTGAAGCAATTCAATATCGATAGCTAAATATGTATATACAAGAAAATCGACTATATACCTAAATATAAGATTATGGAATTCTTCTGCGTGCACTGCAGTTATGAAAGTTAAAGAAGGTTTATTAACTTAAATATGTTAAACTAATGAGCTGAAGCATTTCAATATCGATTGCTAAATGTGTATATACAAGAAAATCGATTTTATACCTAAATAAAAGATTACGGAAATTACCCAAATATACTGCCGTTATGCCATTATGGCTTCTGTAAAGAAGGTTAATTATTTAAATATGATAAGCTTATGGTTTGAAGCATTTCGATATCGATTGCTAAATATGTAAATACAAGAAAATCGACTTTATACCTAAATATAAAATTATAACATTATGGAATTCTTCTAAATGCACTGCCGTTATGCCATTAGGGCCTTATGTAGACTTTAGTGCGCTAAAGAAGGTTTATTAACTTAAATATGTTAAACTAATGATTTGAAGCATTTCGATATCGATTACTAAATGTGTATATACAAGAAAATCCAATTTATACCTAAATATAAGATAACATAATTCTTCTAAATGCACTGCCGTTATGCCGTTAAGGCTTTATGTAGACTTCAGTGAGTTAAAGAAGGTTTATTAACTTAAATATGTTAAACTAATGATTTGAAGCATTTCGATATCGATTGCTAAATGTGTATATACAAGAAAATCGACTTTATACCTAAATATAAGATTACGGAATTCTTCCAAAAGTACTGTCGTTATGTCGCCATGGCTTTATGTCAACTTCAATTCGTTAAAGAAGGTTAATTAACTTAAAAAAGTTAAACTAATATTTTGAAGCATTTTGATATCGCTTGCTAAATGAGTATATACAAGAAAGTCGAATTTATACCTAAATATAAGATAACGGAATTCTTCTAAATGCAGTGCAGTTATACCGTTAAGGCTTTATGTAGACTTCAGTGCGTTAAAGAAGGTTATTTAACTTAAATATGTTAAACTAATGATTTGAAGCATTTCGATATCGATTGCTAAATGTGCTAGTACAAGAAATTTGACTTTATACCTAAACATAGGATAACGGAATTCTTCCAAATGCACTGCCGTTAATCCGCCATGGCTTTATGTCAACTTCAGTTCGTTAAAAAAGGTTTGTTAACTTAAATATGTTAAAGTAATGATTTGAAGCATTTCGATATCGATTTCTAAATGCAAATATACAAGAAAATCGACTTTATTCCTAAATATAAGATCACGGCATTCTTCCAAATTACCGTCGTTTTGCCGCCATGGCTTTATTTCAGCTTCAATACGTAAAAGTTGGTTAATTAACATAAATATGTTAAACTAATGATTTGAAGCATTTCGATATCAATTGCTAAAAATGTAAATACAAGAAAATCGACTTTATACCTGAATATAAGATTACGGAATTCTTCTACATGCACTGCCGTTATGCCGCCATGGCTTTATATCAACTATAATATGTTACAGAAGGTTAAATAACTTAAATATGTTAAACTAATGATTTGAATCATTTCGATATCGCTTGCTAAATGTGTATATACAAGAAAATCGAATTTATACCTAAATATAAGATAACGGAATTCTTCTAAACGCACTGCCGTTATGCCGTTAAGGCTATATGTAGACTTCAGTAAGATAGAGGGGAATAATTAACTTAAATATGTTAAACTTATGATTTGAAGCATTTCGATATCGATTGCTAAATATGTAAATACAAAAAAATCGACTTTGTACCTAAATATAAGATTACGGAATTCTTTTAAATGCACTGCAGTTATACCGTTAAGGGTTTATGTAGACTTCAGTGCGTTAAAGAAGGTTTATTATAAATAACTTGAAAATGTAAAACTAATGATTTGAAGCATTTCGATATCGACTGCTAAATGAGTATATACAAGAAAATCGACTTTATACCTAAATATAAGATTACAAAATTCTTCTAAATGCACTGCCGTTATGCCGTTAAGGCTTTTGTAGACTTCAGTATGAAAAAGAGGGTTTATTAACTTAAATATGTTAAACTAATGATTTGAAGCATTTCGATATCGATTGCTAAATGAGTATGTACAAGAAAATCGAATTCATACCTAAATATAAGATTACGTAATTCTTCTAAATGCACTGCCGTTATGCCGTTAAGGCTTTTGCAGACTTCAGTAAGAAAAAGAGGGTTAAGTAACTTAAATATGTTTAACTAATGATTTGAAGCATTTCGGTATCGATTGCTAAATGTGTATGTACAAAAAAATCGACTTTAAGCCTAAATATAAGTCTACGGAATTCTTCCAAATGCACTGCCGTTATGCCGTTATGGCTTTATGTAAACTTCAGTAAGATAAAGAAGGTTAATTAACATAAATATGTTAAACCAGTTATTTGAAGCATTTCGATATCGATTACAAAATGTGTATGTACAAGAAAATCAACTTTAAGCCTAAATATAAGTCTACGGAATTCTTCCAAATGCACTGCCGTTATGCCGTTATGGCTTTATGTAATCTTCAGTAAGATAAAGAAGGTTAATTAACTTAAATATGTTAAACTAATGATTTGAAGCATTTCGATATCGATTTTTAAATGTGTATATTGAACAATATCGACTTTGTACTTAAATAAAAGATAACGGAATTCTTCTACATGCACTGCCGTTATGCCGTTAAGGCTTTTGTAGACTTCAGTATGAAAAAGAGTGTTAATTAACTTAAATATGTTAAACTAATATTTTGAAGCATTTCGATATCGATTGCTAAATGAGTATATACAAGAAAATCGATTTTATACCCAGATATAAGATTACGGAATTCTTCCAAATGCACTGCCGTTAATCCGCCATGGCTTTATGTCAACTTCAGTTCGTTAAAGTAGGTTTGTTAACTTAAATATGTTAAAGTAATGATTTGAAGCATTTCGATATCGATTTCTAAATGCAAATATACAAGAAAATCGACTTTATTCCTAAATATAAGATCACGGAATTCTTCCAAATTACCATCGTTTTGCCGCCATGGCTTTATTTCACCTTCAATACGTAAAAGTTGGTTAATTAACATATATATGTTAAACTAATGATTTGAAGCATTTCGATATCAATTGCTAAAAATGTAAATACAAGAAAATCGACTTTATACCTTAATATAAGATTACGGAATTCTTCTTAATGCACTGCAGTTATACCGTTAAGGCTTTATGTAGACTTCAGTGTGTTAAAGAAGGTTTATTTTAAATAACTTGAAAATGTAAAACTAATAATTTGAAGAATTTCGATATCGATTGCTAAATGTGTATATACAAGAAAATCGAATATACATATACCTAAATATAAGACTACGGAATTCTTCCAAATGTACTGTCGTTATGCCGCCATGGCTCTTTATAAACTTCCATACGTTAAAGAAGGTTAATTAACTTAAATATGTTAAACTAATGGTTTGAAGCATTTCGATATCGACTGCTAAATGTGTAAATACAAGAAAATCGACTTTACACCTAAATATAAAATTATAACATTACGGATTTCTTCTAAATGCACTGCCGTTATACCGTTAAGGCTTTATGTAGACCTCATTTAGCTAAAAAATGTTTATTAACTTAATATGTTAAACTAATGATTTGAAGCATTTCGATATCGATAGTTAAATGTGTATATACAAGAAAATCGAGTTTATGCCTAAATATAAGAAACGGAATTCTTCTAAACGCACTGCCGTTATGCCCTTAAGGCTTTATGTATACTTCAGTAAGATAGAGGGGAATAATTAACTTAAATATGTTAAACTTATGATTTGAAGCATTTCGATATCGATTGCTAAATGTATAAATACAATAAAATCGACTTTGTACCTAAATATTAGATTACGCAATTCTTTTAAATGCACTGCAGTTATACCGTTAAGGCTTTATGTAAACTTCAGTGCGTTAAAGAAGGTTTATTATAAATAACTTGAAAATGTAAAACTAATGATTTGAAGCATTTCGATATAGATTGCTATATGTGTATGTACAACAATATACACTTTATACCTAAATAAAAGATAACGGAATTCTTCTACATGCACTGCCGTTATGCCGTTAAGGCTTTTGTAGACTTCAGTATGAAAAAGAGGGTTAATTAACTTAAATATGTTAAACTAATATTTTGAAGCATTTCGATATCGATTGCTAAATGAGTATATACAAGAAAATCGACTTTATACCTAAATATAAGATTATGGAATTCTTCTAACTGCAATGCCGTTATGCCGCCATGGCTTCATGTCACCTTCGGTAGGTTAAAGAAGGTAATTTAACTTAAATATGTTAAACTAATGATTTGAAGCATTTTGATATCGATTGCTAAATGTACAAGAAACTTGACTTTATACCTAAACAAAGGATAACGGAATTCTTCCAAATGCACTGCCGTTAATCCGCCATGGCTTTATGTCAACTTCAGTTCGTTAAAGAAGGTTTGTTAACTTAAATATGTTAAGCTAATGATTTGAAGCATTTCGATATCGATTGCTAAATATGTAAATACAAGAAAATCTACTTTATACCTTAATATAAGATTACGGAATTCTTCTAAATGCACTGCAGTTATACCGTTAAAGCTTTATGTAGACTTCAGTGCGTTAAAGAAGGTTTATTAACTTAAATATGTTAAACTAATGATTTGAAGCTTTTCGATATCGATAGCTAAATGTGTATATACAAGAAAATCAACTTTATACCTAAATATAAGATTACGGAATTCTTCTACATGCACTGCCGTTATGCCATCATGGCTATATGCAAACTTCTGATCATTAAAGAAGGTATATTAACTTAAATATGTTAAACTAATGAGTTGAACCATCTCGATATCGATTGCTAAATGTGTATACACAAAAAATCGACTTTATTCCTAAATATAAGATTACGGAATTCTTCCAAATGCACTGCCGTTATACCGTTATGGCTTTATGTAAACTTCAGTAAGAAAAAGAAGGATAATTAACTTAAATATGTTGAACTAGTGATTTGAAGCAATTCGATATCGATTACTAAATGTGTATATACAAGAAAATCGACTTTATACCTAAATATAAGATTACGGAATTGTTCCAAATGTACTGTCGTTATGCCGCCATGGCTTTGTATCACCTTCAATACGTTAAAGAAGGTTTATTAACTTAAATATGTTAAACTAATGATTTGAAGCATTTCGATATCGATTGCTAAATGCGCTAGTACAAGAAACTTGACTTTATACCTAAACATAGGATAACGGAATTCTTCCAAATGCACTGCCGTTAATCCGCCATGGCTTTATGTCAACTTCAGTTCTTTAAAGAAGGCTTGATAACTTAAATATGTTAAACTAATGATTCGAAGCATTTTGATATCGATTTCTAAATGCATATATACAAGAAAATCGACTTTATGCACTGCAGTTATACTGTTAAGGCTTTATGAACACTTCAGTGTGTTAAAGGAGGTTTATCAAAATAACTTGAAAATGTAAAACTAATGATTTGAAGCATTTCGATATCGATTGCTAAATGTGTATATACAAGAAAATCGACTTTACATATACCTAAATATAAAATTACGGAATTCTTCCAAATGTACTGTCGTTATGCCCTTAAGGCTTTATGTAGACTTCAGTAAGATAGAGGGGAATAATTAACTTAAATATGTTAAACTTATGATTTGAAGCATTTCGATATCGATTGCTAAATGTATAAATACAATAAAATCGACTGTGTACCTAAATATTAGATTACGCCATTCTTTTAAATGCACTGCAGTTATACCGTTAAGGTTTTTTGTAAACTTCAGTGCGTTAAGGAAGGTTTATTATAAATATCTTGAAAATGTAAAACTAATGATTTGAAGCATTTCGATATAGATTTCTATATGTGTATGTACAACAATATCCACTTTATACCTAAATAAAAGATAACGGAATTCTTCTACATGCACTGCCGTTATGCCGTTAAGGCTTTTGTAGACTTCAGTATGAAAAAGAGGGTTAATTAACTTAAATATGTTAAACTAATATTTTGAAGCATTTCGATATCGATTGCTAAATGAGTATATACAAGAAAATCGACTTTATACCTAAATATAAGATTATGGAATTCTTCTAACTGCAATGCCGTTATGCCGCCATGGCTTCATGTCACCTTCGGTAGGTTAAAGAAGGTAATTTAACTTAAATATGTTAAACTAATGATTTGAAGCATTTCGATATCGATTGCTAAATGTACAAGAAACTTGACTTTATACCTAAACATAGGATAACGGAATTCTTCCAAATGCACTGCCGTTAATCCGCCATGGCTTTATGTCAACTTCAGTTCGTTAAAGAAGGTTTGTTAACTTAAATATGTTAAACTAATGATTTGAAGCATTTCGATATCGATTGCTAAATATGTAAATACAAGAAAATCGACTTTATACCTTAATATGAGATTACGGAATTCTTCTAAATGCACTGCAGTTATACCGTTAAAGCTTTATGTAGACTTCAGTGCGTTAAAGAAGGTTTATTAACTTAAATATGTTAAACTAATGATTTGAAGCATTTCGATATCGATTACTAAATGTGTGTATACAAGAAAATCGACTTTATACCTAAATATAAGATTACGGAATTGTTCCAAATGTACTGTCGTTATGCCGCCATGGCTTTGTATCACCTTCAATACGTTAAAGAAGGTTTATTAACTTAAATATGTTAAACTAATGATTTGAAGCATTTCGATATCGATTGCTAAATATGTAAATACAAGAAAATCGACTTTATACCTTAATATAAGATTACGGAATTCTTCTAAATGCACTGCCGTTATACCGTTAAGGCTTTACGTAGACTTTAGTAAGCTAAAAAATGTTTATTAACTTAATATGTTAAACTAATGATATCAAGCATTTCGATATGGATATCTAAATGTGTATATAAAAGAAAATCGACCTTATACCTAAATATAAGATTACGGAATTCTTCCAAATGCACTGCCGTTATGGCTTTGTATCAACTGCAATACGTTAAAGAAGGTTAATTAACTTAAATATGTTAAACTAATGATTTGAAGCATTTCGATATCGATTGCTAAATGTGTATGTACAACAAAATCGACCTTATACCTAAATATAAGATAACGGAATTCATATAAATATACTGCCGTTATGGCTTTATGTAAACTTCAGTAAGATAAAGAAGGTTAATTAACTTAAATATGCTAAACCAGTTATTTGAATCATTTCGATAACGATTGCAAAATGTGTATGTACAAGAAAATCGACTTTATACCTAAATATAAGACTACGGAATTCTTCCAAATGTACTGTCGTTATGCCGCCATGGCTCTTTATCAACTTCAATACGTTAAAAAAGGTTAATTAACTTAAATATGTTAAACTAATGATTTGAAGCATTTCGATATCGCTTGCTAAATTTGTATATACAAGAAAATCGAATTTATACCTAAATATAAAGTTATAACATTACGGCACTGCCGTTATACCGCTAAGGCTTTATTTTGACTTCAGTAAGCTAAAAAAAGTTTATTAACTTAATATGTTAAACTAATGATTTCAAGCATTTCGATATGGATATCGAAATGTGTATATAACAGAAAATCGACTTTATACCTAAATATAAGATTACGGAATTCTTCCAAATACACTGCCGTTATGGCTTTATATCAACTGCAATACGTTAAAGAAGGTTAATTAACTTAAATATGTTAAACTAATGCTTTGAAGCATTTCGATATCGCTTGCCAAATATGTATATACAAGAAAATCGAATTTATACCTAAATATAAGATAACGGAGTTCTTCTACATGCACTGCCGTTATGCCGTTAACGCTATATGTAGACTTCAGTGCGTTAAAGAAGGTTTATTAACTTAAATATGTTAAACTAACGATTTAAAGCATTTCGATATCGATTGCTAAATGTGTAAATACAAGAAAATCGACTTTATACCTAAATAAAGGGTGATTTTTTAAGAGCTTGATAACTTTTTTTAAAAAAAAAAACGCATAAAATTTGCAAAATCTCATCGGTTCTTTATTTGAAACGTTAGATTGGTTCATGACATTTACTTTTTGAAGATAATTTCATTTAAATGTTGACCGCGGCTGCGTCTTAGGTGGTCCATTCGGAAAGTCCAATTTTGGGCAACTTTTTCGAGCATTTCGGCCGGAATAGCCCGAATTTCTTCGGAAATGTTGTCTTCCAAAGCTGGAATAGTTGCTGGCTTATTTCTGTAGACTTTAGACTTGACGTAGCCCCACAAAAAATAGTCTAAAGGCGTTAAATCGCATGATCTTGGTGGCCAACTTACGGGTCCATTTCTTGAGATGAATTGTTGTCCGAAGTTTTCCCTCAAAATGGCAATAGAATCGCGAGCTGTGTGGCATGTAGCGCCATCTTGTTGAAACCACATGTCAACCAAGTTCAGTTCTTCCATTTTTGGCAACAAAAAGTTTGTTAGCATCGAACGATAGCGATCGCCATTCACCGTAACGTTGCGTCCAACAGCATCTTTGAAAAAATACGGTCCAATGATTCCACCAGCGTACAAACCACACCAAACAGTGCATTTTTCGGGATGCATGGGCAGTTCTTGAACGGCTTCTGGTTGCTCTTCACCCCAAATGCGGCAATTTAGCTTATTTACGTAGCCATTCAACCAGAAATGAGCCTCATCGCTGAACAAAATTTGTCGATAAAACACATTTCGAACCGAACACTGATTTTGGTAATAAAATTCAATGATTTGCAAGCGTTGCTCGTTAGTAAGTCTATTCATGATGAAATGTCAAAGCATACTGAGCATCTTTCTCTTTGACACCATGTCTGAAATCCCACGTAATCTGTCAAATACTAATGCATGAAAATCCTAACCTCAAAAAAATCACCCGTTATATACACATTTAGCAAGCGATATTGAAATGCTTCAAATCATTAGTTTAACATATAAGTTAATTAACCTTCTTTAACGATCTGCAGTGGGCATATAGCCATGGAGGCATAACTGCAGTGCACGTAGAAGAATTCCATAATCTTATATTTAGGTATTAAGTCGATTTTCTTGTATATACATATTTAGCTATCGATATCGAAATGCTTCAAATCATTAGTTTAACATATTAAGTTAATAAACATTTTTTAGCTTACTGAAGTCTACATAAAGCCTTAACGGTATAACGGCAGTGCCTTTAGAAGAATTCCGTAATGTTATAATTTTATATTTAGGTGTAAAGTCAATTTTCTTGTATTTACACATTTAGCAGTCGATATCGAAATGCTTCAAACCATTAGTTTAACATATTTAAGTTAATTAACCTTCTTTAACGTATTGAAGTTGATAAAGAGCCATGGCGGCATAACGACAGTACCTTTGGAAGAATTCCGTAGTCTTATATTTAGGTATAAAGTCGATTTTCTTGTATATATGCATTAAGCAATCGATATCGAAATGCTTCAACTCATAAGTTTAACATATTTAAGTTAATAAACCTTCTTTAACGATCTGAAGATGGCATAACGGCAGTGGATGTGGAAGAATTCCATAATCTTATATTTAGGTATAAAGTCGGTTTTCTTGTATACACATATTTAGCTATCGATATCGAAATGCTTCAAATCATTAGTTTAACATATTAAGTTAATAAACATTTTTTAGCTTACTGAAGTCTACATAAAGCCTTAACGGTATAACGGCAGTGCCTTTAGAAGAATTCCGTAATGTTATAAATTTATATTTAGGTGTAAAGTCAATTTTCTTGTATATACACATTTAGCAATCGATATCGAAATGCTTCAAATCATTAGTTTAACATATTTAAGTTAATAAACCTTCTTTAACTTACTGAAGTCTACATAAAGCCTTGACGGTATAACTGCACTGCATTTAGAAGAATTCCGTTATCTTATATTTAGGTATAAATTCGACTTTCTTGTATATATTCATTTAGCAAGCGATATCAAAATGCTTTAAACCATTAGTTTAACATATTTAAAATAATTAACCTTCTTTAACGTATTGAAGTTGATACAAAGCCATGGCGGCATAATGACAGTAAATTTGGAAGAACTCCGCAATCTTATATTTAGGTATAAAGTCGAAATAAACCTTCTTTAACGCACTGAAGTCTACATAACGCGTTAACGGCATAACGGCAGTGCATTTAGAAAAATTCCGTTGTCTTATATTTAGGTATAAATTCGATTTTCTTGTATATACATATTTGGCAAGCGATATCGAAATGCTTCAAATCATTATTTTAACATATTTAAGTTTATTAACCTTCTTTAACGTATTGAAGTTGATATAAAGGCATATCGGCAGTGCATTTGGAAGAATTCCGTAATCTTATATTTAGGTATAAAGTCGATTTTCTTTTATATACACATTTAGATATCGATATCGAAATGCTTCAAATCATAAAATACCAATATTAATTTACAATTAATACAATTAATACACATTTTATTGCTTTAGTTAAAAAGAATAGGTAACAATTTTATTTATAAGAATAAATTGATATTTTACACAGTTACCAAATATTCTATAAAGTTAAGTAACTAAATATCGACGAGACTCTAATGACGCATGCGATGATCCGATGGTGTTGGCGATCGAGTTTTTCGCGGATCAGGATATTAGAAAAATGTTTTAGGTTTATGCGAAGGTTGATGTGCGAAAAAAGTCAGCGCGCAGAATTGTTGTCAATCGAAAGTTGGTAGCGAGACGAAAGTTGACTTGCGAATTGTTTAGGACGAATTGTGTCTGCTCTTCCTTTGCACATCCTTTTTGTTAAGTGGGTTTGCTGGTGTGGTGAGCTATGCTGTAATGTCATCAGCTGTGGTGAACGGCGATGTAGCATTAGGATGCGCCAGTTTTACCGAGTAGAGGGGGTGGATGCTTAACTCATTTAAACATCCTGGGCCCCCTAGGCGAATATTTTGCCTAGTTTTATATATGTATATAATCTGATGCATGTAATTCGGCTTACTGCAGTAAGCGTGGTGGAGTAACCGAGGCCGCAGAATATTAGCTGTAAGAAGCGATTTTGGTTTTAATAGCCAATTGTATTTGGTGTGAATAGTGGTGTTTGAGGTAATAATTGATTTTGCGTACTTTGACGACTTTTTGCATTATTATACCAACACAGTTCTTTGCTTTTATTAATTTTATTAGCTGTTATTTACAATTTATTATTTATCGGTTTGGCATACCGGTAGTTTATTATATGCCTTTTCTGTATTATCGGCAATGTTTGGACTTTATTTATTCTCGGCTTATGAAGGATAGTAACTCCACGCCTGGCTCAGATATGGCCAGAATGGGTACTCCTTAGCCCTGGAGTTAGGGCTGTGACAATAGATGGATCTTGCGAGAGAGTGGCCGGTAATTGCGAACGGCTTCGATTCGTGGAGTAGATAATTTTGTATATTTAATTGGAAGCTTTGTATAGCTGATTTTCATAACTCACCCATATGAGGAGCGCTTGGTTAGATGCATAAAAGCGACTTTAGCTTTGTAAGCATAGGTGCGTTAATGTATCGCATTGAGAGTATTGTGATCCCTTAATTTTATTTTGATTTTTGTTTTTTTTTTTTTTTTTTTGCAAATTTGAGCCTCAATGGGGCATCATTGTATAAAAAGTTGTAGATTTTTCGACTTTTGGAGACACTTTTGTTATATTTATGTTTTGTTCTAATTTGACGTTTAGTAGCCCGCCACCGCTCTAGAATTTGTTCAGAATTTTCTCTTTTTATTATTGGCTAAAGCCATCCTGCGGGGCCGAAAAGTTGTATGTGCTTTTAATAATTTGGACTGTCAGAGGTAACTCTGACTTTGTTTATAGTTCCAATTTGTGGAGTATTGAAAATTTGTGGCTTTGGAGGTAGTCGTACGACGTACCGGCCATTATTTGATCGAGTAGTTGTGGCTTTCGAGTAGCGCTTACAATACTGATCTCTGTTTTATTTAATATTCGGGAAAGTTTCCCTATCTCTTGAACTTTCCTTAATTGTGAATTAAGGCATTTGTTTGATTTTTTCTCAACTTGAGTTGGTGTGGTGGTAACTAGTTCTGTAACTAGTCCACTTTGTGTTTGGTTATGCATCGTTTGAACTTTTTGTGCCTTTGAGCAACATGGTGTCTCTTGGCAATTTTTCGAATTTTGGTTTCCGGGATTTGCTTTTGCAATTATACCCGTGGTTCTTTGTGAACAAGCGCTTCTTTGGGGTGAGATAGGATATCTGCTGTAATGAAGCATTGAATTGTGTCTTTTGTGACAATATGAGCAGTTAAATTTGCTTTTGCAATTTTTAAGATTGTGTGTATGGGACAAGCAGTTTGTACAGAGTCTTTTTGATCTGACAAAGTTGTTCCTTTCGTTAATGTTTAATTTTTTAAACTTCTCGCAAGTTTTAAGCTTATGCCCTCTTGTGCATAGTTCGCATGACGTATGTTTTCTTTGTTCGGATGTGAACGATTGTGTTTTGTTAAAAATTATATTTGATTTGTTTTTGCTTCTAACTTGGGGTCTATTTAAGCTTCTATTTTGGTCGTGTTTAATGTTCTTAGTTTTTATTATTTTTTCTTCTAACCTTTCCGCAATTTCATATTGGGTGGTGAGAAAATCTTTCATTTGGTGCCACGTTGGGCACTTTTTTCGTGATGAGAGCGATTGCTCCCATAGAAGTAACGACTTTTCTGGTAATGCGGCGGTGCAAATGTTTACCAGAATTGGGTCCCAGCTGTGTGTGGGAATATTTAGTGTCGATAGAATCGACAAACAATTTGAAACAGTGGATTCTAGCTTAATGAATTCTACACTTGTTCCTTTCTTAATTTTTGGCAAGTTCATTAGTGTCGTTACTTGCTTATCGACCAGTATTCTTTCGTTTTCAAATCTAGCTTTTAGAGCTTCCCAAGCCATATTAAAATTGTCGTCATTTAATGCGAACTGTTTAACTATTTCGCCTGCTTGACCTTTTGTTTTGTATCGGAGGTGATACAGTTTTTGTGCCTTTGATAGTTGTGGATGGTTGATGTAAACGGCTGTAAACATGTCCCGGAAGGACTGCCATTCTTCATAACCTCCATAAAATGTTTCTGTGTCACATGCGGGCAACTCGAGGTGGATGCCTGAACTTGCCTCGTGACTGTCCATTTGTGGCAGCTCTACTCTACTGTGAAGAGTAGGGGCAATTGCTTTAATTAGCTTTAATTGATCGGAGATCATAGCTTTTGTTTCCTCATATTGGTCCAAGCAGTTTTCGTAAATATCGTAAGCCGATGATTTAAAATTTTGAGGTAGATCTGAATCTTCAGATTCTACTATGGCATCATGAGCCGCTTGGAGTCGTGTCCAAAAATTATTAAGATTTATAATTTTGATTTCTAGTAACGATTCCGAGTTTTCGTGAATCGGTGAAGAGGCAAATCTAGTGCAGTATCTTGTTAAACTGTCACTTTCTGAAATGAATTTACTAGCCTGTTTTGAGCGTAAAGCTGCTACAGGTATATTACGATTTTTTTCGTTATTAACCATTTTTATTATATTGTATATTTGTATATTAAAATACTGTTAAAGATTTTCTCAGTGTAAACTGATTTATGATATTCTAATAGAAGCGATAAAGTATAATAAATTGAATACTCTTTTGAAGAGTGTTTTTTTGTTTTAGATTATATCTGTAAAAAACGTACTCTTGATTAATATAGTTTTTTATTTATTTGCAATGTTATTGCAATATTATTTTTATTTATATTTTATTTTTAATTTTTGACTACTTTTAAACCGCCTTTTTTATACGTTAAAATATTTTATGTCCGAAATTTTGTATTTAGGTACACCCTAATACTCGGACTTGTATATACATATTTATGTATGTACTTATGCTTTGTGCGATTGAGAGCTCGTTATAGAGATCAATTCGCCTTGTGCCTAAGTATGCACGAATTGTTAGTGTGCTTAGGATTATGCTTTTTCTTATATTCTTAAGCAATTGAGAGCTCGTTAGAGAGATCAATTCGCTTTTTTTGATTAATATGCACAAATTGTTTTTGCTAATGTATATGAGCAAACAATATGCTGTAATGTTTTGTAATTCTGTTCGGTTTGTTTTTGTTCTTAAGCAATTGAGAGCTCGTTAGAGAGATCAATTCGCTTTTTGTACGCAATCCTGCTTGTTTTTGTTTGCCAAAGAACAAGAGGTATTGCCGGATAATTGCCAATGTGGACTTTGAATATTTGTGTGTACTAATCTTTATGTGTTAATTTTGGTTGTTATTGTTTGGCAATATATTTGCACGACGAAAAGAGAGTGCTAAAACGGATTAGGTAAAATTTTTTCCGTATGCGCTATTATATATGTGTGCGTATGTAAATAATTATATGTTCTAATATTTCTGTTATAAGTACGTAATTTTGTGTATACCCCTGTTTTTGTACGGTTGTGTCACAAACTTATGTGTATTTAGTGAAAATAATTTTTTTTGTATTCGTTCCAACAATCGTAGTTTGTGAGTTTTACTTAACCGTTCCGTTTAGTTCTTTACGGAAAGATAATTTAATTTTTTTTTAATTTTTGGTAATTTTGTTTGCTTCTAGTACGAAAAAGTAAGCTTCTATATTTTTATATACATACATATGTACGTATATTTTGAAATATCTATATTACTCGAAACGGTATTTCGGCTTTTACCGAGTTTGGTAAAATTTAGCATATGTATATCAAATAACTAAAGGACATAATACGCTCACTGTGTTCTCGGTATTGTATGTTTTGTAGGGTGTATATATGTACATATGTTGCCCTATCGTCTCTTTTTGCTTTGTTCCCCGTCTTGTGCTCCAGCTGACTACCACCTTGTGCTGCTGTGTTGCTGTGTGTATATTCCGTTCGGGCGATGAGAGTGGGGAAATGAAGAACTCTGGATACTTTCTTGGCTGGTATTTGTATATTTGTTATAATTGTTCGCGCCCGATTGTTTGTTTTTGTATATTTTTGTTGAATTTTATTGTTTTATTGAAGTTTTAGATTTCGCGCCGGAATTATATTTCGTTTTTAGGTTTCGCGCCTAATGTTCTGTCTGTTTTTTGTTGTACCTGTTGACTGTTTTGTATATTTTGATTTTTCATGTAATGTATTTTTATTTTTGTTATGGTTGGGTCACTGCACTATTTTTTTTGTTTTTGCACTGCACCCTTTTATGTTGTTGTTTGTTTGTATATACATATACTTATGTTGTATGTAAGCACATATGGTTGTTTGTTTTTGTATGTCACTGCATTATGTTCTCGCACTTTGTTTGTTTTTTGCCACCAAATTTGGTTATTATTGTTATTATGTTAATTTATGTTAATTTTTATTGTTTTTAATTTGACTGTGTCAAACCGAAGGTGCCTTTCGTTAAGGCTCGAAGGACCATGTTTAAAATACCAATATTAATTTACAATTAATACAATTAATACACATTTTATTGCTTTAGTTAAAAAGAATAGGTAACAATTTTATTTATAAGAATAAATTGATATTTTACACAGTTACCAAATATTCTATAAAGTTAAGTAACTAAATATCGACGAGACTCTAATGACGCATGCGATGATCCGATGGTGTTGGCGATCGAGTTTTTCGCGGATCAGGATATTAGAAAAATGTTTTAGGTTTATGCGAAGGTTGATGTGCGAAAAAAGTCAGCGCGCAGAATTGTTGTCAATCGAAAGTTGGTAGCGAAGTGTCCGAGACGAAAGTTGACTTGCGAATTGTTTAGGACGAATTGTGTCTGCTCTTCCTTTGCACATCCTTTTTGTTAAGTGGGTTTGCTGGTGTGGTGAGCTATGCTGTAATGTCATCAGCTGTGGTGAACGGCGATGTAGCATTAGGATGCGCCAGTTTTACCGAGTAGAGGGGGTGGATGCTTAACTCATTTAAACAAACATATTAAGTTAATAAACATTTTTTAGCTTACTGAAGTCTACATAAAGCCTTAACGGTATAACGGCAGTGCATTTAGAAGAATTCCGTAATGTTATAATTTTATATTAAGGTGCAAAGTCGATTTTCTTGGATTTACACATTTAGCAATCTATATCGAAAATCTGCAAATAACTGGTTTAGCATAATTAGGTTAATTAAACTTCTTTATCTTACTGAAGTTTAAATAAAGCCATAACGGCATAACGGCAGTATATTTGGGTGAATTCCGTAATCCTTTATTTAGATATAAAATCGATTTTCTTGTATATACACATTTCGCAATCGATATCGAAATGCTTCAACTCATTAGTTTAACATATTTAAGTTAATAAACCTTCCTTAACGATCTGAAGTTGGCATAACGGTAGTGGATGTAGAAGAATTCCGTAATCTTATATTTAGGTATAAATTCTATTTTCTTGTATACACATTTAGCAATCGATATCGAAATGCTTCAAATCATTAGTTTAACATATTTAAGTTAATAAACCTTCTTTAATGCACTTAAGTCTACATAAAGCCCTAATGGCATAACGGCAGTGCATTTAGAAGAATTCCATAATGTTATAATTTTATAGTTAGGTATAAAGTCGATTTTCTTGTATATATGCATTAAGCAATCGATATCGAAATGCTTCAAACCATTAGTTTAACATATTTAAGTTAATAAACCTTCTTTAACTCACTGAAGTCTACATGAAGCCTTAACGGCATAACGACAGTGCATTTAGAAGAATTCCGTTATCTTATATTTAGATATAAAGTCGATTTTCTTGTATATACACATTTCGCAATCGATATCGAAATGCTTCAAATCATTAGTTTAACATATTAAGTTAATAAACATTTTTTTAGCTTACTGAAGTCTACATAAAGCCTTAACGGTATAACGGCAGTGCATTTAGAAGAATTCCGTAATGTTATAATTTTATATTTAGGTGTAAAGTCGATTTTCTTGTATTTACACATTTAGTTTAACATATTTAAAATAATTAACCTTCTTTAACGTATTGAAGTTGATACAAAGCCATGGCGGCATAACGACAGTACATTTGGAAGAATTCCGTAATCTTATATTTAGGTATAAAGTCCATTTTCTTGTATATACACATTTAGCAATCGATATCGAAATGTTTCAAATCATTAGTTTAAAATATTTAAGTTAATAAACCTTCTTTAACGCACTGAAGTCTACATAAAGCCTTGACGGTATAACTGCACTGCATTTAGAAGAATACCGTTATCTTATATTTAGGTATAAATTCGACTTTCTTGTATATATTCATTTAGCAAGCGATATCAAAATGCTTCAAACCATTAGTTTAACATATTTAAAATAATTAACCTTCTTTAACGTATTGAAGTTGATACAAAGCCATGGCGGCATAATGACAGTACATTTGGAAGAATTCCGTAATCTTATATTTAGGTATAAAGTCGATTTTCTTGTATATACACATTTAGCAATCGATATCGAAATGCTTCAAATCATTAGTTTAACATATTTAAGTTAATAAACCTTCTTTAACGCACTGAAGTCTACATAAAGCGTTAACAGCATAACGGCAGTGCATTTAGAAAAATTCCGTTATCTTATATTTAGGTATAAATTCGATTTTCTTGTATATACATATTTGGCAAGCGATATCGAAATGCTTCAAATCATTTGTTTAACATATTTAAGTTAATTTACCTTCTTTAACGTATTTAAGTTGATATAAAGCCATAACGACAGTACATTTGGAAGAATTCCGTAGTCTTATATTTAGGTATAAAGTCGATTTTCTTGTATATATGCATTAAGCATTCGATATCGAAATGCTTCAAATAACAGGTTTAACATGTTTAAGTTAATAAACCTTCTTTAACGAACTGAAGTTAATATAAAACCATAACGGCATAACGGCAGTGCATTTAGAATAATAACGTAATCTTATATTCAGGTATGAATTCGATTTTCTTGTATATACTCATTTAGCAATCGATATTGAAATGCTTTAAACCTTTAGTTTAACATATTTAAAATAATTAACCTTCGTTAACGTATTGAAGTTGATACAAAGCCATGGCGCCATAACGGCAGTGCATGTAGAAGAATTCCGTAATCTTATATTTAGGTATGTAGTCGATTTTCTTGGATTTACACATTTAGAAATATATATCGAAAATCTTCAAATAAGTGGTTTAGCATATTTAGGTTAATTAACCTTCTTTATCTTACTGAAGTTTAAATAAAGCCATAACGGCATAACGGCAGTATATTTGGGTGAATTCCGTAATCTTTTATTTAGGTATAAAATCGATTTTTTTGTATATAAACATTTAGCAATCGATATCGAAATGCTTCAACTCATTAGTTTAACATATTTAAGTTAATAAACCTTCTTTAACGATCTGAAGATGGCATAACGGCAGTGGATGTAGAAGAATTCCGTAATCTTATATTTAGGTATAAAGTCTATTTTCTTGTATATACACATTTAGATATCGATATCGAAATGCTTCAAATCATTAGTTTAACATATTAAGTTAATAAACATTTTTTAGCTTACTGAAGTCTACGTAAAGCCTTAACGGTATAACGGCAGTGCATTTAGAAGAATTCCGTTATCTTATATTTAGGTATAAAGTCGATTTTCTTGTATATACACATTTAGCAATCGATTTCGAAATGCTTCAAATAACTGGTTTTGCATATTTAGGTTAATTAACTTTCTTTATCTTACTGAAGTTTAAATAAAGCCATAACGGCATAACGGCAGTATATTTGGGTGAATTCCGTAATCTTTTATTTAGATATAAAATCGATTTTCTTGTATATACACATTTCGCAATCGATATCGAAATGCTTCAACTCATTAGTTTAACATATTTAAGTTAATTAACCTTCTTTAACGTATTGAAGTTGATAAACAGCCATGGCGGCATAACGACAGTACATTTGGAAGAATTCCGTAGTCTCATATTTAAGTAAAAAGTCGATTTTCTTGTATATATGCATTAAGCAATCGATATCGAAATGCTTCAAACCATTAGTTTAACATATTTAAGTTAATAAACCTTCTTTAACTCACTGAAGTCTACATAAATCCCTAATGGCATAACGGCAGTGCATTTAGAAGAATTCCATAATGTTATAATTTTATATTTAGGTATAAAGTCCATTTTCTTGTATATATGCATTAAGCAATCGATATCGAAATTCTACAAACCATTAGTTTAACATATTTAAGTTAATGAACCTTCTTTAACTCACTGAAGTCTACATAAAGCCTTAACGGCATAACGGCAGTGCATTTAGAAGAATTCCGTTATCTTATATTTAGGTATAAAGTCGAGTTTCTTGTATATACACATTTAGCAATCGATATCGAAGTGCTTCAAATCATTAGTTTAACATATTAAGTTAATAAACATTTTTTAGCTTACTGAAGTCTACATAAAGCCTTAACGGTATAACGGCAGTGCATTTAGAAGAATTCCGTAATGTTATAATTTTATATTTTGATGTAAAGTCGATTTTCTTGTATTTACACATTTAGCAGTCGATATCGAAATGCTTCAAACCATTAGTTTAACATATTTAAAATAATTAACCTTCTTTAACGTATTGAAGTTGATACAAAGCCATGGCGGCATAACGACAGTACATTTGGAAGAATTCCGTAATCTTATATTTAGGTATAAAGTCGATTTTCTTGTATATACACATTTAGCAATCGATATCGAAATGCTTCAAATCATTAGTTTAACATATTTAAGTTAATAAACCTTCTTTAACGCACTGAAGTCTACATAAAGCATTAACGGCATAACGGCAGTGCATTCAGAAAAATTCCGTTATCTTATGTTTAGGTATAAATTCGATTTTCTTATATATACATATTTGGCAAGCGATATCGAAATGCTTCAAATCATTAGTTTAATATATTTAAGTTAATTAACCTTCATTCACGTATTGAAGTTGATATAAAGCCATAACGACAGTACATTTGGAAGAATTCCGTAGTCTTATATTTAGGTATAAAGTCGATTTTCTTGTATATATGCATTAAGCATTCGATATCGTAATGCTTCAAATAACTGGTTTAACATATTTAAGTTAATAAACCTTCTTTAACGAACTAAAGTTAATATAAAGCCATAACGGCATAACGGCAGTGCATTTAGAATAACAACGTAATCTTATATTCAGGTATGAATTCGATTTTCTTGTATATACTCATTTAGCAATCGATATCGAAATGCTTCAAACCATTAGTTTAACATATTTAAAATAATTAACCTTCGTTAACGTATTGAAGTTGATACAAAGCCATGGCGCCATAACGGCAGTGCATGTAGAAGAATTCCGTAATCTTATATTTAGGTATGTAGTCGATTTTCTGGGATTTACACGTTTAGAAATATATATCGAAAATCTTCAAATAACTGGTTTAGCATATTTAGGTTAATTAACCTTCTTTATCTTACTGAAGTTTAAATAAAGCCATAACGGCATAACGGCAGTGCATTTAGAAGAATTCCGTAATGTTATAATTTTATATTTAGTTATAAATTCGATTTTCTTGTATATACACATTTAGCAATCGATATCGAAATGCTTCAAATCATTAGTTTAACATATTAAGTTAATAAACATTTTTTAGCTTACTGAAGTCTACATAAAGCCTTAACGGTATAACGGCAGTGCATTTAGAAGAATTCCGTAATGTTGTAATTTTATATTTAGGTGTAAAGTCGATTTTCTTGTATATACACATTTAGCAATCGATATCGAAATGCTTCAAATCATTAGTTTAACATATTAAGTTAATAAACATTTTTTAGCTTACTGAAGTCTACATAAAGCCTTAACGGCATAACGGCAGTGCATTTAGAAGAATTCCGTTATCTTATATTTAGGTATAAAGTTGATTTTCTTGTATATACACATTTAGCAATCGATATCGAAATGCTTCAAATCATTAGTTTAACATATTAAGTTAATAAACATTTATAGCTTACTGAAGTCTACATAAAGCCTTAACGGTATAACGGCAGTGCATTTAGAAGAATTCCGTAATGTTATAATTTTATATTTAGGTGTAAAGTCGATTTTCTTGTATTTACACATTTAGCAGTCGATATCGAAATGCTTCAAACCATTAGTTTAACATATTTAAAATAATTAACCTTCTTTAACGTATTGAAGTTGATACAAAGCCATGGCGGCATAACGACAGTACATTTGGAAGAATTCCGTAATCTTATATTTAGGTATAAAGTCGATTTTCTTGTATATACACATTCAACAATCGATATCGAAATGCTTCAAATCATTAGTTTGAATGTTTAAGTTAATAAACCTTCTTTAACGCACTGAAGTCTACATAAAGCCTTGACGGTATAACTGCACTGCATTTAGAAGAATACCGTTATCTTGTATTTAGGTATAAATTCGACTTTCTTGTATATATTCATTTAGCAAGCGATATCAAAATGCTTCAAACCATTAGTTTAACATATTTAAAATAATTAACCTTCTTTAACGTATTGAAGTTGATACAAAGCCATGGCGGCATAATGACAGTACATTTGGAAGAATTGCGTAATCTTATATTTAGGTATAAAGTCGATTTTCTTGTATATACACATTTAGCAATCGATATCGAAATGCTTCAAATCATTAGTTTAACATATTTAAGTTAATAAACATTTTTTAGCTTACTGAAGTCTACATAAAGCCTTAACGGCATAACGGCAGTGCATTTAGAAAAATTCCGTTATCTTATATTTAGGTATAAATTCGATTTTCTTGTATATACATATTTGGCAAGCGATATCGAAATGCTTCAAATCATTAGTTTAACATATTTAAGTTAATTAACCTTCTTTAACGTATTGAAGTTGATATAAAGCCATAACGACAGTACATTTGGAAGAATTCCGTAGTCTTATATTTAGGTGTAAAGTCGATTTTTTTGTATATATGCATTAAGTATTCGATATCGAAATGCTTCAAATAACTGGTTTAACATATTTAAGTTAATAAACCTTCTTTAACGAACTGAAGTTAATATAAAGCCATAACGGCATAACGGCAGTGCATTTAGAATAATAACGTAATCTTATATTCAGGTATGAATTCGATTTTCTTGTATATACTCATTTAGCAATCGATATCGAAATGCTTCAAACCATTAGTTTAACATATTTAAAATAATTAACCTTCTTTAACGTATTGAAGTTGATACAAAGCCATGGCGGCATAACGACAGTACATTTGGAAGAATTCCGTAATCTTATATTTAGGTATAAAGTCGATTTTCTTGTATATACACATTTAGCAATCGATATCGAAATGCTTCAACTCATTAGTTTAACAAATTTAAGTTAATAAACCTTCTTTAACGATCTGAAGATGGCATAACGGCAGTGGATGTAGAAGAATTCCGTAATCTTATATTTAGGTATAAAGTCTATTTTCTTGTATATACACATTTAGATATCGATATCGAAATGCTTCAAATCATTAGTTTAACATATTAAGTTAATAAACATTTTTTAGCTTACTGAAGTCTACATAAATCCCTAACTGCATAACGGCAGTGCATTTAGAAGAATTCCGTAATGTTATAATTTTATATTTAGGTATAAATTCGATTTTCTTGTATATACACATTTAGCAATCGATATCGAAATGCTTCAAATCATTAGTTTAACATATTTAAGTTAATTAACCTTCTTTAACGTATTGAAGTTGATAAACAGCCATGGCGGCATATCGACAGTACATTTGGAAGAATTCCGTAGTCTTATATTTAGGTATAAAGTCGATTTTCTTGTATATATGCATTAAGCAATCGATATCGAAATGCTCCAAATCATTAGTTTAACATATTTAAGTTAATAAACCTTCTTTAACTCACTGAAGTCTACATAAAGCCTTAACGGCATAACGGCTGTGCATTTAGAAGAATTCCGTTATCTTATATTTAGGTATAAATTCGATTTTCTTGTATATACACATTTAGCAATCGATATCGAAATGCTTCAAATCATTAGTTTAACATATTAAGTTAATAAACCTTCTTTAACGCACTTATGTCTACATAAATCCCTAATGGCATAACGGCAGTGCATTTAGAAGAATTCCATAATGTTATAATTTTATATTTAGGTATAAAGTCGATTTTCTTGTATATACACATTTAGCAATCGATATCGAAATGCTTCAAATCATTAGTTTAACATATTAAGTTAATAAACATTTTTTAGCTTACTGAAGTCTACATAAAGCCTTAACGGTATAACGGCAGTGCATTTAGAAGTATTCCGTAATGTTATAATTTTATATTAAGGTGTAAAGTCGATTTTCTTGTATACACATTTAGCAATCGATATCGAAATGCTTCAAATCATTAGTTTAACATATTTAAGTTAATAAACCTTCTTTAACGCACTTAAGTCTACATAAAGCCCTAATGGCATAACGGCAGTGCATTTAGAAGAATTTCATAATCTTATAATTTTATAGTTAGGTATAAAGTCGATTTTCTTGTATATATGCATTAAGCAATCGATATAGAAGAGCTTCAAACCATTAGTTTAACATATTTAAGTTAATAAACCTTCTTTAACTCACTGAAGTCTACATAAAGCCTTAACGGTATAACGGCAGTGCATTTAGAAGAATTCCGTTATCTTATATTTGGGTATAAAGTTGATTTTCTTGTATATACACATTTAGCAATCGATATCGAAATGCTTCAAATCATTAGTTTAACATATTAAGTTAATAAACATTTTTTAGCTTACTGAAGTCTACATAAAGCCTTAACGGCATAACGGCAGTGCATTTAGAAGAACTCCGTTATCTTATATTTAGGTATAAAGTCGATTTTCTTGTATATACACATTAAGCAATCGATATCGAAATGCTTCAAATCATTAGTTTAACATATTAAGTTAATAAACATTTTTTAGCTTACTGAAGTCTACGTAAAGCCTTAACGGCATAACGGCAGTGCATTTAGAAGAATTCCGTTATCTTATATTTAGGTATAAAGTCGATTTTCTTGTATATACACATTTAGCAGTCGATATCGAAATGCTTCAAACCATTAGTTTAACATATTTAAAATAATAAAGCTTCCTTAACGTATTGAAGTTGATACAAAGCCATGGCGGCATAACGACAGTACATTTGGAAGAATTCCGTTATCTTATATTTAGGTATAAAGTGGATTTTCTTGTATATACACATTTAGCAATCGATATCGAAATGCTTCAAATCATTAGTTTAAAATATTTAAGTTAATAAACCTTCTTTAACGCACTGAAGCCTACATAAAGCCTTGACGGTATAACTTCACTGCATTTAGAAGAATTCCGTTATCTTATATTTAGGTATAAATTCGACTTTCTTGTATATATTCATTTAGCAAGCGATATCAAAATGCTTTAAACCATCAGTTTAACATATTTAAAATAATTAACCTTCTTTAACGTATTGAAGTTGATACAAAGCCATGGCGGCATAACGACAGTACATTTGGAAGAATTCCGTAATCTTATATTTAGGTATAAAGTCGATTTTCTTGTATATACACATTCAACAATCGATATCGAAATGCTTCAAATCATTAGTTTGAATGTTTAAGTTAATAAACCTTCTTTAACGCACTGAAGTCTACATAAAGCCTTGACGGTATAACTGCACTGCATTTAGAAGAATACCGTTATCTTGTATTTAGGTATAAATTCGACTTTCTTGTATATATTCATTTAGCAAGCGATATCAAAATGCTTCAAACCATTAGTTTAACATATTTAAAATAATTAACCTTCTTTAACGTATTGAAGTTGATACAAAGCCATGGCGGCATAATGACAGTACATTTAGAAGAATTGCGTAATCTTATATTTAGGTATAAAGTCGATTTTCTTGTATATACACATTTAGCAATCGATATCGAAATGCTTCAAATCATTAGTTTAACATATTTAAGTTAATAAACATTTTTTAGCTTACTGAAGTCTACATAAAGCCTTAACGGCATAACGGCAGTGCATTTAGAAAAATTCCGTTATCTTATATTTAGGTATAAATTCGATTTTCTTGTATATACATATTTGGCAAGCGATATCGAAATGCTTCAAATCATTAGTTTAACATATTTAAGTTAATTAACCTTCTTTAACGTATTGAAGTTGATATAAAGCCATAACGACAGTACATTTGGAAGAATTCCGTAGTCTTATATTTAGGTATAAAGTCGATTTTTTTGTATATATGCATTAAGTATTCGATATCGAAATGCTTCAAATAACTGGTTTAACATATTTAAGTTAATAAACCTTCTTTAACGAACTGAAGTTAATATAAAGCCATAACGGCATAACGGCAGTGCATTTAGAATAATAACGTAATCTTATATTCAGGTATGAATTCGATTTTCTTGTATATACTCATTTAGCAATCGATATCGAAATGCTTCAAACCATTAGTTTAACATATTTAAAATAATTAACCTTCGTTAACGTATTGAAGTTGATACAAAGCCATGGCGCCATAACGGCAGTGCATGTAGCAGAATTCCGTAATCTTATATTTAGGTATGTAGTCGATTTTCTTGGATTTACACATTTAGAAATATATATCGAA
>CM050324.1:6407147-6426290 GCA_027475135.1 Bactrocera correcta | reverse complement strand
ATATCGAAATGCTTCAAACCATTAGTTTAACATATTTAAGTTAATAAACCTTCTTTAACTCACTGAGGTCTACATAAAGCCTTAACGGCATAACGGCAGTGCATTTAGAAGAATTCCATAATGTTATAATTTTATATTTAGGTATAAAGTCGATTTTCTTGTATATATGCATTAAGCAATCGATATCGAAATGCTTCAAATCATTAGTTTAACATATTTAAGTTAATAAACCTTCTCTAACGCACTTAAGTCTACATAAAGCCCTAATGGCATAACGGCAGTGCAGCTAAAAGAATTCCATAATGTCATAATTTTATATTTAGGTATAAAGTCGATTTTCTTGTATATATGCATTCAGCAATCGATATCGAAATGCTTCAAACCATTAGTTTAACATATTTAAGTTAATAAACCTTCTTTAACTCACTGAGGTCTACATAAAGCCTTAACGGCATAACGGCAGTGCATTTAGAAGAATTCCGTTATCTTATAGTTAGGTATAAATTCGATTTTCTTGTATATACATATTTAGCTATCGATATCGAAATGCTTCAAATCATTAGTTTAACATATTAAGTTAATAAACATTTTTTAGCTTACTGAAGTCTACATTAAGCCTTAACGGTATAACGGCAGTGCATTTATAAGAATTCCGTAATGTTATAATTTTATATTTAGGTGTAAAGTCGATTTTCTTGTATTTACACATTTAGCAGTCGATATCGAAATGCTTCAAGCCATTAGTTTAACATATTTAAAATAATTAACCTTCTTTAACGTATTGAAGTTGATACAAAGCCATGGCGGCATAACGACAGTACATTTGGAAGAATTCCGTAATCTTATATTTAGGTATAAGGTCGATTTTCTTGTATATACACATTTAGCAATCGATATCGAAATGCTTCAAATCATTAGTTTAAAATATTTAAGTTAATAAACCTTCTTTAACGCACTGAAGTCTACATAAAGCCTTGACGGTATAACTGCACTGCATTTAGAAGAATACCGTTATCTTATATTTAGGCATAAATTCGACTTTCTTGTATATATTCATTTAGCAAGCGATATCAAAATGCTTCAAACCATTAGTTTAACATATTTAAAATAATTAACCTTCTTTAACGTATTGAAGTTGATACAAAGCCATGGCGGCATAATGACAGTACATTTGGAAGAATTCCGTAATCTTATATTTAGGTATAAAGTCGATTTTCTTGTATATACACATTTAGCAATCGATATCGAAATGCTTCAAATCATTAGTTTAACATATTTAAGTTAATAAACCTTCTTAAACGATCTGAAGTGGGCATAAAGCCATGGAGGCATAACTGCAGTGCACGTAGCAGAATTCCATAATCTTATATTTAGGTATAAAGTCGATTTTCTTGTATATACATATTTAGCTATCGATATCGAAATGCTTCCAATCATTAGTTTAACATATTAAGTTAATAAACATTTTTTAGCTTACTGAAGTCTACATAAAGCCTTAACGGTATAACGGCAGTGCATTTAGAAAAATTCCGTAATGTTATAATTTTATATTAAGGTGTAAAGTCGATTTTCTTGGATTTACACATTTAGCAATCTATATCGAAAAACTGCAAATAACTGGTTTAGCATAATTAGGTTAACTAAACTTCTTTATCTTACTGAAGTTTAAATAAAGCCATAACGGCAAAACGGCAGTATATTTGGGTGAATTCCGTAATCTTTTATTTAGATATAAAATCGATTTTCTTGTATATACACATTTCGCAATCGATATCGAAATGCTTCAACTCATTAGTTTAACATATTTAAGTTAATAAACCTTCTTTAACGATCTGAAGTTGGCATAACGGTAGTGGATGTAGAAGAATTCCGTAATCTTATATTTAGGTATAAATTCGATTTTCTTGTATACACATTTAGCAATCGATATCGAAATGCTTCAAATCATTAGTTTAACATATTTAAGTTAATAAACCTTCTTTAACGCACTTAAGTCTACAGAAAGCCCTAATGGCATAACGGCAGTGCAGTTAGAAGAATTCCATAATGTTATAATTTTATATTTAGGTATAAAGTCGATTTTCTTGTATATATGCATTAAGCAATCGATATCGAAATGCTTCAAACCTATAAAATTCACTGCAGTACCATACACTCCGCGGACTCACCCGTTAAATTGGAGACGAAAGCGAAGGAGGAAAATCCAAAATTGACAAGCTGGCAAAAACGATGCGTATATGCGCGCGGATCTTAATTGAAAGAGAGTGGCGCCTAGTCCGTCGGTCCCTTTTGTTATTTTTTGTGCGGTGTCCTCATGTGTGTTGAATTCGTGATGCGTTGGTGTGTGTGGGAGGAGATGATGACGTGTGGAGTTGGTGTGTGTGCGATGAGAGGATGATGTGTGGAGTTGGTGTGAGTGCGATGAGTATTGGTGTAGAGGTGTGGAGTA
The DNA here is from genome assembly GCA_027475135.1 of Bactrocera correcta. NCBI lineage: Eukaryota > Metazoa > Arthropoda > Insecta > Diptera > Tephritidae > Bactrocera > Bactrocera correcta. Next base: position 6,423,841 of record CM050324.1, on the reverse strand, counting down.
TGATGTGTGGATGATGTGGATGGTGTAACCGTGTTGAGTATGGTGTGTGCGTTATTATATTAAGGGGGGTCAGGTGCTCATTTAGCCATCCCGGCCCCCCTAAACGACTGTTTAGTCTAAAAGGCGCTGCAACTGTTGCAGCGTTGCCACAACGCTGCTCAGCCCCGTAGATCGGCGAGGTGGTGGCCCAGGCTGTCGACGCCGCAACGAGGGCCCGTCGCGCTGGTGTGCGCCACGAGCTGCGGGCTGGAGTCGGGGCATGCGGCCGCGATGGAGGGGTGACCGATTCGCTTCGCGAGCCGCGCTACGATGTAGCAGCGTGTGATGCGGCCTGTGGCATATTTGGCACCGCCCTCGTGACTCACACTCCGGAGTCAGATGTCTATATGACAGGCAGTTGTGGCAGTGTCCGTGTGCTTGTGCAACTTGTTGCCGTTGCACGGGTCGCATACCCCTAAATATCCCACAATGATGCAGGCGATGTGGGCGCCGACAGATGGGACACCTTAGGGTCTCCGTAGTTCGTGCTACATACGCAGTTGCCGGTACATGTGCCGGCGTTGTTGCCGGTGCAGTTGCCGGCGTGGTTGCCGGTGCAATTGCCGGCGTCGTTGCCACCACAGTTCGGGGCGCTGGAGTAGGCTCGGTGCGCGGCGCATTGGTAGCCCGAGGTGTTGACGTGGTTGCGACTGGTGTATCAACATCCATGGTGATCTGTGTAGGGAAGATTATCGATTATAAATTTATCATACAATTAAATATGGACCATCGCGCCACGATATGTGGCATGAATGGGTCGTCGTAATGATTGACCAATTTGTGTTAGTTTTCTTCGTTCGACGGTTTGTTATTTTTTGGCGATCGGTTATATTTTGACGGTTTGTTATTTGCGTACTTTCTCGCGTGTTATTGGTTTCATTTATTGTGTAGCGATAATACCGGTTGATTTTTGAGGTTTTCGGATTCGCGATCATCGGAAGTTGGCAGAAAGCATAGCTTCACGAGCGGTCGGGTTAGTGTTCCGTTTTGCGTACGGAGATCCACGATTCGTATGTGACCGTCGGAGCCATAATGTAGCTTTTCAATGCGGCCAAGCCGCCACTCGGTTGGGGGTAGACAATCATCGTGGATGAGGACACAGTCTCCAAGTTTAGGCGCCTGTTCAGGAGTCTTCCAGCGGTATCTTTTGTGGAGATCCTTTATATATTCGTCCTTCCATCGGCGGCTGAAATCGTGATGGAGAATTTTAATTCGTTCCCATCGATTTAATAGAGATAGCGACTCCACGCCTGGCTCAGGAATGGCCAGGATGGGTGCTCCTTTTAGAAAATGCCCTGGAGTTAAGGCGGTGAAATCTGAGGGGTCTTGTGATAGTACTGTGAGTGGCCGTGAATTGAGAACGGCTTCAATTCGATTTAATAGCGTCGTGAACTCTTCGTAATTGAATTTATAATTTCCAGCTACCCGTTTGAAATGGGTTTTGAAGCTTTTTACAGCTGATTCCCATAAACCGCCCATATGAGGAGCGCTTGGGGGTATAAATTGCCAGTTGATACCTTGAGGGGCGTACTTTTGTACGATGTCGGGTGACACTTGTTTTAGGAAATCCACAAATTGCTTTTCGGTGGCTCGTTGAGCTCCAATGAACGTTTTGCCATTGTCGCTCATGATCTTTGATGGGTAGCCACGTCGAGCGACGAAGCGAGCAAATGCCGCGAGAAAAGCCTCCGTCGTCAGATTACTACACAGCTCAAGGTGTACTGCCTTTGTCGTGAAACATACAAAGACAGCCACATAGCCTTTCATGAGAGTGGGAGACCTTAACATAGAAGCCTTTACCTGGAAAGGCCCAGCAAAATCAACACCTGTTGTGGTGAAAGGCAGAGCGAAATTGCAGCGTTCCGGTGGAAGTGCTGCCATAATCTGCGTTCGCATCTTCCGCTTGTGCATAGTGCAAATCTTGCACGTGAAGATGCACTTCTTAATTTGCGGCTTAAGACGGGGGATATAATACTCCTGGCGTACCATCTGTTGCATGAGACGATGTTCGGCGTGTAGCATTAAGGTGTGGATGTAGTGGAGGAATAATGTGGCAAACGGTGACTTCTCTGGAATTATTATGGGGTGGCGTTCATTGTATGTTAGGCTCGAATTAGCGAGCCGACCATTGGCACGAAGCAGACCTTTCGTGTCCAGAAATGGGTTGAGAACTAAGAGTGAGCTCTTTTTATCAATCGGCTTCGATTCTCTTAGTGCTGATATATCGCGGCTGAAGTAGCGCGCTTGTGTGTATGCAATTAGTGCGACCTTTGCCTTTTGTAACTCTAGGTGCGACACTGTGTTGCATGGGGAATTTTGTGATCCCTTGATTTTGCTTTTGAGTTGCTCTATAAATTTGAACATATAAGCAACTACTCTGAGAGCTCTTGGAAACGATGAAAATCGTTCAAGGATGTCGGTATCATCCAATAATGTATGAAAGGAGGCGATTTTTCGACCTTCTGGGGCGATAATGTTGCGCATGGGGGATTGTGGCCAAGAATCAGGAGATTCTATCAACCATCGGGGGCCATTCCACCAGAGGGTAGTAGTGGCAAGGTGCAGTGGCTTGCACCCTCTTGTACCTAGATCGGCAGGATTGTCAGCACTGGCTACGTGACGCCACGTGGCTGATCCCACTAGGTCAAGAATTTGAGACGTTCGGTTAGAAATATACGTCTTCCATGCATGTGGTGGTTTTTCCAACCAGGCTAGTACAATTTCTGAATCGGACCACATATATAGTTTGCATTTTGTCATATTTAAATGCATTTGCACCATGGCTACCAATTTTGAAAGTAGTAGTGCGCCACATAACTCAAGTCGTGGGAGACTTATAGTTTTTAAAGGTGCCACCTTTGCTTTTGCTACTAATAAGTGGCTTGTGGTCGTGGTATCACTTTGCGTGCGCACATAGATAGTAGCGCAATATGCCTTTTCTGAGGCGTCACAAAAGCCATGTAACTCGACTTTGTGTTCGGGGGAGTAGTTTACCCATCGTGGAATTTGTATCTGGGAAATGTCGTTCAGATTTTTTGCGAACTGGGACCATTTTTCTAAGCGAAGAGGTTTCACTTGTTCGTCCCAGTCGGTTCCATCTAGCCATAATTCTTGTATTAAGATTTTCGCTTGGATCATAATTGGCGAAAGCCATCCTGCGGGGTCGAAAAGTTTTGCCACCGAGGATAAAATCTGTCTTTTCGTTATGGCTGATAATGCGGATATGGACTCTGTCGTGTATGAGAACTGGTCCGATATCGCATTCCATTGGATGCCTAGCGTTTTTGTTGTACTTTCCTTTTCGAATATAAGGAAATTAGTGTCCAACAAATTTTCGTTTGGAATATTTTTGAGTATATTCGGGTGATTTGCCGTAATCTTTTTTAATGGAAACCCTGCGGATGTGAGGGCTTGGATTACTTGTGATAATGATTCGTATGCTTGTGGAAGACTGTGACTTCCAGACAGAATATCGTCTACATACGTTTGTGTTTTTAACACCTGGGTCGCCAGAGGAAATTCTGACTTGGTGTTTTCTGCCAATTCGTGGAGCGTTCGAATGGCTAAATATGGGGCACAGTTTACGCCAAAGGTAACTGTTTTTAATTTAAAGTCGCGTAAAGGACTGGTGGGGGATCTTCGGAACATAATACGTTGAAAATCTTGGTCGTCTTTGTGTACGCCTATTTGCCGATACATTTTTTCAACGTCCCCATTGAATACGTATTTGTATATACGCCAGTTTAGAATAAGCAGCATTAAATCAGGTTGGAGCGTGGGTCCTGTAAACAGGATATCGTTTAGGGAATTCCCCGAGCTAGTGGATCTTGAGGCGTTGAAAACAACTCTTACTTTAGTTGTCTTTTTATCTGGCTTTACTACTGCATGATGTGGCAAGTAAAAGGAGTAGTATTTGCCGTTGACGATTTTCTCCCCTGGGTTTACTTCCTCCATATGATCTAAATGGAGGTATTCTTCTAACACACCATCATATTCAGATCTGAGTTCGCCTTTTTTAAGTAGGTTTCTTTCCATACTTAAAAACTGCTGAATTGCAGAGGTGCGAGAGTGACCTAAGGCGAGTGTGTTAGGAAATTGTTGCTTAAGTGGTAGTCGTACGACGTACCGACCATTTTCTGATCTAGCAGTTGTGGCTTTGTAAAAATCCTCACAATACTGATCTTCAGGGGTTGTGACTGATATGGGGGGGAGTTCTTCTAGTTCCCAAAATTTTCTCAACTGTGAATTGAGGTACTCATTTGAGACTTCCTCAACTTGAGTTGTTAATGTTTTAACTGGTTCCGCAACTAGTCCGCTTAGGACCCATCCGAAAATGGTGTTTTGCGCCAGAAGTGTTTCGGTAATTTTTTCAATACCTTCAAGAATAATTTGTGGTATTAGATCGCTGCCTAATAGTAGATCTATTTGAGCGGGGGTGTTGCAGTTGGGGTCTGCTAGCTTTAGGTGTGAAACCTTTTGCCAATGTTTGCTATTTATGTGATAGCTGGGTAACATATTGGTTAATTGCGGTAAGACAATAGCTTCTGCTTGTATGCGCTTATCCGCTTTGGGGGAAAAGAGGGTAATGGGGCAGATTTTATTTGAGTTTTGAACAACTCTTCCGCCCATTCCCGTGATTTCAAAGTTGGCCAGTTTTGTTGGTAACTGTAGCCTGTTTTGTGCCCTAGACGCTATAAATGATCGTTGTGATCCTTGGTCTATTAAGGCTCTGAGTTTGAACAGTTCTCCTCGGTGTTCGATGGAGACAACTGCTGTGGGTAATAGTACCCTACTGTGGTTTTCGCTATGTAGCGTTTGGGTTTTCATCGCCTTTGAGCAGCATGGTGCTTCTTGGCAGTTTTCAGGATTTGTTGTGGCAACTAATCCTGTTGCTCGTTTTACGTTTGCATTGTTTGGGGGTGAGCTGGAAAAATTTGTTATATGTAACATTGAATGATGTCTTTTATGGCAATAAACGCAATTAAATTTGCTTTCGCAATCTTTAAGCGTATGCGCATGTGACAGACAGTTGGTACATAATTTTTTCGTTCTTACGAAATTGTTTCGATCGCTAACATTCATTTTTTTGAATTTTTCGCACAATTTTAATTTGTGACCTCCTCTGCACAGTTCGCATGACGTTTGTTTATATTGTTCGGAAGAGAACGATTGATTTTTAAAAAAGTTTCTATTTGAATTATTGTGGCTACTTGCTTGGGGTCTATTGAAGCTTCTATTGAGGTCGTTTTGAACGTTTTTCGTCCTGACTAGTTTTTTATCTACCCTTTCTGCGATTTCATATTGGGTAGTAAGAAATTCTTTCATTTGCTGCCACGTTGGGCACTTTCTTCGCGATGAGAGCGATTGCTCCCACAAAAGTAACGATTTTTCTGGTAATGCAGCTGTGCATATATTTACCAGAATGGGGTCCCAATTATCTGTGGGAATATTCTGTGTTGATAAAACAGACAAACAATTTGAAACCGTGGATTGAAGCTTTATGAATTCTTCACTGGTTTCTTTCTGAATTTTTGGTAAATTCATTAGTATCGTCACTTGCTTGTCGACCAATATTCTCTCGTTTTCGTAACGTGCTTTAAGAGCTTCCCAAGCAAAATTGAAATTTTCGTCATTGAGTGCGAATTGTTTGACTATTACGCCTGCCTGACCTTTGGTTTTGTATCTGAGGTGATACAACTTCTGTGCTTGTGATAATTTAGGATGGTTTATGTACACAGCTGTAAACATGTCCCGGAAGGACGGCCACTGTTCATAACCACCATGAAATATATCTGTGTCGCATACTGGCACTTTAAGGTGAATGCCTGAACTTGCCTCTTGGGCTTGTCTTTGTGGCAGCTCTACTCTCGGTTGTGGAGTAGGTGCAATTGCTCTTAAAAGTTTTAGTTGATCAGAAATCATTGCCTTTGTGTCTTCGAACTGGTCTAGGCAGTGTTCATACTTGGTGTATGCCGAGGATTTAAAATTTTCCGGTAGATCTGAGTCGTCAGATTCTACGATTGCGTCATATGCCGCTTGGAGACGTGTCCAGAAATTGTCTAAATTATCTTTTTTGATTTCTAAGACCGATTCAGAATTGTCTTGAATCGGTGAAGATGAAAATCGAGTGCAGTATCGTATCAAACTTTCACTCTCAGCAATGAATTTTGTATAAGTAATGTCTTTACCCCTCTTTAGTTTTGTAGCACCTTGCTTTGAGCGTGTAGCTTCTGCCGGTGTACACGGACTTTTTTCGTCTGAAATCATTTTTGGAACTTTTAGCAACTGAGTTGTTTTAGATTCCTTTGAGTCTGAGCTCATTTAAAGATGTATAGAATATCAAAAGTCTTAGTGAAAACTAGACTTGTAGATGTTTGGAAAAGTTTCGTATAAATTGTTCAATAGAGGACTCTTTTGTATGCAAGAGTTTCAAAAAAAAAGAAATCAATAAAACCAATGGCTTTTGGATAAACCGAGATTTCAAAAAATAATTTCGTTTATATATGTATTTGATGTATGATCAGACGAGAACTCTTTTAAGTAAAATAAGAGTTTTTAATTAAATTAATAAACCCAAAACGCTTTTTGTTGCCGCGTATAATCGTGTTTATGAGTAACCGAAAACTCTTTTAGGTTAAATAAGAGTTGTGTTATTTTTGCTTCGAATTCAATTTAATTTTATTTAATTATTCGTTATTAATCCGCAAAACCAATAATTCCTTGTATATATTTGTATATGTATGTTCGTATATATTTATGTATCTTTATTTTGTTATGTGCTAATGAGCGCTCGCTTTAGAGATCACTGCACTTTAGTCATAAGCATGTATGTACATATGTATGTATTACGCTTTGGTTTTTTACACAATCCTGCTTGTTTTTGTTGCTCAAAAATCAAGGGGTATTGCGGAATATATGCCAATGTGGACTTTGAATATATTTTATACGCGATCCTGCTTGGTTTTGTTAGCCAAAACCCAAGGGGTATCGCGGAATATATGCCAATGTGGACTTAGAAGCAGTAAGCGTATCTACATATGTATGTGACAATACTTATGTAAATTTTTAAGTATGTTATAAAAATTTTTATATTATATTTATTGTTGTCTTTAAATTGTACCCGATGCCGACAGGGTATATTTTTTGGAGGAGTATATATGTGTATGCGCCCGTGAGTATATATATATATATATGTACAAATATACACGGATATATGTATGTTTGTTCGCGGTACGAAGAAATCACGAAAAAATTAACCGACCGCAGGTAATTTTCGCAAATTCACTTGTTGTTGAGTATATAATTTGTGTAGCTGCGCAGCATATATGTACATATGTATAATTTAATTGTACTCCGAATTGAGAATTTATGTTTGTATATGTACTAGTAAATGAGCAAGTTATGCTCTTGTTATATTATGGAAATATATGTGACATATATGTATGTATGTATGTATGATTCAATTTGCACATATGCTTTTTTTTTTTTGTGGTGATTGCCGTAGCTGACTTTAAACAATCCTGCTTATACTTGATTAAGTATAAGGGGTGTTGCGGGAAATCTCTGCAAGTAAATACTTGAAAATTTTTGTTTTTATTGCTTTTGGGATGAATTTTGTGTTATAACACAACGGTAAGCATTTACCGGCAATCACTAGTCCGCTATATACAGTACCAAACTGCCTTGTTAGCGGTTTTCGGTTTTTCCCGTAAAATAGACCGAGTACCGAAAACAGTTTGGTAACGGTTTTACTACTTCTGTTGACCGGAATTTAGGTAAGAATCCTAAATTTCCCTTTTTTCCTTGAAATTGAACCATACATATATATATATAGTATAAAAATGAAAGGAAACGATACAACTCACTTTGTATTCCGCCAGGGGCTTTTGGGGACGATATGAGTGTACGTATGTATGTATCCGATGTGTGGGTCTTGTGCGTGTGCGTGTGTGTATGCCAGTGCTTGTGCTTTGCTTCGTTTGTGTCTGTCCTTGGTTTTCTGCTTCTCCAGTTCTCCAGTCCTTTTGTTGCTAGTGTTGTAGCTTGTGATTTTGTATGATTTATTCCTTTGTTTGTTGGTAATATGTATGTCACTGCACAATCTCTTTTTATATTATATGTACATATGTATGCATATAGTGGGTGTAAGTTATTCTTCTTTCTCACTGATCTCTTTCACTTCACCTCACTGTTGTCACCACCTGTCACCTTACATACATATATGTATCGTATGTGTATATTATTTTCCTCACTGCACTCTTTGTCACCACACTTTTGTTTTTTTTTTTTTGTAGCCGCACTTTTTCGTATGCTTGTGAAATTTTATTTTTAATATATTCTTTTTTTTTTTTTTTTTTTTTTTTTTTTTTTTTTTTTTTTTTTTTGAATAATTGCAACAATGAAATAATGTTTTATTTAAATACTTGTCATACAATGCATTAATAACAACAGCAATGGATATGCCATGTGCAACTATACGTATATAATATATAATATGATTATTAGCATACGTATTAAATAATTAGATAGTAAGCGGGTATATATCACATATAACTATACATTTATGTACATACAAACAATTTCAGTTTTACATATAATTGCTTTTGTTTTGAAATTTAAGATTTCAAATCTAAAAAAATGACTAAATTACTTATTACCAACAATTTCATATTGCTGAATTAATTATATAACAACAAAAAGTACAATACTACTAAACATATGTATGTACGAGTATGTAAGCGTGATAAGGCACCCACTAAAGCGTTTCAATTTTATATATATTTTTTTTTTTTTAATTTTCATTTCAAATTTTGAATGTGATTGGTAGGTATGTGTTGGTTTAATGTCCACTGATCTCGCGCAATATACGATTACCCAAAGGCAATGGTGGACGGAAATTGTTAATGACTTTGCCGTTCAATTCATTGCATGGACACTCGTCCTTGACATCGTAACAATTGAGATTGCGCATAGCATCCAATTGATCGCGCGACACTTCAATGGGTGTTTTGAAAACAATCCAAATCACCGATTCAGAGCATGGTGGAGTGGTGAGTGAGCCCTCGTAGGTCCAATAAGAGGTGGTGCTGGGCAACAACTTGCCAGGATCACATGCGTCGGGTAGAGTGACGCGATCACCTTTATGTACAACGAAAGGCAAGAGGTTGGTGATTTTCTCCAATTCTGGATGAGCATTGTCGCTGGCCTCGAAGAAGACGCCCAACACAGCTAAGCCATCAGGTGCGCTTGCAGCCTTGGCGAATGACTCATATTTGGTGGTGTTCCAGTGCACAAGATGCAATTCACCGGCGTAAGAGACTCCGTCAACGGTGTGCTCCGAACCCTTGTCATCGGTACAACCCCAGTGGCTGTGGAATTGCTCTAATTTATAGATGTCTGTGCCTAATGGTCCACCAGTGAGCATAGAATCCTGACCCTTAACATCGACTCTCCAGCAGTAACCTGGATTTGTAAGACTGACTGTATGTTCAGGAACATAGCTCCATTTAAGCGGTGCGACATTTAATTCACTACCCTTCTTTGCTGACGAAGGTGTGATATCGACTGGCGATTGCCTGTGGCCCGAAGCCTGCGGGAATTCTTTGGCCCAATGAGCTGGACCCGTTAAATTGGAGACGAAAGCGAAGGAGGAAAATCCAAAATTGACAAGCTGGCAAAAACGATGCGTATATGCGCGCGGATCTTAATTGAAAGAGAGTGGCGCCTAGTCCGTCGGTCCCTTTTGTTATTTTTTGTGCGGTGTCCTCATGTGTGTTGAATTCGTGATGCGTTGGTGTGTGTGGGAGGAGATGATGACGTGTGGAGTTGGTGTGTGTGCGATGAGAGGATGATGTGTGGAGTTGGTGTGAGTGCGATGAGTATTGGTGTAGAGGTGTGGAGTATGATGTGTGGATGATGTGGATGGTGTAACCGTGTTGAGTATGGTGTGTACGTTATTATATTAAGGGGGGTCAGGTGCTCATTTAGCCAAAACCATTAGTTTAACATATTTAAGTTAATAAACCTTCTTTAACTCACTGAAGTCTACATAAAGCCTTAACGGCATAACGGCAGTGCATTTAGAAGAATTCCGTTATCTTATATTTAGGTATAAAGTCGATTTTCTTGTATATACACATTTAGCAATCGATATCGAAATGCTTCAAATCATTAGTTTAACATATTAAGTTAATAAACATTTTTTAGCTTACTGAAGTCTACATAAAGCCTTAATGGTATAACGGCAGTGCATTTATAAGAATTCCGTAATGTTATAATTTTATATTTAGGTGTAAAGTCGATTTTCTTGTATTTACACATTTAGCAGTCGATATCGAAATGCTTCAAACCATTAGTTTAATATATTTAAAATAATTAACCTTCTTTAACGTATCGAAGTTGATACAAAGCCATGGCGGCATAACGACAGTACATTTGGAAGAATTCCGTAATCTTATATTTAGGTATAAAGTCGATTTTCTTGAATATACACATTTAGCAATCGATATCGAAATGCTTCAAATCATTGGTTTAACATATTTAAGTTAATAAACCTTCTTTAACGCACTGAAGTCTACATAGAGCGTAAACGGCATAACGGCAGTGCATTTAGAAAAATTCCGTTATCTTATATTTAGGTATAAATTCGATTTTCTTGTATATACACATTTAGCAAGCGATATCGAAATGCTTCAAATCATTAGTTTAACATATTTGAGTTAATAAACCTTTTTTAACGATCTGAAGTGGGCATATAGCCATGGAGGCATAAATGCAGTGCACGTAGAAGAATTCCATAATCTTATATTTAGGTATTAAGTCGATTTTCTTGTATATACATATTTAGCTATCGATATCGAAATGCTTCAAATCATTAGTTTAACATATTAAGTTAATAACCATTTTTTAGCTTACTGAAGTCTACGTAAAGCCTTAACGGTATAACGGCAGTGCCTTTAGAAGAATTCCGTTATCTTATATTTATGTATAAATTCGATTTTCTTGTATATACACATTTAGCTATCGATATCGAAATGCTTCAAATCATTAGTTTAACATATTTAAGTTAATAAACCTTCTTTAACGCACTTAAGTCTACATAAAGCCCTAATGGCATAACGGCAGTGCATTTAGAAGAATTCCATAATGTTATAATTTTATATTTAGGTATAAAGTCGATTTTCTTGTATATACACATTTAGCAAGCGATATCGAAATGCTTCAAATCATTAGTTTAACATATTTAAGTTAATAAACCTTTTTTAACGATCTGAAGTGGGCACATAGCCATGGAGGCATAACTGCAGTGCACGTAAAAGAATTCCATAATCTTATATTTAGGTATAAAGTCGATTTTCTTGTATATACGTATTTAGCTATCGATATCGAAATGCTTCAAATCATTAGTTTAATATATTAAGTTAATAAACATTTTTTAGCTTACTGAAGTCTACATAAAGCCTTAACGGTATAACGGCAGTGCCTTTAGAAGAATTCCTGTTATCTTATATTTAGGTATAAATTCAATTTTCTTGTATATACACATTTAGCATCGATATCGAAATGCTTCAAACCATTAGTTTAACATATTTAAGTTAATAGAACCTTCTTTAACGCACTTGAAGTCTACATAAAGCCATCGGCATAACGGCAGTGCATTTAGAAGAATTCCGATAATCTTTTTATTTAGGTATAAAGTCGATTTTCTTGTATATACACATTTAGCAAGCGATATCGAAATGCTTCAAATCATTAGTTTAACATATTTAAGTTAATAAACCTTTTTTAACGATCTGAAGTCACATAGCCATGGAGGCATAACGGCAGTGCACGTAGAAGAATTCCATAATCTTATATTTAGGTATAAAGTCGATTTTCTTGTATATACATATTTAGCTATCGATATCGAAATGCTTCAAATCATTAGTTTAACATATTTAAGTTAATTAACCTTCTTTAACTACTGAAGTCTACATAAAGCCTTAACGGCATAACGGCAGTGCCTTTAGAAGAATTCCGTTTATCTTATATTTAGGTATAAATTCGATTTTCTTGTATATACACATTTAGCATCGATATCGAAATGCTTCAAACCATTAGTTTAACATATTTAAGTTAATAGAACCTTCTTTAACGCACTTGAAGTCTACATAAAGCCATAACGGCATAACGGCAGTGCATTTAGAAGAATTCCGATAATCTTATATTTAGGTATAAAGTCGATTTTCTTGTATATACACATTTAGCAATCGATATCGAAATGCTTCAAATCATTAGTTTAACATATTTAAGTTAATAAACCTTCTTTAACGATCTGAAGTGGCATAAGCCTGAGGCATAACGGCAGTGCATGTAGAAGAATTCCATAATCTTATATTTAGGTATAAAGTCGATTTTCTTGTATATACATATTTAGCTATCGATATCGAAATGCTTCAAATCATTAGTTTAACATATTAAGTTAATAAACATTTTTTAGCTTACTGAAGTCTACATAAAGCCTTAACGGTATAACGGCAGTGCCTTTAGAAGAATTCCGTAATGTTATAATTTTATATTTAGGTGTAAATTCAATTTTCTTGTATTTACACATTTAGCAGTCGATATCGAAATGCTTCAAACCATTAGTTTAACATTTTTAAAATAGTTAACCTTCTTTAACGTATTGAAGTTGATACAAAGCCATGGCGGCATAACAACAGTACATTTGGAAGAATTCCGAAATCTTATCTTTAGGTATAAAGTCGATTTTCTTGTATATACACATTTAGCAATCGATATCGAAATGCTTCAAATCATTAGTTTAACATATTTAAGTTAATAAACCTTCTTTAACGCACTGAAGTCTACATAACGCGTTAACGGCATAACGGCAGTGCATTTAGAAAAATTCCGTTTTCTTATATTTAGGTATAAATTCGATTTTCTTGTATATACATATTTGGCAAGCGATATTGAAATGCTTCAAATCATTATTTTAACATATTTAAGTTAATTAACCTTCTTTAACGACCTGAAGTTGGCATAACGGTAGTGGATGTAGAAGAATTCCGTAATCTTATATTTAGGTATAAATTCGATTTTCTTGTATACACATTTAGCAATCGATATCGAAATGCTTCAAATCATTAGTTTAACATATTTAAGTTAATAAGCCTTCTTTAACGCACTTAAGTCTACATAAAGCCTTAACGGCATAACGGCAGTGCATTTAGAAGAATTCCGTTATCTTATATTTAGGTATAAAGTTGATTTTCTTGTATATACACATTTAGCAATCGATATCGAAATGCTTCGAATCATTAGTTTAACATATTAAGTTAATAAACATTTTTTAGCTTACTGAAGTCTAAAGTTAATAAACCTTCTTTAACTCACTGAAGTCTACATAAAGCCTTAACGGCATAACGGCAGTGCATTTAGAAGAATTCCGTTATCTTATATTTAGGTATAAAGTCGATTTTCTTGTATATACACATTTAGCAATCGATATCGAAATGCTTCAAATCATTAGTTTAACATATTAAGTTAATAAACATTTTTTAGCTTACTGAAGTCTACATAAAGCCTTAACGGTATAACGGCAGTGCATTTAGAAGAATTCCGTAATGTTATAATTTTATATTTATGCGTAAAGTCGATTTTCTTGTATTTACACATTTAGCAGTCGATATCGAAATGCTTCAAATAACTGGTTTAACATATTTAAGTTAATAAACCTTCTTTAACGATGTGAAGTGGGCATATAGCCATGGAGGCATAACTGCAGTGCACGTAGAAGAATTCCATAATCTTATATTTAGGTAGAAAGTAGATTTTCTTGTATATACATATTTAGCTATCGATATCGAAATGCTTCAAATCATCAGTTTAACATATTAAGTTAATAAACATTTTTTAGCTTACTGAAGTCTACATAAAGCCTTAACGGCATAACGGCAGTGCATTTAGAAGAATTCCATAATGTTATAATTTTATATTTAGGTGTAAAGTCGATTTTCTTGTATATACACATTTAGCAATCGATACCGAAATGCTTCAACTCATTAGTTTAACATATTTAAGTTAATAAACCTTCTTTAACGATCTGAAGATGGCATAACGGCAGTGGATGTAGAAGAATTCCGTAATCTTATATTTAGGTATAAAGTCTATTTTCTTGTATATACACATTTAGATATCGATATCGAAATGCTTCAAATCATTAGTTTAACATGTTAAGTTAATAAACATTTTTTAGCTTACTGAAGTCTACATAAAGCCTTAACAGCATAACGGCAGTGCATTTAGAAGAATTCCGTAATGTTATAATTTTATATTTAGTTATAAATTCGATTTTCTTGTATATACACATTTAGCAATCGATATCGAAATGCTTCAAATCATTAGTTTAACATATTTAAGTTAATAAACCTTCTTTAACGATCTGAAGTGGGCATATAGCCATGGAGGCATAACTGCAGTGCACGTAGAGGAATTCCATAATCTTATATTTAGGTATAAATTCGATTTTCTTGTATATACATATTTAGCTATCGATACCGAAATGCTTCAAATCATTAGTTTAACATATTAAGTTAATAAACATTTTTTAGCTTACTGAAGTCTACATAAAGCCTTAGCGGTTTAACGGCAGTGCATTTAGAAGAATTCCGTTATCTTATATTTAGGTATAAAGTCGATTTTCTTGTATATACACATTTAGCAATCGATATCGAAATGCTTCAAATCATTAGTTTAACATATTAAGTTAAGAAACATTTTTTAGCTTACTGAAGTCTACATAAAACCTTAACGGCATAACGGCAGTGCATTTAGAAGAATTCCGTTATCTTATATTTAGGTATAAAGTCGATTTGCTTGTATATACACATTTAGCAATCGATATCGAAATGCTTCAAATCATTAGTTTAACATATTAAATTAATAAACATTTTTTAGCTTACTGAAGTCTACATAAAGCCTTAACGGCATAACGGCAGTGCATTTAGAAGAATTCCGTTATCTTATATTTAGGTATAAAGTCGATTTTCTTGTATATACACATTTAGCAGTCGATATCGAAATGCTTCAAACCATTAGTTTAACATATTTAAAATAATAAAC
Source organism: Bactrocera correcta (assembly GCA_027475135.1). NCBI lineage: Eukaryota > Metazoa > Arthropoda > Insecta > Diptera > Tephritidae > Bactrocera > Bactrocera correcta. The sequence goes on along the minus strand of CM050324.1, from coordinate 6,408,697 downwards.
CTTCTTAAACGTATTGAAGTTGATACAAAGCCATGGCGGCATAACGACAGTACATTTGGAAGAATTCCGTTATCTTATATTTAGGTATAAAGTCAATTTTCTTGTATATACACATTTAGCAATCGATATCGAAATGCTTCAAATCATTAGTTTAAAATAGTTAAGTTAATAAACCTTCTTTAACGCACTGAAGTCTACATAAAGCCTTGACGGTATAACTGCACTGCATTTAGAAGAATTCCGTTATCTTATATTTAGGTATAAATTCGACTTTCTTGTATATATTCATTTAGCAAGCGATATCAAAATGCTTTAAACCATCAGTTTAACATATTGAAAATAATTAACCTTCTTTAACGTATTGAAGTTGATACAAAGCCATGGCGGCATAATGACAGTACATTTGGAAGAATTCCGTAATCTTATAGTTAGGTATAAATTCGATTTTCTTGTATATACACATTTAGCAATCGATATCGAAATGCTTCAAATCATTAGTTTAACATATTTAAGTTAATAAACCTTCTTTAACGCACTTAAGTCTACATAAAGTCCTAAAGGCATAACGGCAGTGCATTAAGAAGAATTCCGTTATCTTATATTTAGGTATAAATTCGATTTTCTTGTATATACACATTTAGCAATCGATATCGAAATGCTTCAAATCATTAGTTTAACCTATTTAAGTTTAAAAAACCTTCTTTAGCGATCTGAAGTGGGCATATAGCCATGGAGGCATAACTGAAGTGCACGTAGAAGATTTCCATAATCTTATATTTAGGTATAAATTCGATTTTCTTGTATACACATATTTAGCTTTTGATACCGAAATGCTTCAAATCATTAGTTTAACATATTAAGTTAATAAACATTTTTTAGCTTACTGAAGTCTACATAAAGCCTTAACGGGATAACGGCAGTGCATTTAGAAGAATTCCGTAATGTTATAATTTTATATTAAGGTGTAAAGTCGATTTTCTTGGATTTACACATTTAGCAATCTATATCGAAAATCTGCAAATAACTGGTTTAGCATAATTAGATTAATTAAACTTCTTTATCTTACTGAAGTTTAAATAAAGCCATAACGGCATAACGACAGTACATTTGGAAGAATTCCGTAATCTTTTATTTAGATATAAAATCGATTTTCTTGTATATACACATTTCGCAATCGATATCGAAATGCTTTAACTCATTAGTTTAACATATTTAAGTTAATAAACCTTCTTTAACGATCTGAAGTTGGCATAACGGTAGTGGATGTAGAAGAATTCCGTAATCTTATATTTAGGTATAAATTCGATTTTCTTGTATACACATTTAGCAATCGATATCGAAATGCTTCAAATCATTAGTTTAACATATTTAAGTTAATAAACCTTCTTTAACGCACTTAAGTCTACATAAAGCCCTAATGGCATAACGGCAGTGCATTTAGAAGAATTCCATAATGTTATAATTTTATAGTTAGGTATAAAGTCGATTTTCTTGTATATATGCATTAAGCAATCGATATCGAAATGCTTCAAACCATTAGTTTAACATAT
>CM050324.1:6389010-6406147 GCA_027475135.1 Bactrocera correcta | reverse complement strand
GTATAACTGCACTGCATTTAGAAGAATACCGTTATCTTATATTTAGGCATAAATTCGACTTTCTTGTATATATTCATTTAGCAAGCGATATCAAAATGCTTCAAACCATTAGTTTAACATATTTAAAATAATTAACCTTCTTTAACGAATTGAAGTAGATACAAAGCCATGGCGGCATAATGACAGTACATTTGGAAGAATTCCGTAATCTTATATTTAGGTATAAAATCGATTTTCTTGTATATACACATTTAGCAATCGATATCGAAATGCTTCAAATCATTAGTTTAACATATTTAAGTTAATAAACCTCCTTAAACGATCTGAAGTGGGCATATAGCCATGGAGGCATAACTGCAGTGCACGTAGAAGAATTCCATAATCTTATATTTAGGTATAAACTCGATTTTCTTGTAAATACATATTTAGCTATCGATATCGAAATGCTTCAAATCATTAGTTTAACATATTAAGTTAATAAACAGTTTTTAGCATACTGAAGTCTACATAAAGCCTTAACGGTATAACGGCAGTGCATTTAGAAGAATTCCGTAATGTTATAATTTTATATTTAGGTGTAAAGTCGATTTTCTTGTATATATGCATTTAGCAATCGATATCGAAATGCTTCAAACCATTAGTTTAACATATTTAAGTTAATTAACCTTTTTTAACGTATTGAAGTTGATAAAGAGCCATGGCGGCATAACGACAGTACCTTTGGAAGAATTCCATAATGTTATAATTTTATATTTAGGTATAAAGTCGATTTTCTTGTATATATGCATTAAGCAATCGATATCGAAATGCTTCAAACCATTAGTTTAACATATTTAAGTTAATGAATCTTCTTTAACTCACTGAAGTCTACATAAAGCCATAACGGCATAACGGAAGTGCATTTAGAAGAAATCCGTTATCTTATATTTAGGTATAAATTCGATTTTCTTGTATATACACATTTAGCAATCGATATCGAAATGCTTCAACTTATTAGTTTAAAATATTTAAGTTAATAAACCCTCTTTAACGATCTGAAGATGGCATAACGGCAGTGGATGTGGAAGAATTCCATAATCTTATATTTAGGTATAAAGTCGATTTTCTTTTATATACATATTTAGTTATCGATATCGAAATGCTTCAAATCATTTGTTCAACATCTTAAGATAATAAACATTTTTTAGCTTACTAAAGTCTACATAAAGCCTTAACGGTATAACGGCAGTGCATTTAGAAGAATTCCGTAATGTTGGAATTTTATATTTAAGTATAAAGTCGATTTTCTTGTATTTACACATTTAGCAGTCGATATCGAAATGCTTCAAACCATTAGTTTAATATATTTAAAATAATTAACCTTCTTTAACGTATCGAAGTTGATACAAAGCCATGGCGGCATAACGACAGTACATTTGGAAGAATCCCGTAATCTTATATTTAGGTATAAAGTAGATTTTCTTGAATATACACATTTAGCAATCGATATCGAAATGCTTCAAATCATTAGTTTAACATATTTAAGTTAATAAACCTTCTTTAACGCACTGAAGTCTACATAGAGCGTTAACGGCATAACGGCAGTGCATTTAGAAAAATTCCGTTATCTTATATTTAGGTATAAATTCGATTTTCTTGTATATACACATTTAGCAAGCGATATCGAAATGCTTCAAATCATTAGTTTAACATATTTAAGTTAATAAACCTTTTTTAACGATCTGAAGTGGGCATATAGCCATGGAGGCATAAATGCAGTGCACGTAGAAGAATTCCATAATCTTATATTTAGGTATTAAGTCGATTTTCTTGTATATACATATTTAGCTATCGATATCGAAATGCTTCAAATCATTAGTTTAACATATTAAGTTAATAACCATTTTTTAGCTTACTGAAGTCTACGTAAAGCCTTAACGGTATAACGGCAGTGCCTTTAGAAGAATTCCGTAATGTTATAATTTTATATTTAGGTGTAAAGTCAATTTTCTTGTATTTACGCATTTAGCAGTCGATATCGAAATGCTTCAAACCATTAGTTTAACATATTTAAGTTAATTAACCTTCTTTAACGTATTGAAGTTGATAAAGAGCCATGGCGGCATAACGACAGTACCTTTGAAGAATTCCGTAGTCTTATATTTAGGTATAAAGTCGATTTTCTTGTATATATGCATTAAGCAATCGATATCGAAATGCTTCAAACCATGAGTTTAAAATATTTAAGTTAATGAACCTTCTTTAACTCACTGAAGTCTACATAAAGCCATAACGGCATAACGGCAGTGCATTTAGAAGAAATCCGTAATCTTATATTTAGGTATAAATTCGATTTTCTTGTATATACACATTTAGCAATCGATATCGAAATGCTTCAACTCATAAGTTTAACATATTTAAGTTAATAAACCTTCTTTAACGATCTGAAGATGGCATAACGGCAGTGGATGTGGAAGAATTCCATAATCTTATATTTAGGTATAAAGTCGATTTTCTTGTATATACATATTTAGCTATCGATTTCGAAATGCTTCAAATCATTAGTTTAACATATTAAGTTAATAAACATTTTTTAGCTTACTAAAGTCTACATAAAGCCTTAACGGTATAACGGCAGTGCCTTTAGAAGAATTCCGTAATGTTATAAATTTATATTTAGGTGTAAAGTCAATTTTCTTGTATTTACACATTTAGCAGTCGATATCGAAATGCTTCAAACCATTAGTTTAACAGTTTTAAAATAGTTAACCTTCTTTAACGTATTGAAGTTGATACAAAGCCATGGCGGCATAACAACAGTACATTTGGAAGAATTCCGAAATCTTATATTTAGGTATAAAGTCGATTTTCTTGTATATACACATTTAGCAATCGATATCGAAATGCTTCAAATCATTAGTTTAACATTTTTAAGTTAATAAACCTTCTTTAACTTACTGAAGTCTACATAAAGCCTTGACGGTATAACTGCACTGCATTTAGAAGAATTCAGTTATCTTATATTTAGGTATAAATACGACTTTCTTGTATATATTCATTTAGCAAGCGATATCAAAATGCTTCAAACCATTAGTTTAACATATTTAAAATAATTAACCTTCTTTAACGTATTGAAGTTGATACAAAGCCATGGCGGCATAATGACAGTAAATTTGGAAGAATTCCGCAATCTTATATTTAGGTATAAAGTCGAATTTTTTGTATATACACATTTAGCAATCGATATCGAAATGCTTTAAATCATTAGTTTAACATATTTAAGTTAATAAACCTTCTTTAACGCACTGAAGTCTACATAACGCGTTAACGGCATAACGGCAGTGCATTTAGAAAAATTCCGTTGTCTTATATTTAGGTATAAATTCGATTTTCTTGTATATACATATTTGGCAAGCGATATCGAAATGCTTCAAATCATTAGTTTAACATATTTAAGTTAATTAGCCTTCTTTAACGTATTGAATTTGATATAAAGCCATAACGACAGTACATTTGGAAGAATTCCGTAGTCTTATATTTAGGTATAAAGTCGATTTTCTTGTATATATGCATTAAGCATTCGATATCGAAATGCTTCAAATAACTGGTTTAACATATTTAAGTTAATAAACCTTCTTTAACGAATTGAAGTTAATATAAAGCCATAACGGCATAACGGCAGTGCATTTAGAAGAATTACGCAATCTTATATTTAGGTATGAATTCGATTTTCTTGTATATACACATTTAGCAATCGATATCGAAATGCTTCAAATCATTAGTTTAACATATTTAAGTTAATAAACCTTCTTTAACGCACTTAAGTCTACATAAAGCCCTAATGGCATAACGGCAGTACATTTAGAAGAATTCCGTTATCTTATATTTAGGTATAAATTCGATTTTCTTGTATATACAAATTTAGCAATCGATATCGAAATGCTTCAAATCATTAGTTTAACATATTTAAGTTAATAAACCTTCTTTAACTATCTGAAGTTGGCATAACGGTAGTGGATGTAGAAGAATTCCGTAATCTTATATTTAGGTATAAATTCTATTTTCTTGTATACACATTTAGCAATCGATATCGAAATGCTTCAAATATATATAGTCGATTTTCTTGTATTTAAACATTTAGCAGTCGATATCGAAATGCTTCAAACCATTAGTTTAATATATTTAAATAATTAACCTTCTTTAACGTATCGAAGTTGATACAAAGCCATGGCGGCATAACGACAGTACATTTGGAAGAATTCCGTAATCTTATATTTAGGTATAAAGTCGATTTTCTTGAATATAAACATTTAGCAATCGATATCGAAATGCTTCAAATCATTAGTTTAACATATTTAAGTTAATAAACCTTCTTTAACGCACTGAAGTCTACATAGAGCGTTAACGGCATAACGGCAGTGCATTAAGAAAAATTCCGTTATCTTATATTTAGGTATAAATTCGATTTTCTTGTATATACACATTTAGCAAGCGATATCGAATTGCTTCAAATCATTAGTTTAACATATTTAAGTTAATAAACCTTTTTTAACGATCTGAAGTGGGCATATAGCCATGAAGGCATAAATGCAGTGCACGTAGAAGAATTCCATAATCTTATATTTAGGTATTAAGTCGATTTTCTTGTATATACATATTTAGCTATCGATATCGAAATGCTTCAAATCATTAGTTTAACATATTAAGTTAATAACCATTTTTTAGCTTACTGAAGTCTACGTAAAGCCTTAACGGTATAACGGCAGTGCCTTTAGAAGAATTCCGTTTTCTTATATTTAGGTATAAATTCGATTTTCTTGTATATACACATTAAGCAAGCGATATCGAAATGCTTCAAATCATTAGTTTAACATATTTAAGTTAATAAACCTTTTTTAACGATCTGAAGTGGGCACATAGCCATGGAGGCATAACTGCAGTGCACGTAAAAGAATTCCATAATCTTATATTTAGGTATAAAGTCGATTTTCTTGTATATACGTATTTAGCTATCGATAGCGAAATGCTTCAAATCATTAGTTTAATATATTTAAGTTAATTAACCTTCTTTAACTCACGGAAGTCTACATAAAGCCTTAACGGCATAACGGCAGTGCATTTAGAATAATTCCGTTATCTTATATTTAGGTATAAATTCGATTTTCTTGTATATACACATTTAGCTATCGATATCGAAATGCTTCAAATCATTAGTTTAACATATTTAAGTTAATAAACCTTCTTTAACGCACTTAAGTCTACATAAAGCCCTAATGGCATAACGGCAGTGCATTTAGAAGAATTCCATAATGTTATAATTTTATATTTAGGTATAAAGTCAATTTTCTTGTATATACACATTTAGCAAGCGATATCGAAATGCTTCAAATCATTAGTTTAACATATTTAAGTTAATTAACCTTCTTTAACGATCTGCAGTGGGCATATAGCCATGGAGGCATAACTGCAGTGCACGTAGAAGAATTCCATAATCTTATATTTAGGTATTAAGTCGATTTTCTTGTATATACATATTTAGCTATCGATATCGAAATGCTTCAAATCATTAGTTTAACATATTAAGTTAATAAACATTTTTTAGCTTACTGAAGTCTACATAAAGCCTTAACGGTATAACGGCAGTGCCTTTAGAAGAATTCCGTAATGTTATAATTTTATATTTAGGTGTAAAGTCAATTTTCTTGTATTTACACATTTAGCAGTCGATATCGAAATGCTTCAAACCATTAGTTTAACATTTTTAAAATAGTTAACCTTCTTTAACGTATTGAAGTTGATACAAAGCCATGGCGGCATAACAACAGTACATTTGGAAGAATTCCGAAATCTTATATTTAGGTATAAAGTCGATTTTCTTGTATATACACATTTAGCAATCGATATCGAAATGCTTCAAATCATTAGTTTAACATATTAAGTTAATAAACATTTTTTAGCTTACTGAAGTCTACATAAAGCCTTAACGGCATAACGGCAGTGCATTTAGAAGAAATCCGTTATCTTATATTTAGGTATAAATTCGATTTTCTTGTATATACACATTTAGCAATCGATATCGAAATGCTTCAAATCATTAGTTTAACATATTAAGTTAATAAACATTTTTTAGCTTACTGAAGTCTACATAAAGCCTTAACGGTATAACGGCAGTGCCTTTAGAAGAATTCCGTAATGTTATAGTTTTATATTTAGGTGTAAAGTCGATTTTCTTGTATTTACACATTTAGCAGTCGATATCGAAATGCTTCAAACCATTAGTTTAACATATTTAAGTTAATTAACCTTCTTTAACGTATTGAAGTTGATAAAGAGCCATGGTGGCATAACGACAGTACCTTTGGAAGAATTCCGTAGTCTTATATTTAGGTATAAAGTCGATTTTCTTGTATATATGCATTAAACAATCGATATCGAAATGCTTCAAACCATGAGTTTTACATATTTAAGTTAATGAACCTTCTTTAACTCACTGAAGTCTACATAAAGCCATAACGGCATAACGGCAGTGCATTTAGAAGAAATCCGTTATCTTATATTTAGGTATAAATTCGATTTTCTTGTATATACACATTTAGCAATCGATATCGAAATGCTTCGACTCATTAGTTTAACATATTTAAGTTAATAAACCTTCTTTAACGATCTGAAGATGGCATAACGGCTGTGGATGTGGAAGAATTCTATAATCTTATATTTAGGTATAAAGTCGATTTTCTTGTATATACACATTTAGCAATCGATATCGAAATGCTTCAAATCATTAGTTTAACATATTTAAGTTAATAAACCTTCTTTAACTTACTGAAGTCTACATAAAGCCTTGACGGTATAACTGCACTGCATTTAGAAGAATTCCGTTATCTTATATTTAGGTATAAATTCGACTTTCTTGTATATATTCATTTAGCAAGCGATACCAAAATGCTTCAACCCATTAGTTTAACATATTTAAAATAATTAACCTTCTTTAACGTATTGAAGTTGATACAAAGCCATGGCGGCATAATGACAGTAAATTTGGAAGAATTCCGCAATCTTATATTTAGGTATAAAGTCGAATTTCTTGTATATACACATTTAGCAATCGATATCGAAATGCTTTAAATCATAAGTTTAACATATTTAAGTTAATAAACCTTCTTTAACGCACTGAAGTCTACATAACGCGTTAACGGCATAACGGCAGTGCATTTAGAAAAATTCCGTAATCTTATATTTAGGTATAAATTCGATTTTCTTGTATATACATATTTGGCAAGCGATATCGAAATGCTTCAAATCATTAGTTTAACATATTTAAGTTAATTAGCCTTCTTTAACGTATTGAAGTTGATATAAAGGCATATCGGCAGTGCATTTGGAAGAATTCCGTAATCTTATATTTAGTTATAAAGTCGATTTTCTTTTATATACACATTTAGATATCGATATCGAAATGCTTCAAATCATTAGTTTAACATATTAAGTTAATAAACATTTTTTAGCTTACTGAAGTCTACATAAAGCCCTAACGGTATTACGGCAGTGCATTTAGAAGAATTCCGTAATGTTATAATTTTATATTAAGGAGCAAAGTCGATTTTTTTGGATTTACACATTTAGCAATCTATATCGAAAATCTGCAAAAAACTGGTTTAGCATAATTAGGTTAATTAAACTTCTTTATCTTACTGAAGTTTAAATAAAGCCATAACGGCATAACGGCAGTATATTTGGGTGAATTCCGTAATCCTTTAGTTAGATATAAAATCGATTTTCTTGTATATACACATTTCGCAATCGATATCGAAATGCTTCAACTCATTAGTTTAACATATTTAAGTTAATAAACCTTCTTTAACGATCTGAAGTTGGCATAACGGTAGTGGATGTAGAAGAATTCCGTAATCTTATATTTAGGTATAAATTCTATTTTCTTGTATACACATTTAGCAATCGATATCGAAATGCTTCAAATCATTAGTTTAACATATTTAAGTTAATAAACCTTCTTTAATGCACTTAAGTCTACATAAAGCCCTAATGGCATAACGGCAGTGCATTTAGAAGAATTCCATAATGTTATAATTTTATAGTTAGGTATAAAGTCGATTTTCTTGTATATATGCATTAAGCAATCGATATCGAAATGCTTCAAACCATTAGTTTAACATATTTAAGTTAATAAACCTTCTTTAACTCACTGAAGTCTACATGAAGCCTTAACGGCATAACGGCAGTGCATTTAGAAGAATTCCGTTATCTTATATTTAGGTATAAATTCGATTTTCTTGTATATACACATTTAGCAATCGATATCGAAATGCTTCAAATCATTAGTTTAACATATTAGGTAGGTAGGTAGGAGTGCAGCCCTATCGGGCTCAATTTTGCCATTTTGATACACTATTCGTAGAACCTCCTGTATCTGCCTCCTGTACATTCCACCCTCTCTTTCAAACCATTTTGAGGTTTCGATGAAACTACTTATGTCCGATATGCTTTTGGTGGAAATCCATTCAAGGTTTGGTGCTTGGTGGATTCCGAGTGTTTTGTGTCGTATCTGTGCCAGAGCCGGGCATTCGCAGAGAAAGTGGAGGATTGTTTCCTTGTTCCCTGCTACTCCGCAGCTTCGGCAGATGTCGTTGTAGGGCATACCCATTTTGGACGCATGTACCCCAAATGGCCAGTGCCCTGTTGTAGTAGCTGTTATTCTGTATATACTTTTTCTTGACCTATTTAATAGGTCGTTGGTTCTTTTCCTGTCGTATGTTAGCCATAATTGTTTAGTTATGACGCATTTTGTACTGTTTTTCCACCTGTTGTTTGCAATTTGTTGAAATTGTTTATTGATTACTCTTTTGATCGATCCTAGCGGGCTCGGTATGAGCTCCGCCTCGGATTCATTGAGGAAAGCTCCTGCCTTTGCCAACTCATCTGCTTTTTCGTTACCGAAAATGTTCCTGTGGCCGGGAACCCAGATCAAGTTTAGCTGGAGCTTGTCTTTTATTGTGCTTAGTGCTCTCTTGCAGTTGTGAACTATACTGGAATTTGTCATGGGTGAAGACAATGCCAGGAGGGCCGCCTGGCTATCCGTAAATATAGTTGCATTGCGTATATTCCCGTGATTTTCTAATAGAACTTCGCAGGCTTTTTCTATGCCTAGTACTTCTGCTTGGAAGATGCTAGCCGAGTTCGGTAGACGTATAGAGAGAGATATGCCCAGATCAGCGGAGAATACCCCCGTGCCCACTCCGCAGTCCATTTTGGACCCGTCGGTATAGACTGAGGTGGTACCCTCCTCTGCAACTGAGCCTCTTCTCCATTCTCGTCTAGATGGTATCCTCACCTGGAAGTGTCTATTGAAATCCAGCTTTGGGAGAATGTAGTCTGATTTATTAATAGTGAGCTTATTCAGGATTACACTATGTCCGTAGTTCTGCTGATTCCAGCCTCCCAATTCTTTTATTCTTATCGCCGCAATAGCTGCTGTTTTTTGAATAAAAATGTCCATTGGTAGTTGATGCAGGATCACATTGAGCGCATCAGTCGGACATGACCTGATTGCGCCCGTAACACCCGCACATGCTGCTATTTGTATTCCATTTAATTTTCTAATGTTGTACTGTTTATTTAGCGCTGGCCACCATACCAGAGCTCCATATGTGAGTATGGGTCTTATGACCGCCGTGTACATCCACATGATTATACTTGGTTTGAGGCCCCAATTCCTGTTGACGATTTTCTTACAAGTATAGTAGGCCATGTAAGCTTTGTTTAATTTTTTTTCTATATTTATTTTCCAGGACAGTTTGGCGTCAATCTCCACCCCCAAATACTTAGCTGTTGGGGATAGAGTGAGTGTTGTGCCGTTTAGTACCGGAAGTTGAAACTGAGGTATTTTGGTTCTGCTAGTGAATAGCATCAGTTCTGTTTTATTCGGGTTAACTCCTAGACCATTGCTTTTAGCCCATAGGTTTAACCTACGAAGTGCTCTTTCCATAATCTCGCTGACTGTAGAAGGAAACATTCCTGATACCAGCAACACTATATCGTCTGCATATGCTACTGCTTTCACTCCTCCACTGTTTAGTTGGAGGAGTATTTCGTTCAGCGCTACAACCCATAGAAGCGGAGAGAGGACCCCCCCTTGAGGCGTCCCTCTACTCACATAACTTGTTTGTGTTGCAGCGCCGTTTGAAGCTATAATCTTCCTATTCTCAAGCATCGATAGTATCCATCTGCACACAGTGTCATCTATGCCCCCATGCGCCAGAGAATTAACTATCGAATTTACTTTTATGTTATTGAAGGCGCCCTCTATGTCTAGAAAGGCAGCCATGGTGTATTGTTTGTGGTGTAGTGATTTTTCAATTACACTTATCACCTCGTGAAGGGCGGTTTCGGTTGATCGGCCCTTTATGTACGCATGTTGGGACTTCGATAACTTCTCCGCCATTATTGTTCTTACGTGTATATCTATTAGCCTTTCTAGTACCTTCAGCATAAATGAGGTAAGGCTAATAGGTCTAAAATCCTTGGCATTCTCGTGTGTTCTTCTGCCTGGTTTCGGAAGGAACACAACTTTGCTCCTTTTCCAACTTCTTGGGATGTAAGATAGTTGAATGCTTGCTTTGTAAATATTTTCAAGCCTCAGAACCATGGGTTCTACCAGTTTCTGCAGCATTATGGGCATAATCCCGTCAGGACCTGCCGCTTTAAATGGTGCAAAACTATTTATGGCATATTTGATTTTCCTTTTGTCTATTATTTGGCTTCGATAGTCAGCTGCTTTCACCGGTGGTTCCGGTTGAACCCTCGTTGAAGGTGCTTGCTGACTCCCGGGGAAGTGTGTTGTGATTAGTACCTCCAGAGACTCTTTTGCCGAGGAGGTCCAATCACTACCCTCCGCCCTAATGTAGGCAGTATTAGTATGGTCTTTGGATAGCATTTTACTCAGCCTAGCGGCTTCTCTGCAACTTTCAATCGATGTGCAGAAAGTTCGCCATGAGTCATTTTTAGCTTTCCTGACTGCTTTTTTGTATTCCTTCATAAGGTCTTTATATGGCTGCCAGATTTTGGTTCTAAAACTTTCATTGAAAGCTTTCCTTAGTTGTGTTCTCAACTTCTTGAGTTCACTGTTCCACCAAGGAAGAGACTTTCTCTTTTTCAAAACTGTTAGCGGAGTAGATTTATTAAAAGTTGTGATTAGGATTTTTTCCAACTTTTCAACTTCTGAATCTAGTTCCTCTGAATTTCTGATACTCTTATTGCCTCCCTTTTCGAGGCATTTTGTTGCTATATTGGTAAATTTTCCCCATGCCGTTCTTCTAGGGTTCCGGTATGTGAGAGGCGCACTGTACCTCTCTCGGATGCTGAAGAGTATCCAGGAGTGATCCGACATGGAAGGCTCGTCGGATACCCTCCAGTTATCCACAACGAGACTGTCTGTGTCTGTTGATAGCGTGAGGTCAAGAACCTCCTCCCACCCCGGGAACCTATCTGAGCTTGGGAAAATAAAAGTTGGCTTATCGCCCTTCTTGCAAATACTTAAATTACTATTCAGAATATACTGCAAGAGTGACTCACCTCTGGTGTTTATGCTGGAGCTACCCCATACGGTGTGCCTTGCATTTGCATCACACCCTATCAGGACATCATCCTTCTTGTTCTCCTCTACTAGCCTGGTGAGTGGGGCCGGTGGTATGTCTTCGTCATGGGCCAAGTAGGCCGAGACCAAGAAGAAGGGCTTTTCTTTCTGTTCCACCTTCACCACTGTGATATCTGCTGTGCTGTAATTAGGACAAAGAAATGCATTTATACTTTTATTAATAAGAATGCATGCCCTAGGTTTACCTCTGTTCCGCGTGTAAAACAGGTTATAATTGCTGCTGTTTAGCCCTTTTATGGAATCTTCATTGACCCAGGGCTCCTGTATTAGGCTGATGTCGATGCCTCCCTCGTTCACGAGGGTTGTCAGATTAGCTGTAGCACTCTTCGAGTGCTGCAGGTTAATCTGTACACACCTCATGCTGTTATTGTTGGACATCCCGGGGTTCTTCAATGCCCACATTCCTTAGCAACTGGCTGGCGTCGTCGACATCTTCCGTGTCGTCTTCGTCAGCCGCTTTGTCGCCTTGGAAGATTTTTAATCTGGCCTTGCGTATACCGAAGCTGATTTTGTTGTCAGTCTTCTTCAGAGCCTCAATGGACTCCTCACAAATGGCCACTAGTATTGGCTTGCTTGATTTGTTTGGGTTTTCCTCCTTGATAAGCTGCCACTCATCTATACCAGGTATAGATTTGTTTTGCAGCTTAATACACCTCAGGAGTTTTTCACCTGGCTCCTCTAGTGGGGGTAGCCAAATGCGAGCCCGAGGCCTCTTCGGAATATCGCTGGCGGGTAAAAGCCTCAATTGGAGGCCTTCAAAGGCGTTGCTAATTTTAGCAACACTACCCGTCAGGAAATCTAACGAGGCCTGGTCCGCGCACTTGATGACCCTGTAGCCCCTGAGGGCTCGGTTTTTTGGGCTGAGCTCCGGGTATTTCTGTTGTGGAGCGATTTCTCTTCTGAGAAGTGCACTCTTTTTTGCACTGTTCTTGAGGTTGTGATTGCTTCCTTTTCAGGTAGCTTTCATATTCCTCTACGATAGATTTAAGGCGCTTCGTTTCAGCCTCATCAACTGGGATACCGGCCGCCTGGTCTTTGGCTATCTTCCCTAGTATGAAGACCGCCCTCTGGTACCGGTTTTTCCTCAGCTGATTCTGAGATTTTTTTCGTTTCTTTTTACTGTCTCCTTTAGCCGCCAGTGCACTTTGGTTGGTGCTCATAGCAGTCTTGGAGGTAGTTGGTGTATCTGATGCTTTGTCTGCTGTATCTACCGGTGTACTCTGGTTGGTACGTCCGGTAGTACTCTTACTTGTCTCCTGGCTGGAGGCAAGCAGTTCGTCCTCTTCGGATTCCGTTATAGGATTCCTGTAGCTCATGTCCGTGGCCGTCGCTGTTGTCGTCGTCATGGTTGTTGTTGTTGTTGTTGTTGTTGTTGTTGTTGTTGTTTTGTTATTCATGTTTTGGTCCCACGAGTAAACCGGAAAGGGTTGGTCGCTCGTCCGCAGAGCCGGTATACGGAGAGAAGGCGATTTATACCTCCGACCTCGCCCGGGCATCGGAGGGGACCGTTCGCGATCAGCTATTTATTACCCCCCGCTGACCATTCAGCCCTTGGCACGGGTACCTCGACACCTTGGCTTAGGGTGGTGTTGGTTCGGGTATCCTCACAATTCCACAATAGGGGGATGGGCGTAAAACCTAGGGTTTATTCACCCATATCACTATTGTGGGAAATTATGAAGTGTCCCTCTTAGTTCGTAAGATTAGAGTGCGTTTCCTATGGGATGCACACTTTACTCTTACTTAAGCCCCTTCGCCACGGCAAGGCGACCAACGTCAAAGAGGATTAACATATTAAGTTAATAAACATTTTTTTTAGCTTACTGAAGTCTACATAAAGCCTTAACGGTATAACGGCAGTGCATTTAGAAGAATTCCGTAATGTTATAATTTTATATTTAGGTGTAAAGTCAATTTTCTTGTATTTACACATTTAGCAGTCGATATCGAAATGCTTCAAACCATTAGTTTAACATTTTTAAAATAGTTAACCTTCTTTAACGTATTGAAGTTGATACAAAGCCATGGCGGCATAACGACAGTACATTTGGAAGAATTCCGTAATCTTATATTTAGGTATAAAGTCCATTTTCTTGTATATACACATTTAGCAATCGATATCGAAATGCTTCAAATCATTAGTTTAAAATATTTAAGTTAATAAACCTTCTTTAACGCACTGAAGTCTACATAAAGCCTTGACGGTATAACTGCACTGCATTTAGAAGAAGACCGTTATCTTATATTTAGGTACAAATTCGACTTTCTTGTATATATTCATTTAGCAAGCGATATCAAAATGCTTCAAACCATTAATTTAACATATTTAAAATAATTAACCTTCTTTAACGTATTGAAGTTGATACAAAGCCATGGCGGCATAATGACAGTACATTTGGAAGAATTCCGTAATCTTATATTTAGGTATAAAGTCGATTCTCTTGTATATACACATTTAGCAATCGATATCGAAATGCTTCAAATCATTAGTTTAACATATTTAAGTTAATAAACCTTCTTTAACGCACTGAAGTCTACAAAAAGCGTTGACAGCATAACGGCAGTGCATTTAGAAAAATTCCGTTATCTTATATTTAGGTTTAAATTCGATTTTCTTGTATACACATATTTGGCAAGCGATATCGAAATGCTTCAAATCATTTGTTTAACATATTTAAGTTAATTAACCTTCTTTAACGTATTTAAGTTGATATAAAGCCATAACGACAGTACATTTGGAAGAATTCCGTAGTCTTATATTTAGGTATAAAGTCGATTTTCTTGTATATATGCATTAAGCATTCGATATCGAAATGCTTCAAATAACAGGTTTAACATATTTAAGTTAATAAACCTTCTTTAACGAGCTGAAGTTAATATAAAGCCATAACGGCATAACGGCAGTGCATTTAGAATAATAACGTAATCTTATATTCAGGTATGAATTCGATTTTCTTGTATATACTCATTTAGCAATCGATATCGAAATGCTTTAAACCTTTAGTTTAACATATTTAAAATAATTAACCTTCGTTAACGTATTGAAGTTGATGCAAAGCCATGGCGCCATAACGGCAGTGCATGTAGAAGAATTCCGTAATCTTATATTTAGGTATGTAGTCGATTTTCTTGGATTTACACATTTAGATATATATATCGAAAATCTTCAAATAACTGGTTTAGCATATTTAGGTTAATTAACCTTCTTTATCTTACTGCAGTTTAAATAAAGCCATAACGGCATAACGGCAGTATATTTGGGTGAATTCCGTAATCTTTTATTTAGTTATAAAATCGATTTTTTTGTATATACACATTTAGCAATCGATACCGAAATGCTTCAACTCATTAGTTTAACATATTTAAGTTAATAAACCTTCTTTAACGATCTGAAGATGGCATAACGGCAGTGGATGTAGAAGAATTCCGTAATCTTATATTTAGGTATAAAGTCTATTTTCTTGTATATACACATTTAGCAATCGATATCGAAATGCTTCAAATCATTAGTTTAACATATTTAAGTTACTTAACCCTCTTTTTCTTACTGAAGCCTGCAAAAGCCTAAACGGCATAACGGCAGTGCATTTAGAAGAATTACGTAATCTTATATTTAGGTATGAATTCGATTTTCTTGTATATACTCATTTAGCAATCGATATCGAAATGCTTCAAACCATTAGTTCAACATATTTAAAATAATTAACCTTCGTTAACGTATTGAAGTTGATACAAAGCCATGGCGCCATAACGGCAGTGCATGTAGAAGAATTCCGTAATCTTATATTTAGGTATGTAGTCGATTTTCTGGGATTTACACATTTAGAAATATATATCGAAAATCTTCAAATAACTGGTTTAGCATATTTAGGTTAATTAACCTTCTTTATCTTACTGAAGTTTAAATAAAGCCATAACGGCATAACGGCAGTATATTTGGGTGAATTCCGTAATCTTTTATTTAGTTATAAAATCGATTTTCTTGTATATACACATTTAGCAATCGATACCGAAATGCTTCAACTCATTAGTTTAACATATTTAAGTTAATAAACCTTCTTTAACGATCTGAAGATGGCATAACGGCAGTGGATGTAGAAGAATTCCGTAATCTTATATTTAGGTATAAAGTCTATTTTCTTGTATATACACATTTAGATATCGATATCGAAATGCTTCAAATCATTAGTTTAACATATTAAGTTAATAAACATTTTTTAGCTTACTGAAGTCTACATAAAGCCTTAACGGCATAACGGCAGTGCATTTAGAAGAATTCCGTAATGTTATAATTTTATATTTAGTTATAAATTCGATTTTCTTGTATATACACATTTAGCAATCGATATCGAAATGCTCCAAATCATTAGTTTAACATATTTAAGTTAATAAACCTTCTTTAACGATCTGAAGTGGGCATATAGCCATGGAGGCATAACTGCAGTGCACGTAGAGGAATTCCATAAACTTATATTTAGGTATAAATTCGATTTTCTTGTATATACATATTTAGCTATCGATACCGAAATGCTTCAAATCATTAGTTTATCATATTAAGTTAATAAACATTTTTTAGCTTACTGAAGTCTACATAAAGCCTTAACGGTTTAACGGCAGTGCATTTAGAAGAATTGCGTAATGTTTTAATTTTATATTAAGGTGTAAAGTCGATTTTCTTGGATTTACACATTTAGCAATCTATATCGAGAATCTGCAAATAACTGGTTTAGCATAGTTAGGTTAATTAAACTTCTTTATCTTACTGAAGTTTAAATAAAGCCATAACGGCATAACGGCAGTATATTTGGGTGAATTCCGTAATCTTTTATTTAGGTATAAAATCGATTTTTTTGTATATACACATTTAGCAATCGATATCGAAATGCTTCAAATCATTAGTTTAACATATTAAGTTAAGAAACATTTTTTAGCTTACTGAAGTCTACATAAAGCCTTAACGGCATAACGGCAGTGCATTTAGAAGAATTCCGTTATCTTATATTTAGGTATAAAGTCGATTTGCTTGTATATACACATTTAGCAATCGATATCGAAATGCTTCAAATCATTAGTTTAACATATTAAGTTAATAAACATTTTTTAGCTTACTGAAGTCTACATAAAGCCTTAACGGTATAACGGCAGTGCATTTAGAAGAATTCCGTAATGTTATAATTTTATATTAAGGTGTAAAGTCGATTTTCTTGGATTTACACATTTAGCAATCTATATCGAAAATCTGCAAATAACTGGTTTAGCATAATTAGGTTAATTAAACTTCTTTATCTTACTGAAGTTTAAATAAAGCCATAACGGCATAACGGCAGTATATTTGGGTGAATTCCGTAATCTTTTATTTAGATATAAAATCGATTTTCTTGTATATACACATTTCGCAATCGATATCGAAATGCTTCAACTCATTAGTTTAACATATTTAAGTTAATAAACCTTCTTTAACGATCTGAAGTTGGCATAACGGTAGTG
>CM050324.1:6349294-6388010 GCA_027475135.1 Bactrocera correcta | reverse complement strand
ACACATTTAGCAAACGATATCGAAATGCTTCAATCATTAGTTTAACATATTTAAGTTAATGAACCTTCTTTAACGCACTGAAGTCTACATAAAGCGTTAACAGCATAACGGCAGTGCATTTAGAAAAATTCCGTTATCTTATATTTAGGTATAAATTCGATTTTCTTGTATATACATATTTGGCAAGCGATATCGAAATGCTTCAAATCATTTGTTTAACATATTTAAGTTAATTTACCTTCTTTAACGTATTTAAGTTGATATAAAGCCATAACGACAGTACATTTGGAAGAATTCGGTAGTCTTATATTTAGGTATAAAGTCGATTTTCTTGTATATATGCATTAAGCAATCGATATCGAAATGCTTCAAACCATTAGTTTAACATATTTAAGTTAATAAACCTTCTTCAACTCACTGAAGTCTACATAAAGCCTTAACGGCATAACCGCAGTGCATTTAGAAGAATTCCGTTATCTTATATTTAGGTATAAAGTCGATTTTCTTGTATATACACATTTAGCAATCGATATCGAAATGCTTCAAACCATTAGTTTAACATATTTAAGTTAATAAACCTTCTTTAACTCACTGAAGTCTACATAAAGCCTTAACGGCATAACGGCAGTGCATTTAGAAGAATTCCGTTATCTTATATTTAGGTATAAAGTCGATTTTCTTGTATATACACATTTAGCAATCGATATCGAAATGCTTCAAATCATTAGTTTAACATATTAAGTTAATAAACATTTTTTAGCTTACTGAAGTCTACATAAAGCCTTAACGGTATAACGGCAGTGCATTTAGAAGAATTCCGTAATGTTATAATTTTATATTTATGCGTAAAGTCGATTTTCTTGTATTTACACATTTAGCAGTCGATATCGAAATGCTTCAAATAACTGGTTTAACATATTTAAGTTAATAAACCTTCTTTAACGAACTGAAGTTAATATAAAGCCATAACGGCATAACGGCAGTGCATTTAGAAGAATTACGTTATCTTATATTTAGGTATGAATTCGATTTTCTTGTATATACACATTTAGCAATCGATATCGAAATGCTTCAAATCATTAGTTTAACATATTTAAGTTAATAAACCTTCTCTAACGCACTTAAGTCTACATAAAGCCCTAATGGCATAACGGCAGTGCATTTAGAAGAATTCCGTTAACTTATATTTAGGTATAAATTCGATTTTCTTGTATATACACATTTAGCACTCGATATCGAAATGCTTCAAATCATAAGTTTAACATATTTAAGTTAATAAACCTTCTTTAACGATCTGAAGTGGGCATATAGCCATGGAGGCATAACTGCAGTGCACGTAGAAGAATTCCATAATCTTATATTTAGGTATAAAGTAGATTTTCTTGTATATACATATTTAGCTATCGATATCGAAATGCTTCAAATCATTAGTTTAACATATTAAGTTAATAAACATTTTTTAGCTTACTGAAGTCTACATAAAGCCTTAACGGTATAACGGCAGTGCATTTAGAAGAATTCCGTAATGTTATAATTTTATATTTAGGTGTAAAGTCGATTTTCTTGTATTTACACATTTAGCAGTCGATATCGAAATGCTTCAACTTATTAGTTTAACATATTTAAGTTAATAAACCTTCTTTAACGATCTGAAGTTGGCATAACGGTAGTGGATGTAGAAGAATTCCGTAATCTTATATTTAGGTATAAATTCGATTTTCTTGTATACACATTTAGCAATCGATATCGAAATGCTTCAAATCATTAGTTTAACATATTTAAGTTAATAAACCTTCTTTAACGCACTTAAGTCTACATAAAGCCCTAATGGCATAACGGCAGTGCATTAAGAAGAATTCCATAATGTTATAATTTTATAGTTAGGTATAAAGTCGATTTTCTTGTATATATGCATTAAGCAATCGATATCGAAATGCTTCAAGCCATTAGTTTAACATATTTAAGTTAATAAACCTTCTTCAACTCACTGAAGTCTACATAAAGCCTTAACGGCATAACGGCAGTGCATTTAGAAGAATTCCGTTATCTTATATTTAGGTAGAAAGTCGATTTTCTTGTATATACACATTTAGCAATCGATATCGAAGTGCTTCAAATCATTAGTTTAACATATTAAGTTAATAAACATTTTTTAGCTTACTGAAGTCTACATAAAGCCTTAACGGTATAACGGCAGTGCATTTAGAAGAATTCCGTAATGTTATAATTTTATATTTAGATGTAAAGTCGATTTTCTTGTATATACACATTTAGCAGTCGATATCGAAATGTTTCAAACCATTAGTTTAACATATTTAAAATAATAAACCTTCTTAAACGTATTGAAGTTGATACAAAGCCATGGCGGCATAACGACAGTACATTTGGAAGAATTCCGTTATCTTATATTTAGGTATAAAGTCAATTTTCTTGTATATACACATTTAGCAATCGATATCGAAATGCTTCAAATCATTAGTTTAAAATATTTAAGTTAATAAACCTTCTTTAACGCACTGAAGTCTAAATAAAGCCTTGACGGTATAACTGCAGTGCAGTTAGAAGAATTCCGTTATCTTATATTTAGGTATAAATTCGACTTTCTTGTATATACATATTTGGCAAGCGATATCGAAATGCTTCAAATCATTAGTTTAACATATTTAAGTTAATTAACCTTCTTTCACGTATTGAAGTTGATATAAAGCCATAACGACAGTACATTTGGAAGAATTCCGTAGTCTTATATTTAGGTATAAAGTCGATTTTCTTGTATATATGCATTAAGCATTCGATATCGTAATGCTTCAAATAACTGGTTTAACATATTTAAGTTAATAAACCTTCTTTAACGAACTAAAGTTAATATAAAGCCATAACGGCATAACGGCAGTGCATTTAGAATAACAACGTAATCTTATATTCAGGTATGAATTCGATTTTCTTGTATATACTCATTTAGCAATCGATATCGAAATGTTTCAAACCATTAGTTTAACATTTTTAAAATAATTAACCTTCGTTAACGTATTGAAGTTGATACAAAGCCATGGCGCCATAACGGCAGTGCATGTAGAAGAATTCCGTAATCTTATATTTAGGTATGTAGTCGATTTTCTGGGATTTACACATTTAGAAATATATATCGAAAATCTTCAAATAACTGGTTTAGCATATTTAGGTTAATTAACCTTCTTTATCTTACTGAAGTTTAAATAAAGCCATAACGGCATAACGGCAGTATATTTGGGTGAATTCCGTAATCTTTTATTTAGTTATAAAATCGATTTTTTTGTATATACACATTTAGCAATCGATACCGAAATGCTTCAACTCATTAGTTTAACATATTTAAGTTAATAAACCTTCTTTAACGATCTGAAGATGGCATAACGGCAGTGGATGTAGAAGAATTCCGTAATCTTATATTTAGGTACAAAGTCTATTTTCTTGTATATACACATTTAGATATCGATATCGAAATGCTTCAAATCATTAGTTTAACATATTAAGTTAATAAACATTTTTTAGCTTACTGAAGTCTACATAAAGCCTTAACGGCATAACGGCAGTGCATTTAGAAGAATTCCGTAATGTTATAATTTTATATTTAGTTATAAATTCGATTTTCTTGTATATACACATTTAGCAATCGATATCGAAATGCTCCAAATCATTAGTTTAACATATTTAAGTCAATAAACCTTCTTTAACGATCTGAAGTGGGCATATAGCCATGGAGGCATAACTGCAGTGCACGTAGAGGAATTCCATAATCTTATATTTAGGTATAAATTCGATTTTCTTGTATATACATATTTAGCTATCGATACCGAAATGCTTCAAATCATTAGTTTAACATATTAAGTTAATAAACATTTTTTAGCTTACTGAAGTCTACATAAAGCCTTAGCGGTTTAACGGCAGTGCATTTAGAAGAATTCCGTAATGTTTTAATTTTATATTAAGGTGTAAAGTCGATTTTCTCGGATTTACACATTTAGCAATCTATATCGAGAATCTGCAAATAACTGGTTTAGCATAGTTAGGTTAATTAAACTTCTTTATCTTACTGAAGTTTAAATAAAGCCATAGCGGCATAACGGCAGTATATTTGGGTGAATTCCGTAATCTTTTATTTAGATATAAAATCGATTTTCTTGTATATACACATTTCGCAATCGATATCGAAATGCTTCAACTCATTAGTTTAACATATTTAAGTTAATAAACCTTCTTTAACGATCTGAAGTTGGCATAACGGTAGTGGATGTAGAAGAATTCCGTAATCTTATATTTAGGTATAAATTCGATTTTCTTGTTTACACATTTAGCAATCGATATCGAAATGCTTCAAATCATTAGTTTAACATATTTAAGTTAATAAGCCTTCTTTAACGCACTTAAGTCTACATAAAGCCCTAAAGGAGTAACGGCAGTGCATTTAGAAGAATTCCATAATGTTATAATTTTATAGTTAGTTATAAAGTCGATTTTCTTGTATATATGCATTAAGCAATCGATATCGAAATGCTTCAAACCATTAGTTTAACATATTTAAGTTAATAAACCTTCTTTAACTCACTGAAGTCTGCATAAAGCCTTAACGGCATAACGGCAGTGCATTTAGAAGAGTTCCGTTATCTTATATTTAGGTATAAAATTGATTTTCTTGTATATACACATTAAGCAATCGATATCGAAATGCTTCGAATCATTAGTTTAACATATTAAGTTAATAAACATTTTTTAGCTTACCGAAGTCTACATAAAGCCTTAACGGCATAACGGCAGTGCATTTAGAAGAATTCCGTAATGTTGTAATTTTATATTTAGGTGTAAAGTCGATTTTCTTGTATATACACATTTAGCAATCGATATCGAAATGCTTCAAATCATTAGTTTAACATATTAAGTTAATAAACATTTTTTAGCTTACTGAAGTCTACATAAAGCCTTAACGGTATAACGGCAGTGCATTTAGAAGAATTCCGTTATCTTATATTTAGGTATAAAGTCGATTTTCTTGTATATACACATTTAGCAATCGATATCGAAATGCTTCAAATCATTAGTTTAACATATTAAGTTAAGAAACATTTTTTAGCTTACTGAAGTCTACATAAAGCCTTAACGGCATAACGGCAGTGCATTTAGAAGAATTCCGTTATCTTATATTTAGGAATAAAGTTGATTTTCTTGTATATACACATTTAGCAATCGATATCGAAATGCTTCAAATCATTAGTTTAACATATTTAAATTAATAAACCTTCTTTAACGTACTGAAGTCTACACAAAGCCTTGACGGCATAACGCAGTGCATTTAGAAGAATTCCGTTATCTTATATTTAGGTATAAAGTCGATTTTCTTGTATATACACATTTAGCAATCGATATCGAAATGCTTCAAATCATTAGTTTAACATATTAAATTAATAAACCTTCTTTAACGTACTGAAGTTACACAAAGCCATTTACGGCATAACGACAGTACATTTAGGGAAAAATTCCGTTATCTTATATTTAGGTATAAAGTCGATTTTCTTGTATATACACATTTAGCAATCGATATCGAAATGCTTCAAATCATTAGTTTAACATATTTAAGTTAATAAACCTTCTTTAACGCACTGAAGTCTACACAAAGCCTTGACGGCATAACGCAGTGCATTTAGAAGAATTCCGTTATCTTATATTTAGGTATAAAGTTTGATTTTCTTGTATATACACATTTAGCAATCGATATCGAAATGCTTCAAATCATTAGTTTAACATATTTAAGTTAATAAACCTTCTTTAACGTATTGAAGTTGATATAAAGCTTACGGCATAACGACAGTACATTTGGAAGAA
The DNA here is from genome assembly GCA_027475135.1 of Bactrocera correcta. Lineage (NCBI taxonomy): Eukaryota > Metazoa > Arthropoda > Insecta > Diptera > Tephritidae > Bactrocera > Bactrocera correcta. The sequence goes on along the minus strand of CM050324.1, from coordinate 6,382,154 downwards.
TTCCGTTATCTTATATTTAGGTATAAAGTCGATTTTCTTGTATATACATTTAGCAATCGATATCGAAATGCTTCAAATCATTAGTTTAACATATTTAAGTTAATAAACCTTCTTTAACGACTGAAGTTATATAAAGCCATAACGGCATAACGGCAGTGCATTTAGAAGAATTCCGTATCTTATATTTAGGTATAAATTCGATTTTCTTGTATATACACATTTAGCAATCGATATCGAAATGCTTCAAATCATTAGTTTAACATATTTAAGTTAATAAACCTTCTTTAACGACTGAAGTTATATAAAGCCTAACGGCATAACGGCAGTGCATTTAGAAGAATTCCGTATCTTATATTTAGGTATAAATTCGATTTTCTTGTATATACACATTTAGCAATCGATATCGAAATGCTTCAAATCATTAGTTTAACATATTTAAGTTAATAAACCTTCTTTAACGACTGAAGTTGACATAAAGCCATAAGGCATAACGGCAGTGCATTTAGAAGAATTCCATAATCTTATATTTAGGTATAAATTCGATTTTCTTGTATATACACATTTAGCAATCGATATCGAAATGCTTCAAATCATTAGTTTAACATATTTAAGTTAATAAACCTTCTTTAGCGTACTGAAGTCTACATAAAGCCTTGACGGTATAACTGCACTGCATTTAGAAGAATTCCGTTATCTTATATTTAGGTATAAATTCGACTTTCTTGTATATATTCATTTAGCAAGCGATATCAAAATGCTTTAAACCATCAGTTTAACATATTGAAAATAATTAACCTTCTTTAACGTATTGAAGTTGATACAAAGCCATGGCGGCATAATGACAGTACATTTGGAAGAATTCCGTAATCTTATATTTAGGTATAAAGTCGATTTTCTTGTATATACACATTTAGCAATCGATATCGAAATGCTTCAAATCATTAGTTTAACATATTTAAGTTAATAAACGTTCTTTAACGCACTGAAGTCTACATAAAGCGTTAACGGCATAACGGCAGTGCATTTAGAAAAATTCCGTTATCTTATATTTAGGAACAAATTCGATTTTCTTGTATATACATATTTGGCAAACGATATCGAAATGCTTCAAATCATTAGTTTAACATATTTAAGTTAATTAACCTTCTTTAATGTATTGAAGTTGATATAAAGCCATAACGACAGTACATTTGGAAGAATTCCGTAGTCTTATATTTAGGTATAAAGTCGATTTTCTTGTATATATGCATTAAGCATTCGATATCGAAATGCTTCAAATAACTGGTTTAACATATTTAAGTTAATAAAACTTCTTTAACGAACTGAAGTTAATATAAAGCCATAACGGCATAACGGCAGTGCATTTAGAAGACTTACATAATCTTATATTTAGGTATGAATTCGATTTTCCTGTATATACACATTTAGCAATCGATATCGAAATGCTTCAAATCATTAGTTTAACATATTTAAGTTAATAAACCTTCTTTAACGCACTTAAGTCTACATAAAGTCCTAATGGCATAACGGCAGTGCATTTAGAAGAATTCCGTTATCTTATATTTAGGTATAAATTCGATTTTCTTGTATATACATATTTAGCTTTCGATACCGAAATGCTTCAAATCATTAGTTTAACATATTAAGTTAATAAACATTTTTTAGCTTACTGAAGTCTACATAAAGCCTTAACGGTATAACGGCAGTGCATTTAGAAGAATTCCGTAATGTTATAATTTTATATTAAGGTGTAAAGTCGATTTTCTTGGATTTACACATTTAGCAATCTATATCGAAAATCTGCAAATAACTGGTTTAGCATAATTAGGTTAATTAAACTTCTTTATCTTACTGAAGTTTAAATAAAGCCATAACGGCATAACGACAGTACATTTGGAAGAATTCCGTAATCTTTTATTTAGATATAAAATCGATTTTCTTGTATATACACATTTCGCAATCGATATCGAAATGCTTCAACTCATTAGTTTAACATATTTAAGTTAATAAACCTTCTTTAACGATCTGAAGTTGGCATAACGGTAGTGGATGTAGAAGAATTCCGTAATCTTATATTTAGGTATAAATTCGATTTTCTTGTATACACATTTAGCAATCGATATCGAAATGCTTCAAATCATTAGTTTAACATATTTAAGTTAATAAACCTTCTTTAACGCACTTAAGTCTACATAAAGCCCTAATGGCATAACGGCAGTGCATTTAGAAATATTCCATAATGTTATAATTTTATAGTTAGGTATAAAGTCGATTTTCTTGTATATATGCATTAAGCAATCGATATCGAAATGCTTCCAACCATTAGTTTAACATATTTAAGTTAATAAACCTTCTTTAACTCACTGAAGTCTACATAAAGCCTTAACGGCATTGTTTCACTCAATGTCTGGTTCACTTACCACTTGATCGCTTTCTTTCCTTTTAAAATAAAAAAACTCGGGATTCACACTTGGTTCGTAACAATGTATTAAATGTAACGCTTTACTTGTGGGTTTTCTTACAAGCGAATCAACCCTGGATTTGTGGGTTTCTCTTTTTTTTTTTTTTTTTTTTTTAACAAATATATGTGCACTTAATATAACACAATGTTAAGTTCTAATAAACTTCACTAGCGGACTTTCGAAGTATGCAGGTGGATCGAGCTGGAGCGCTGCGTAGCGGTGGCGGAAAAACGACGTAGATTTCACGATGGTCGAATCTGTACTGCTTGCTGAATAGCCTGACCCTTTTTATGTGGAGTGGTGTGGTGTGTGTTTGAATGTGTGGATCCTCTTGCGTGTGGGTGGTGTTGATGTGGAGTGTGGTGATGTCGAGGCGAGTGTGGTGAGTGTGCGTGTTAGAGATGAGTGTAGGTGTGGTGTGGGGCGGCGACTAAGGCTCATTTAGCCATCCCGGCCCCCCTAGGCGAATATTTCAGCCTAGAATCCTCTGAAGCTGCTGCAGAGTGGCTACGACGCTGCTGAGGCCTGAGGTGTGGCGCGGACGCGGTCGTTGTTGCTGGCGTCGTGTGGACGCCCCATTATGTGGACGCCGGGCACGGGATGATGATGGCCCTATGGTTCGACGGGGCCGTGCATCCCGGCTTAATGGCGGTCGTTGTACTGCGCCGCGGTTGCGGCCGGCAGGAGGTTGGCTGGTGCCATTTCGAGGTGTACGGTGCAACATAGTGTGATGCGGGCGCATACACATTTGGCACAGATTGCCCGACGTACACTCGTGAGTTTGGTGGACCGGCGTCAGGCAATTCAGACAATGGCCGTGCGCCTGCACGACCAACTGGCGTTGTTGAGGCGGTAACCCCTTAAAGATGACACATTGTGGCAGCCGGTGGGGTCGACGGCATAGGGGACATCTACGGCGTTGTGGGTCGACGACAAGCGCGGGTGTTGGCGGCAATGCTACCCTTCCATTCCGAGGCGCCGTTGGTGTGGTTGTTCGGGGCGCTGCAACTGGAGCAGCCGCAACTGGGGCAGCCGCCTGGCGTGGCACATTGACAGCCGAACGAGTGGTTGGTGTCGGGGCTGCTGGCATGTCTACATCCATATTGACCTGTTTGAAAGAGGGTTATTTCAATTAGGATTTGGTTGCATATAGGACATATGAGCATGGCTGCCACGTTATGCGGCATGAGTGAGTCGTTAGATTAATCGACTACATTTGTGTGGTATTTTAAATATATATATGTATACGTATTTATATAAATTTTTATTTTATTTGTTTTTCTATTCGGTTTATTTAAGCGGTTTATCGGTTTTTGTTTCGCGGTTATCGGCGATCGGTAAGAAGCATAGTTTGACGAGCGGTCTTGTTAGCTTTCCGGATTGCGTACGGAGATCGACTACGCGAATATGACCGTCGGAGCCTGGATAAAGCTTCTCTATGCGGCCCAGCCGCCATTCGGTAGGTGGCAGGCAATCGTCGTGAATCAGGACACAATCTCCAACTTTTGGCGCATTTTCTGTATTTTTCCACCGGTACCTCTTGTGGAGGTCCTTTATATAGTCCTCTTTCCATCGGCTACTGAAATTATGATGGAGAATTTTAATTCTTTCCCATCTATTTAATAAGGAAAGCGACTCCACGCCTGGCTCAGGTGTGGCCAGAATGGGTGCTCCTTTTAAGAAATGCCCTGGAGTTAGGGCTGTGAAGTCGGAGGGATCTTGTGATAGTACTGTGAGCGGCCGTGAGTTGAGAACGGCTTCAATTTTAGCTAATAATGTCGTGAATTCTTCATAGTTAAATTTATAGCTGCCGGCTAGCTTCTTGAAATGAGATTTGAAGCTCTTTACAGCTGATTCCCATAAACCACCCATATGAGGAGCGCTTGGAGGTATAAATTGCCAATTGATACCTTGAGGGGCGTACTTTTGTACGATATCAGGGGACACTTGTGTTAAGAAATCCACAAACTGTTTTTCTGTGGCTCGTTGGGCTCCTATGAATGTTTTGCCATTATCGCTCATGATTTTGGAGGGGAAGCCACGTCGAGCGACGAAACGAGCAAATGCCGCGAGAAAAGCCTCCGTCGTCAGATTAGTACACAGCTCAAGGTGAACTGCCTTTGTCGTGAAACATACAAAGACAGCCACATAGCCTTTCATGAGAGTGGGAGATCTTAGCATGGACGCCTTTATTTGAAAAGGCCCAGCAAAATCGACACCTGTGGTCGTGAAAGGCGGAGCGAAATTGCAGCGTTCAGGTGGAAGTGCTGCCATAATCTGAGTTCGCATTTTTTGCTTATGCATAGTGCAGATTTTGCACATGAAAATGCATTTTTTGATCTGGGGCTTAAGACGGGGAATATAATACTCTTGGCGTACCATGTGTTGCATGAGGCGCTGTTCGGCGTGCAACATTAATATGTGGATGTAATTCAGGAGTAATGTGGCAAAAGGAGACTTCTCAGGTATTATGATGGGGTGGCGTTCGTTGTAAGTCAGGCTTGAATTAGCGAGCCGACCATTGGCACGAAGCAGACCTTTCGTGTCTAAAAATGGGTTTAGTACTAGGAGTGAGCTCTTTTTGTCAATTGGCTTCGATTCTCTTAGTAACGATATGTCGCGACTGAAGTAGCGCGTTTGGGTTGAGGCGATAAGCGCGACCTTTGCCTTTTGTAAGTCCTGGTGCGTCAATGTATCGCAATGAGTGTAAGTTACTCCTTTAACTTTAAGTTTAAGTTGCTCAATGAATTTGAGCATATATGCGACAACTCTGAGGGCTCGGGGGAACGATGAAAATCGTTCAAGGATTTCATTATCATCCACTATTGTATGATAGGTGTCGATTTTTCGACTCTCTGGGGCGATTATGTTGCGCATTGTCGATTGTGGCCAAGAATCTGAGGATTCGGTTAACCATCGGGGGCCATTCCACCAGAGCGTGGTGGTGGCAAGATCCAGGGGTTTGCACCCTCTTGTACCTAGATCAGCAGGATTGTCGGCACTGGCTACGTGTCGCCATGTGGCTGCTCCTACTAGGTCAAGTATTTGAGAGGTTCGATTAGAAATATATGTTTTCCACGAGTGTGGTGGCTTTTCTAACCAGGCTAGAACGATTTCGGAATCGGACCATAGATATAATTTGCATTTGGTCATGTTCATGTGGGTCTGCACTATGGAAACCAGCTTGGCTAGTAGCAGAGCGCCACAGAGTTCAAGTCGTGGTAGACTTATCGTTTTTAGAGGTGCTACTTTTGCTTTTGCGGCTAGTAGGTGGCTTGTGGTTGCGGTGTCGCTTTGTGCGCGCACATAGATCGTGGCACAATATGCCTTTTCAGAGGCATCGCAGAAGCCGTGTAGTTCCACTTTGTATTCGGGGGAGTAATTTACCCACCGTGGAATTTGTATCTGCGAGATGTCTTTTAGATTATTAGCAAACCGGGACCACTTCTCTAAGCGAAGAGGTTTCACTTGTTCGTCCCAGTCTGTTCCGTCTAGCCATAATTCTTGAATCAGGATTTTCGCTTGTATCATAATTGGCGCAAGCCATCCTGCGGGGTCAAAAAGTTTTGCCATTGAGGATAAAATTTGCCTCTTTGTTATGGCGGATAATGCGGTTATGGACTCTGTCGTGTATGAGAACTGGTCCGATATCGCATTCCATTGGATGCCCAGTGTTTTTGTTATACTTTCCTTTTCAAATATAAGGAAATTAGAATCCAATTTGTTATCGTTTGGTATATTTTTTAAGATACTTGGGTGATTAGCTGTGATCTTTTTTAGAGGAAACCCTGCGGTGTTGAGGGCCTTTATCACTTGTGATAAGGACTCGTATGCTTGTGAGAGGCTGTGGCTCCCAGACAGGATATCGTCTACATACGTATGTGTTTTTAAGACTTGTGTTGCCAGAGGAAATTCTGACTTTGTGTCTTCTGCCAGTTCGTGGAGTGTACGAATGGCGAGGTATGGGGCACAGTTTACGCCAAAGGTAACTGTTTTTAATTTAAAGTCGCGTAATGGACTATTGGGAGATTTTCGGAAAATAATTCGTTGAAAATCCTGATCATCTTTGTGTACGACTATTTGTCGATACATTTTTTCAACATCCCCATTGAAAACGTATTTGTATATACGCCAATTTAGTATGAGGAGCATTAAATCTGGTTGGAGTGTGGGGCCCGTGAATAGAATATCGTTGAGCGAATTCCCCGAGCTAGTGCATCTGGAGGCATTAAAGACAACTCTAACTTTTGTTGTTTTTTTGTCAGGCTTAACTACTGCATGGTGTGGCAAGTAGAATGAGTGATATTTGCCTTTTATGATTTTTTCGCATGGGCTTACTTCCTCCATGTGATCTAAATGGAGGTATTCTTCTAAGACACCATCATAATGTTGTTTGAGCTCACCCTTTCTAAGTAGGTTTTTTTCCATACTTAGAAACTGCTGTATTGCAGAGGTGCGAGAGTGACCTATGGCGAGTGTATCTGGAAATTGTTGTTTAAATGGTAGTCGTACGACATACCGACCATTTCTTGATCTAGTAGTTGTGGCTTTGTAAAAGTCTTCACAATACTGATCTTCTGGCGTTGTAATGGTAATGGGGGGGAGTTCTTCTAATTCCCAAAATTTCCTTAATTGTGAATTAAGGAATTCATTGGATATCTCTTCCACTTGAGTTGTCATGGCGGTAACTGGTTCTGTTACTAGTCCACTTAGTATCCAACCGAATATAGTATTTTGTGCTAGAAGGGTGTTTGAAATTTTCTCAACCCCTTCTAGAATAATTTGAGGAATAAGGTCGCTGCCTAATAGAAGATCTATTTGAGCGGGGGTGTTGCAGTTAGGATCTGCTAGCTTTAGGTGTGTAACCTTTTGCCAATGCTTGCTATTTATATGATAGCTTGGCAGCATGTTCGTAAGTTGCGGTAAGACTATAGCTTCTGCTTGAATGCGCTTATCCGCTTGGGGGGAAATTAGGGTAATGGGGCAGATTTTATTTGAGTTTTGTACTACTCTTCCACCCATTCCCGTAATTTCATAATTGGCATGTTTTGTTGGCAGTTTTAGCCTATTTTGTGCCCTAGACGCTATGAATGATCGTTGTGATCCTTGGTCTATTAGGGCTCTCAATTTGAAAAGTTCTCCTCGGTGTTCGATGGAGATAACTGCTGTGGGTAGTAGTACCCTACTTTGGTTCTCGCTGTGAAGCGTTTGTGTTTTTAAGGCCTTTGAGCAACATGGTGTCTCTTGGCAAATTTCGGGATTTTGTGTTTCGGGAGTTGCGGTTGCAACTAAACCCGTGGCTCTTTTGGAGAAAGCGCTACTTTGGGGTGTGCTAGGAAAGTTATTGAAATGCAACATTGAATGATGTCTCTTGTGGCAATATACGCAATTGAATTTGCTTTCGCAATTATTGAGATTATGTGAGTGGGACAAGCAGTTTGTACAGAGTCTTTTTGCTCTGACAAAGTTGTTCCTTTCATTGATATTAAGTTTTTTAAACTTTTCGCAAGCTTTTAGCTTGTGCCCTCCTTTACACAGTTCGCATGACGTTTGTTTGTATTGTTCGGATGTGAACGTTTGATTTTTAAAGAAGCTTCTATTTAAATTGTGGTTGTTACTAGCTTGGGGTCTAATAAAACTTCGATTTAGGTCTTGTTGAACGTTTTTAGTTCTGACCATTTTTTTATCTACCCTTTCCGCAATTTCATATTGAGCAGTTAAGAAATCTTTCATTTGTTGCCACGTTGGGCATTTTCTTCGTGATGAGAGCGATTGCTCCCACAGAAGCAAAGATTTTTCCGGTAGTGCCGCGGAGCATATATTTACTAGTATGGGGTCCCAATTGTGTGTGGGAATATTTTGTGTCGCTAGAACCGACAAGCAATTTGAAACAGTGGATTGAAGTTTTATAAATTCTTCACTTGTTTCTTTCTGAATCTTTGGTAAATTCATTAATATTGTGACTTGTTTGTCGACTAATATTCTTTCGTTTTCGTAACGAGCTTTTAGAGCTTCCCAAGCATAATTGAAATTTTCGTCATTAAGAGCGAACTGTTTGACTATTACGCCTGCTTGACCTTTTGTTTTATATCGGAGGTGATACAATTTTTGCGCTTGTGATAATTTAGGATGGTTTATGTACACGGCCGTAAACATGTCCCGGAAGGACGGCCATTGTTCATAACCTCCGTGAAATATTTCTGTATCACAAGCTGGCACTTTAAGGTGAATGCCGGAACTCGCCTCTTGGCTTTGAATTGGAGGCAGCTCTACTCTCGGTTGTGGAGTAGGTGCAATTGCTTTTATTAATCTCAATTGATCGGAGATCATAGCTCTCGTTTCCTCGTACTGGTCTAAGCAGTTTTCGTATTTGGAGCAAGCCGAGGATTTAAAATTTTCCGGAAGATCTGATTCGTCAGATTCTAGAATTGCGTCATACGCAGCTTGGAGACGTGTCCAGAAATTGCCTAGATTTTCTTTTTTGATTTCTAGTACCGATTCAGAATTGTCCTGAATCGGTGAAGATGAAAATCGAGTGCAGTATCGAATTAAACTGTCACTCTCAGCAATAAACTTAGTATATGAAATGTCTTTAATTTTTTTTTGCTTTGTAGCACCTTGCTTTGAGCGTGTAGCTTCAGCAGGTGTACATGGGCTCTTTTCTTCAGAAATCATTTTTTGTACTTTTAGATATTGAATCGATTTAGATTCCTTAGAATCTCCGTTCATTTAGATAATAGATAAAAATTGAAAATATGAGACAGAAAAAACTTCTCTCAGTGTATTATGGTAGCAATAGATACGTTTGAATCTTTAAGATACGCGGTTTGTATGTTTGTTGTATACACCAGTATCTAATAACGAACGCGTATTTTGTTTTCTTTATTATGATCTTATATTTTTGTTGTATACGCAAGGTAAGAACCAACGAACGAGTGTTTCGTTTTTCTTATTATAATATTGTATTATTGTTGTATCCGTATGTTAGGAACCAACGAACGAGTGTTTCGTTTTCCTTATTATAATATTGTATTATTGTTGTATCCGTATACGCAATGGCCGAACTAACGAGCAAGTGTTTCGTTTTCGTTATCCCTAATAGTTGTGCTATTAGTTTGTTTTGTTTCTTTCTATTTTATTTATTTCTTCGTATTTCTAATAGTTGTGCTATTAGTTTGTTCTTGTTTTTTCGATCTTATTTATTGCTTCGCACTCGTTCTTTTATAATTGCGTATACGGGCGATAATAAAGAAAGAGAAAAGGGTTAATGACCTTTGTATATAAAAGATTTCTTCCGTTTGCAATCCTGCTTGCTTGTGCTTTAGCAAGAACAAGAGGTATTGCTTAAAATACGCCGATTTGGCCTTTGGATATATGTCTAATATAAAATGAAATGTTAATATGCCGTATATATTGTAAAAAGATTTTACGGTTGCATTTACCGCACCGATTTTTTTTTTTTTTTCGAAATATTTAAATTGTAAGTTAAAATTTAATTTATTTATGTACACTATGTACGTTATATGTATGTATATAGCGGCATAGGCAAATTGTATGCCGTGTGTATGTATATATATTATTTGCCGTACGAATAGCGCGGAGAAGAAAATTGGTTAGATGCAGGTATGCACTCTAAGTACACATGAGAACATATGTAATCTTGCAGAACTTTATAATTGTTATTTATACATACATGTGTGTGTATGTTGTTTTCCAACTTTGGTTGGTACTTATATGTCAATATATGTATAAATAAATATAAAATATGAATATAAGTATTTGCATATATGTATGTTGTATTTTATGACTTTTATTTTTTCTTTTACGGATCGAAATTGTCCAAGCTTACTATTTAAGCAATCCTGCTTATACTTTTGGAGTATAAGGGGTATTGCCGGAAAACGGGGTCAAGTGTATACTTGAAAAATTTTTTTTTTTTTTTTTTAAAATTTTTGTGTTTGGATACACAAGGGTAAGCGTAAATAGGACCTTTTGTATTAGATATGTATATGCCAGTATATATATAATTATATTATAGTATATACTGTTCATACATATATGTGGATGTACAAATATATATAGTGTACCAAACTGTTCTTCGGTTTCCCGGACATTAACCGTAAGTTGAAACAGTTTGGCAGCAACCGTTCTTTTAAAATGTTAACCGACTTGAATACAGTTGTTATGTATATAAACTGTATCTGTTAACCAACATACAAATATGAAATATATAATTTTTAAATAAAAAGTGGAGTCGATACAACTCACTTTGAGCCGCTTCAAGGGGCTAGGGATGTTTCTGCAGATAAAGGTGCCGATGCCTGTGATCCGGTTCCTTCCGTTTTTTATGTTTTTTGGCTTCCAAACTTTTGTTGTGTTGCTGCCGATGATGGTTTCCTTTCCTCTTTTTTGCTATTCCGGTTGTTGTTTGGTTCGTACTTATGTACAGATGTCTTTAGTAGATATACTTTATTTTCACAATTATCAATTTTATTATTTATTTATTTAAAATTTTTTTTGAAAATTATTGCACTTTGAAGTCACTGTTTTCCTTTCTTGTTTGTTTTTAAGCTTCGCGCCCGTTTTAAAGTTAAATTAATTTTCGCGCCCGTTTTTTTTTTTTTTTTATATTTTTTGTCTAGTTGTTCAGCACAGTATTGTATTTTTGTATTTATATGTATATTTATATATTTATATGTCACACTGTTATATATTTATATGTTTTCCTTTTTGATTTTTGATAAAAATTATTATTTTTGTTTTTTTTTTTTGATTTTGATATAACGGTCGGGAACCGTTTCGTGTTTTCCGTTTTTCCACTTTGTTTTTTGTTTTTTTTTTTTGTATGTATGTAAGTATTTGCCACTTCACTTTAATTTAACTTGCATTAAATTTTTTGGTATATATGTATGTATGTATGTGTAGCCTCACTTACATTTTTTAATACCAAGTTTTGTAGGCTAATCTCACCGCACTTTTTTTTTTTTTCAATAGTGCCGCTCTTTGCGGCTCGAAGGACCAATGTTTCACTCAATGTCTGGTTCACTTACCACTTGATCGCTTTCTTTCCTTTTAAAATAAAAAAACTCGGGATTCACACTTGGTTCGTAACAATGTATTAAATGTAACGCTTTACTTGTGGGTTTTCTTACAAGCGAATCAACCCTGGATTTGTGGGTTTCTCTTTTTTTTTTTTTTTTTTTTTTTAACAAATATATGTGCACTTAATATAACACAATGTTAAGTTCTAATAAACTTCACTAGCGGACTTTCGAAGTATGCAGGTGGATCGAGCTGGAGCGCTGCGTAGCGGTGGCGGAAAAACGACGTAGATTTCACGATGGTCGAATCTGTACTGCTTGCTGAATAGCCTGACCCTTTTTATGTGGAGTGGTGTGGTGTGTGTTTGAATGTGTGGATCCTCTTGCGTGTGGGTGGTGTTGATGTGGAGTGTGGTGATGTCGAGGCGAGTGTGGTGAGTGTGCGTGTTAGAGATGAGTGTAGGTGTGGTGTGGGGCGGCGACTAAGGCTCATTTAGCCAGGCATAACGGCAGTGCATTTAGAAAAATTCCGTTATCTTATATTTAGGCATAAAGTTGATTTTCTTGTATATACACATTTAGCAATCGATATCTTCTTGTATTTACACATTTAGCAGTCGATATCGAAATGCTTCAAACCATTAGTTAAACATATTTAAAATAATTAACCTTCTTTAACGTATTGAAGTTGATACAAAGCCATGGCGGCATAACGACAGTACATTTGGAAGAATTCCGTAATCTTATATTTAGGTATAAAGTCGATTTTCTTGTATATACACATTCAACAATCGATATCGAAATGCTTCAAATCATTAGTTTAAATGTTTAAGTTAATAAACCTTCTTTAACGCACTGAAGTCTACATAAAGCCTTGACGGTATAACTGCACTGCATTTAGAAGAATACCGTTATCTTGTATTTAGGTATAAATTCGACTTTCTTGTATATATTCATTTAGCAAGCGATATCAAAATGCTTCAAACCATTAGTTTAACATATTTAAAATAATTAACCTTCTTTAACGTATTGAAGTTGATACAAAGCCATGGCGGCATAATGACAGTACATTTGGAAGAATTGCGTAATCTTATAGTTAGGTATAAAGTCGATTTTCTTGTATATACACATTTAGCAATCGATATCGAAATGCTTCAAATCATTAGTTTAACATATTTAAGTTAATAAACATTTTTTAGCTTACTGAAGTCTACATAAAGCCTTAACGGCATAACGGCAGTGCATTTAGAAAAATTCCGTTATCTTATATTTAGGTATAAATTCGATTTTCTTGTATATACATATTTGGCAAGCGATATCGAAATGCTTCAAATTATTAGTTTAACATATTTAAGTTAATTAACCTTCTTTACCGTATTGAAGTTGATATAAAGCCGTAACGACAGTACATTTGGAAGAATTCCGTAGTCTTATATTTAGGTATATAGTCGATTTTCTTGTATATATGCATTAAGTATTCGATATCGAAATGCTTCAAATAACTGGTTTAACATATTTAAGTTAATAAACCTTCTTTAACGAACTGAAGTTAATATAAAGCCATAACGGCATAACGGCAGTGCATTTAGAATAATAACGTAATCTTATATTCAGGTATGAATTCGATTTTCTTGTATATACTCATTTAGCAATCGATATCGAAATGCTTCAAACCATTAGTTTAACATATTTAAAATAATTAACCTTCTTTAACGTATTGAAGTTGATACAAAGCCATGGCGGCATAACGACAGTACATTTGGAAGAATTCCGTAATCTTATATTTAGGTATAAAGTCGATTTTCTTGTATATACACATTTAGCAATCGATATCGAAATGCTTTAACTCATTAGTTTAACATATTTAAGTTAATAAACCTTCTTTAACGATCTGAAGATGGCATAACGGCAGTGGATGTAGAAGAATTCCGTAATCTTATATTTAGGTATAAAGTCTATTTTCTTGTATATACACATTTAGATATCGATATCGAAATGCTTCAAATCATTAGTTTAACATAATAAGTTAATAAACATTTTTTAGCTTACTGAAGTCTACATAAAGCCTTAACTGCATAACGGCAGTGCATTTAGAAGAATTCCGTAATGTTATAATTTTATATTTAGGTATAAATTCGATTTTCTTGTATATACACATTTAGCAATCGATATCGAAATGCTTCAAATCATTAGTTTAACATATTTAAGTTAATTAACCTTCTTTAACGTATTGACGTTGATAAACAGCCATGGCGGCATAACGATAGTACATTTGGAAGAATTCCGTAGTCTTATATTTAGGTATAAAGTCGATTTTCTTGTATATATGCATTAAGCAATCGATATCGAAATGCTCCAAATCATTAGTTTAACATATTTAAGTTAATAAACCTTCTTTAACTCACTGAAGTCTACATAAAGCCTTAACGGCATAACGGCAGTGCATTTAGAAGAATTCCGTTATCTTATATTTGGGTATAAAGTTGATTTTCTTGTATATACACATTTAGCAATCGATATCGAAATTCTTCAAATCATTAGTTTAACATATTTAAGTTAATAAACCTTCTTTAACGCACTTATGTCTACATAAATCCCTAATGGCATAACGGCAGTGCATTTAGAAGAATTCCATAATGTTATAGTTTTATATTTAGGTATAAAGTCGATTTTCTTGTATATTTACATTTAGCAATCGATATCGAAATGCTTCAAATCATTAGTTTAACATATTAAGTTAATAAACATTTTTTAGCTTACTGAAGTCTACATAAAGCCTTAACGGTATAACGGCAGTGCATTTAGAAGAATTCCATAATGTTATAATTTTATAGTTAGGTATAAAGTCGATTTGCTTGTATATATGCATTAAGCAATCGATATAGAAGAGCTTCAAACCATTAGTTTAACATATTTAAGTTAATAAACCTTCTTTAACTCACTGAAGTCTACATAAAGCCTTAACGGCATAACGGCAGTGCATTTAGAAGAATTCCGTTATCTTATATTTGGGTATAAAGTTGATTTTCTTGTATATACACATTTAGCAATCGATATCGAAATGCTTCAAATCATTAGTTTAACATATTTAAGTTAATAAACCTTCTTTAACGCACTTATGTCTACATAAATCCCTAATGGCATAACGGCAGTGCATTTAGAAGAATTCCATAATGTTATAATTTTATATTTAGGTATAAAGTCGATTTTCTTGTATATACACATTTAGCAATCGATATCGAAATGCTTCAAATCATTAGTTTAACATATTAAGTTAATAAACATTTTTTAGCTTACTGAAGTCTACATAAAGCCCTAATGGCATAACGGCAGTGCATTTAGAAGAATTCCATAATGTTATAATTTTATAGTTAGGTATAAAGTCGATTTTCTTGTATATATGCATTAAGCAATCGATATAGAAGAGCTTCAAACCATTAGTTTAACATATTTAAGTTAATAAACCTTCTTTAACTCACTGAAGTCTACATAAAGCCTTAACGGCATAACGGCAGTGCATTTAGAAGAATTCCGTTATCTTATATTTGGGTATAAAGTTGATTTTCTTGTATATACACATTTAGCAATCGATATCGAAATGCTTCAAATCATTAGTTTAACATATTAAGTTAATAAACATTTTTTAGCTTACTGAAGTCTACATAAAGCCTTAACGGCATAACGGCAGTGCATTTAGCAGAATTCCGTTATCTTATATTTAGGTATAAAGTCGATTTTTTTGTATATACACATTTAGCAATCGATATCGAAATGCTTCAAATCATTAGTTTAACATATTAAGTTAATAAACATTTTTTAGCTTACTGAAGTCTACATAAAGCCTTAACGGCATAACGGCAGTGCATTTAGAAGAATTCCGTTATCTTATATTTAGGTATAAAGTCGATTTTCTTGTATATACACATTAAGCAATCGATATCGAAATGCTTCAAATCATTAGTTTAACATATTAAGTTAATAAACATTTTTTAGCTTACTGAAGTCTACATAAAGCCTTAACGGCATAACGGCAGTGCATTTAGAAGAATTCCATTATCTTATATTTAGGTATAAAGTCGATTTTCTTGTATATACACATTTAGCAGTCGATATCGAAATGCTTCAAACCATTAGTTTAACATATTTAAAATAATAAAGCTTCCTTAACGTATTGAAGTTGATACAAAGCCATGGCGGCATAACGACAGTACATTTGGAAGAATTCCGTTATCTTATATTTAGGTATAAAGTGGATTTTCTTGTATATACACATTTAGCAATCGATATCGAAATGCTTCAAATCATTAGTTTAAAATATTTAAGTTAATAAACCTTCTTTAACGCACTGAAGTCTACATAAAGCCTTGACGGTATAACTTCACTGCATTTAGAAGAATTCCGTTATCTTATATTTAGGTATAAATTCGACTTTCTTGTATATATTCATTTAGCAAGCGATATCAAAATGCTTTAAACCATCAGTTTAACATATTTAAAATAATTAACCTTCTTTAACGTATTGAAGTTGATACAAAGCCATGGCGACATAATGACAGTACATTTGGAAGAATTCCGTAAGTCTACATAAAGCCTTAACGGTATAACGGCATTGCATTTAGAAGAATTCCGTAATGTTATAATTTTATATTAAGGTGTAAAGTCGATTTTCTTGGATTTACACATTTAGCAATATATATCAAAAATCTGCAAATAACTGGTTTAGCATAATTAGGTTAATTAAACTTCTTTATCTTACTGAAGTTTAAATAAAGCCATAACTGCCTAAAGGCAGTATATTTGGGTGAATTCCGTAATCTTTTATTTAGATATAAAATCGATTTTCTTGTACATACACATTTCGCAATCGATATCGTAATGCTTCAACTCAATAGTTTAACATATTTAAGTTAATAAATCTTCTTTAACGATCTGAAGTTGGCATAACGGTAGTGAATGTAGAAAAATTCCGTTATCTTATATTTAGGAATAAATTCGATTTTGTTATATATACATATTTGGCAAGCGATATCGAAATGCTTCAAATCATTAGTTTAACATATTTAAGTTAATAAACCTTCTTTAACGCACTTAAGTCTACATAAAGCCCTAATGGCATAACGGCAGTGCATTTAGAAGAATTCCATAATGTTATAATTTTATAGTTAGGTATAAAGTCGATTTTCTTGTATATATGCATTAAGCAATCGATATCGAAATGCTTCAAACCATTAGTTTAACATATTTAAGTTAATAAACCTTCTTTAACGCGACGGTATAACTGCACTGCATTTAGAAGATTAAAATAAAGCCATAACGGCAGTGCATTTAGAATAATTACGTAATCTTATATTCAGGTATGAATTCGATTTTCTTGTATATACTCATTTAGCAATCGATATCGAAATGCTTTAAACCATTAGTTTAACATATTTAAAATAATTAACCTTCGTTAACGTATTGAAATTGATACAAAGCCATGGCGCCATAACGGCAGTGCATGTAGCAGAATTCCGTAATCTTATATTTAGGTATTTAGTCGATTTTCTTGGATTTACACATTTAGAAATATATATCGAAAATCTTCAACTAACTGGTTTAGCATATTTAGGTTAATTAACCTTCTTTATCTTACTGAAGTTTAAATAAAGCCATAGCGGCATAACGGCAGTATATTTGGGTGAATTCCGTAATCTTTTATTTAGGTATAAAATCGATTTTTTTGTATATACACATTTAGCAATCGATATCGAAATGCTTCAACTCATTAGTTTAACATATTTAAGTTAATAAACCTTCTTTAACGATCTGAAGTTGGCATAGCGGCAGTGGATGTAGAAGAATTCCGTAATCTTATATTTAGGTATAAAGTCTATTTTCTTGTATATACACATTTAGATATCGATATCGAAATGCTTCAAATCATTAGTTTAACATATTAAATTAATAAAAAATTTTTAGCTTACTGAAGTC
Source organism: Bactrocera correcta (assembly GCA_027475135.1). NCBI lineage: Eukaryota > Metazoa > Arthropoda > Insecta > Diptera > Tephritidae > Bactrocera > Bactrocera correcta. The sequence goes on along the minus strand of CM050324.1, from coordinate 6,364,681 downwards.
CACATAAAGCCTTAACGGTATAAAGGCAGTGCATATAGAAGAATTCCGTAATGTTATAATTTTATATTTAGGTATAAATTCGATTTTCTTGTATATACACATTTAGAAAGCGATATCGAAATGCTTCAAATCATTAGTTTAACAAATTTAAGTTAATTAACCTTCTTCAACGTATTGAAGTTGATAAAGAGCCATGGCGGCATAACGACAGTACAGTTGGAGGAATTCCGTAGTCTTATATATAGGTATAAAGTCGATTTTCTTGTATATATGCATTAAGCAATCGATATCGACATGCTTCAAACCATTAGTTTAATATATTTAAGTTAATAAATCTTCTTTAACTCACTTAAGTCTACATAAAGCCCTAATGGCATAACGGCAGTGCATTTAGAAGAATTCCATAATGTTATAATTTTATATTTAGGTATAAAGTCGATTTTCTTGTATTTACACATTTAGCAATCGATATCGAAATGCTTCAAACCATTCGCTTAACATATTTAAATAATTAACCTTCTTTACAAAAGCCATAACGGCATAACGACAGTACATTTTGAAGAATTCCGTAATCTTATATTTAGGTATAAAGTCGATTTTCTTGTATATATGCATTAAGCAATCGATATCGAAATGCTTCAAATAACTGGTTTAACATATTTAAGTTAATAAACCTTCTTTAACGAACTGAAGTTAATATAAATCCATAACGGCAGTGCATTTAGAAGAATTACGTAATCTTATATTTAGGTATGAATTCGATTTTCTTGCATATACTCATTTAGCAATCGATATCGAAATGCTTCAAATCATTTGTTTAACATATTTAAGTTAATAAAGCTTCTTTACCGCACTGAAGTTAACATAAAGCCATGGCGGCATAACGGCAGTGCATGTAGAAAAATTCCGTAATCTTATATTTAGGTATAAAGTCGATTTTCTTGTATATACACATTTAGCAATCGATATCGAGATGCTTCTATTCATTAGTTTAACATATTTAAGTTAATAAACCTTCTTCAACGCACTGAAGTTGTCTTAAAGCCATGGCGGCATAACGGCAGTGCACGTAGAAGAATTCCGTAATCTTATATTTAGGTATATAACGGGTTATAACTAAAAATCTGCACTAATTTCAATGGCCTGCAGTTTTGTTATTTTTAGTTTTCAAATGCTAATATTACGCAGTTGGGGAACTAATTGCATCATCTTTTTGACATGTAATTTGTAACAGCTTACAAATTCAATTAGTGCTTAAAATGGCTTCTAAGCAGCAACACCTCCGCGACCGCGTTGTACAGTTTTATAAAAAACATGAAACCGCCGGAAAAAAGTTTACGTGTGCGCATTTTATGGCGGAAGGCGTCTCCAGAAGGACGATATACTCAATATTAAGTACTCTAAAAATAGAAAGGCAACCGGGTTCTGGAAGAAAGCCGACTATTATGACGCCCCAAAACGTTCGGAAGCTGAAGAAATTGTTCAACAATAAGGATTGCATAAGTCAAACCGAAGTCGCACGAAAATTCGAATGCTCACAGCCATATATCTGCAAAACGTTAAATAGACTTCACATTAAAGCCAGAAAAAAGCAGCGTTGTCCAGGGTACACCGAAGAGCAGATAAGTCAAGTTAAATCACAATGTCGGTGGATGTGCAAGAATTTTCGTGGAAAATCATTCATTTTGGATGATGAGAGCTACTTTTCACTCAGCGGGCCACAAATGCCGGGCAACGATGTTTATTACACAGACGATATGTCTATAACGCCTCCCGAGATAAAGTACAAATTCAAAAAAAAATTTGAGTCCAAAGTTATGCTCTACATCGCAGTTTCTCCTAAGGGTATTTCTGAGCCATTCTTTAAGCCAAATGGACTGGCAATAAATCATGAGACGTACATTAATCAATGTTTGGACAAAATTTTGGTTCCTTTCATACATAAACACCATAAAAACGATAAAATCGTATTCTGGCCGGACAAAGCCTCTTCTCATTATGCAAATGCGACATTGGAGTTCTTGGTCAACAAAAACATCTACTTTGTGCCTAAAGAAAAGAATCCGACAAACTTACCACAATGCCGACCGATTGAGGATTTTTTTGGAGAAATCAAAGCTTTAGTGTATAAAAATGGTTGGAAGGCTCAAAATTTGAAGCAGCTGACACGTCGCATCCGGAAGTGCCTTAAGGAAGTTGATACCAACGGTGTACAACGTGCTTGCTCATGTATCCTGACTAAACTAAGACGGGTTGCTGACAATGGACCGTATTTTGAAGTTCATTAATTTTTTCGTTTTTAAAATAATATAATTATACTATATAGAATAGCTTACCTTTTTGTTAATAGTATATTTTAAGTTACGTTGAAATAAAATTAGTGCGATTTTTAGTTATAACCCGTTAGTCGATTTTCTTGTATATATGTATGCATTAAGCAATCGATATCGAAAAGCTTCAAATCATTAGTTTAACATATTTAAGTTAATAAAGCTTCTTTACCGCACTGAAGTTAACATAAAGCCATGGCGGCATAACGGCAGTGCATGTAAAAAAATTTCCCGTAATCTTATATTTAGGTATAAAGTCGATTTTCTTGTATATACATATTTAGCAATCGATATCGAGATGCTTCAATTCATTAGTTTAACATATTTAAGTTAATAAACCTTCTTCAACGCACTGAAGTTGTCATAAAGCCATGGCGGCATAACGGCAGTGCATGTAGAGGAATTCCGTAATCTTATATTGAGGTATATGTAAAGTCGATTTTCTTGTATATACACATTTAGCAATCGATATCGAAATGCTTCAAATCATTAGTTTAACATATTTAAGTTAACAAACCTACTTTAACGAACTGATGTTGATATAAAGCCATGGCGGAATAGCGGCAGTGCATTTGGAAGAATTCCGTTATCCTATGTTTAGGTATAAAGTCAGGTTTCTTGTACTAGCACATTTAGCAATCGATATCGAAATGCTTCAAATCATTAGTTTAACATATTTAAGTTAAATTACCTTTTTTAACGCACTGAAGTCTACATGAAGCCATGGCGGCATAACGGCAGTGCATGTAGAAGAATTCCGTAGTCTTATATCTAGGTATAAAATCGATTTTCTTGTATATAAACATTTATCAATCGATATCGAAATGCTTCAAATCATTTTTTTAACACATTTAAGGTAATTAACCCTCTTTATCTTACTGAAGTCTACATAAAGCCTTAACGGCATAACGGCAGTTCATTTAGAAGAATTACGTAACCTTATAATTAGGTATAAAGTCGATTTTCTTGTATATACTCTTTTAGCAATCGATATCGAAATACTTCAAATCATTATTTTAACATATTTAAGTTAATAAAGCTTCTTTAACTCACTGAAGTTAACATAAAGCCATGGCGGCATAACGATAGTGCATGTAGAAGAATTCCGTAATCTTATGTTTAGGTATAAATTCGATTTTGTTGTATATACACATTTAGCAATCGATATCGAGATGCTTCAACTCATTAGTTTAACATATTTAAGTTAACAAACCTACTTTAACGAACTGAAATTGACATAAAGCCATGGCGGATTAACGGCAGTGCATTTGGAAGAATTCCGTTATCCTATGTTTAGGTATAAAGTCAGGTTTCTTGTACTAGCACATTTAGCAATCGATATCGAAATGCTTCAAATCATTAGTTTAACATATTTAAGTTAAATTCCCTTTTTTTAACCTACCGAAGGTGACATAAGGCCATGGCGGCATAACGGCAGTGCATGTAGAAGAATTCCGTAATCTTATATCTAGGTATAAAATCAATTTTCTTGTATATACACATTTATCACTCGATATCGAAATGCTTCAAATCATTAGTTTAACATATTTAAGTTAATTAACCCTCTTTATCTTACTGAAGTCTACATAAAGCCTTAACGGCATAACGGCAGTGCATTTAGAAGAATTACGTAACCTTATAATTAAGTATAAAGTCGATTTTCTTGTATATACTCATTTAGCAATCGATATCGAAATACTTCAAATCATTATTTTAACATATTTAAGTTATTTATTCCCCTCTATCTTACTGAAGTCTACATAAAGCCATTGCGGCATAACGGCAGTGCATTTAGAAGAAATTCGTAATCTTATATTTAGGTATAAATTCGATTTTCTTGTATACACACATTAAGCAATCGATAACGAAATGCTTCAAATCATTAGTTTTACATTTTCAAGTTATTTATAAAAAACCCTTCTTTAACGCACTGAAGTCTACATAAAGCCTTAACGGTATAACTGCAGTGCATTTAAAAGAATTCCGTAATCTTATATTTAGGTACAAAGTCGATTTTCTTGTATTTACATATTTAGTAATCGATATCGAAATGCTTCAAATCATAAGTTTAACATATTTAAGTTAATTATTCCCCTCTATCTTACTGAAGTCTACATAAAGCCTTAACGGCATAACGGCAGTGCGTTTAGAAGAATTCCGTTATCTTATATTTAGGTATAAATTCGATTTTCTTGTATATACACATTTAGCAAGCGATATCGAAATGTTTCAAATCATTAGTTTAACATATTTAAGTTATTTAACTCTCTTTAACATATTGAAGTTGATATAAAGCCATGGCGGCATAACGGCAGTGCATGTAGAAGAAATCCGTAATCTTATATTCAGGTATAAAGTCTATTTTCTTGTATATACACATTTAGCTATCGATATCGAAATGCTTCAAATCATTAGTTTAACATATTTAAAATAATTAACCTTCTTTATCGTATTGTAGTTGATACAAACCATGGCTGCATAACGACAGTACATTTGGAAGAATTCCGTAATCTTATATTTAGGTATATGTAAAGTCGTTTTTCTTGTATATACACATTTAGCATTCGATATTGAAATGCTTCAAATCATTAGTTTTACATTTTCAAGTTATTTATAATAAACCAGTGAATTTAGAAGAATTCCGTAATCTTATATTAAGGTATAAAATCGATTTTCTTAAATTTTACCTATTTAGCAGTCGATATCGAAATGCTTCAAATCATTAGTTTAACATATTTATGTTAATTAACCAACTTCAACGTATTGAAGGTGATATAAAGCCATGGCGGCATAACGACAGTAATTTGGAAGAATTCCGTTACCCTATGTTTAGGTATAAAATCAGGTTTCTTGTACTAGCACATTTAGCAATCGATATCGAAATGCTTCAAATCATTAGTTTAACATATTTAAGTTAAATTACCTTTTTTAACGCACTGAAGTCTACATGAAGCCATGGCGGCATAACGGCAGTGCTTGTAGAAGAATTCCGTAGTCTTATATCTAGGTATAAAATCGATTTTCTTGTATATAAACATTTATCAATCGATATCGAAATGCTTCAAATCATTATTTTAACACATTTAAGGTAATTAACCCTCTTTATCTTACTGAAGTCTACATAAAGCCTTAACGGCATAACGGCAGTGCATTTAGAAGAGTTCCGTAATCTTATGTTTAGGTATAAAGTCGATTTTCTTGTGTATACACATTTAGCAATCGATATCGAAATGCTTCAAATCATTAGTTTAACATATTTAAGTTAACAAACCTACTTTAACGAACTGAAATTGACATAAAGCCATGGCGGATTAACGGCAGTGCATTTGGAAGAATTCCGTTATCCTATGTTTAGGTATAAAGTCAGGTTTCTTGTACTAGCACATTTAGCAATCGTTATCGAAATGCTTCAAATCATTAGTTTAACATATTTAAGTTAAATTACCTTTTTTAACCTACCGAAGGTGACATAAAGCCATGGCGGCATAACGGCAGTGCATGTAGAAGAATTCCGTAATCTTATATCTAGGTATAAAATCGTTTTTCTTGTATATACACACTTATCAATCGATATCGGAATGCTTCAAATCATTAGTTTAACATATTTAAGTTAATTAACCCTCTTTATCTTACTGAAGTCTACATAAAGCCTTAACGGCATAACGGCAGTGCATTTAGAAGAATTACGTAACCTTATAATTAGGTATAAAGTCGATTTTCTTGTATATACTCATTTAGCAATCGATATCGAAATACTTCAAACCATTATTTTAACATATTTAAGTTAATAAAGCTTCTTTAACGCACTGAAGTTAACATAAAGCCATGGCGGCATAACGATAGGGCATGTAGAAGAATTCCGTAATCTTATGTTTAGGTATAAATTCGATTTTGTTGTATATAGACATTTAGCAATCGATATCGAGATGATTCAACTCATTAGTTTAACATGTTTAAGTTAGTTAACCTTCTTTAGCTTATTGAAGTTGATATAAAGCCATTGCGGCATAACGGCAGTGCATTTAGAAGAAATTCGTAATCTTATATTTAGGTATAAATTCGATTTTCTTGTATATACATATTTAGCTATCGATATCGAAATGCTTAAAATCATTAGTTTAACATTTTAAGTTAATAAGCATTTTTTAGCTTACTGAAGTCTACATAAAGCCTTAACGGTATAACGGCAGTGCATTTAGAAGAATTCCGTAATGTTAAAATTTTTATATTAAGGTGGAAAGTCGTTTTTCTTGGATTTACGCATTTAGCACAGTCATCGACTGACACTCAAAGCGAACGGTTGTGTTTTTGTGCTATTGGTGGTTTTTTGCTATTCTCCCACACCTTTTTCGTAAGTGCATTCTAACTCCAATAACTTTCATTTAAAGCGCCTGTTAAAGAGTGTATTATTATAGTATAGTGAACAACAAGAAACATGCCCCCAGGGGGACACTCTCTTGGTGATAACAGGTTCTCTCTGTTATCAACAAGTCCTAAATCAAAAAGAAAAAAAAATTCAAGCATTTCCCAATAACGATTTCCCAAGCCTTCCTCCAACAACAAAAGATAACCCAAGATATTTAGTGCTAAGTGCAACGAATTCTAAAAAACCCATAAACAAATATTCGTGTTTTGCTGTGCACAAAGCGTTAAAAAATATAAGCACCGAAATAATAAGCATATCAGAACTTAGAGACGGAAAACTTTTATTATTAGTTAAAAATAACAACATAGCTCAAAAATTCATATCAACGAAAACTTTATATGGCATATGTGATGTAGAAATAAAACTTCACAACAACCTTAACTACACAAAAGGAACAATTTACGCACCATGCCTCAACGAAATCTCAGACGATGAAATCATTGAACACTTAAAACCACAAGGAGTTGTATCAATTTTCAAATTCCCTAAATACATTAATCAAAAGCCAGTACCTAGTGGAGTCGTTCTCCTGACCTTTGATAAATATCACCTACCTGAAAAAATTGAAGTGTCATGGTACACAACTAAGGTAAGGCCATACTATCCAAACCCTATGAGGTGCAAAAACTGCCAACTTTTAGGTCATACAACAAAACGATGTACTAAAGTCGCTGTTTGCGACAAGTGCGCTCTCCCCCCTCACCAACCATCCCCTTGCACTCGCTCCTTTTGCATAAACTGTTCAGGTAATCACGCATCTTCTGACAAAACATGTCCCAAATTTATACAAATGAAACAAATAATAACAATAAAAACTGACAAAAAGTGCTCCATGCGAGAAGCAATAAAAATAAAAAAAAACCCAGTTCACTCCTGCACTCAGTGAAAACTCTGCTACATTCGCTAGTATAGCTAAAAATACTACCAACAACTTTAAAGAAAAAAACAAACTCTCAAAATTCTCTTCTACAGAAAATATTCCTTCTATTACAAACAACAAACCTACCAACAATATGTATCAAAAAACACAAGAAAAAGAAATAACCAAAAACAATTTCACCACAGCAAATATAGCAAACACAACAACAACAGTATCAGTCGTTGACTCTCAAGCCCACGCAATGATCTCATCATTGCTTTCTCACCTTACAGCTCCTATACTAACAACACCTACAATATACTCACCTCAACCTACAATACTCCCCGCTCTGACAACAGATAATGAAATGATAGAGTAAATAATGCGAATTTTACAGTGGAATATAAATGGCTTACTTAATAACTACCCTGTTTTAAAATATCCTTATTAATGAATTTTGTCCGGAAATTATTTCACTCCAAGAAACCCACACCCCTTACAATAAAAAGGTATACCCACCTAATAAATACCATAGCTATTTCCACAATAGCCCACAAAACTTATACGCCAAACAAGGAATTGCAGTTTTCGTCAAGAAATCTGTAAATCATAAGCAAATTCCAATCGTCAGCAACATTTTTTGTTTAGCTATTGAAATAGAAATTGGATTCAAATTTACAAATTTTTAATTGCTACATACCACCTCATCAAAAATTTTTCTTATACTGAACTCGTAAATATCATAAAACAGTTTACTACTCCAATTATCATAATGGGAGACTTCAATGCATGGAGTCCATTGTGGGGGTCTTCGACAGTGAATAAAAGGGGCGAAATCATTGAAGATTTAGTCATTTCAAATGATCTTATCGTGCTAAACGATGGTAAAGCAACTCACTTCTCTACACATAACACCTTCACACATCCCGACATTATCCTGGCCTCATCCACAATAGCACCCAAACTCCTTTCTCATACAATCGATGACCTCCACAGTAGCGATCACTTTCCCATAGTCACATCCCTCTCCATCCCTAAAACGTACAATGTTAAGCCAAGATCCAAATTTCTAACCGAAAAGGCAGACTGGGAAAAATTCATCAATATTTCTACAAGTTTATCCAATACTAAGAGCTCTAGAGAAAACGTAAATGCTGAAGCATCTGCTATTAAGACTATTATTCGTTCCGCAGCTCATTTAACCATTCCTCAAAATAACACCCAAAGGTTTTCAGCAAGATTACCGTATTGGTCTAATCTATTATCTATTCTCCGAAATAGGAAAAAGTCTTTGTGGGCAACATTCAAACACAATAGAACTGACGATAATTTAATTGAATATAAAAAGGCTAATGCTAACTTTAGAAAGGAGTTAAGGTTGGCTAAAAGGCAATCATTAGAAAATATAACAGCCAATATAAAACCCCAAAAACGAAGCCGAAACAAATATGGTCCCATATAAAAATGCTAACAGGATACACACACAGATTCAGTATATCCCACATTAACACGCCTACAGGACCTATTTACACATCCCAAGAAATCGCGGAAAAATTTGCAGAAACATGGTCATCATATTCCTCTGAAACAAACTTTCCTCCTACATTTAACGCAATTAAAAAACGAATAGAAAATGAAACCTACTCTAACTCGTCACCGTCTCCAAATGCACTTCATATTGAAGCTGATATTACACTTAACGAATTCGATACGACACTTTCGACCTTAAAAGGAAAAACACCCGGTGCAGACAAAATATCCTATCCCATCTTAAAAAATCTCCCATCCTCGCTTAAACAAAGACTAGTGAACCTCTATAATAAAATACTAAACTCTGGTATATATCCTCAACAATGGAAAGTTTCCTTAGTCATTCCCATCCTTAAACCTAATAAACCTTCTTCCTGCATCGAGAACTACAGACCCATTTCCCCTTTTTCCCTGTATGTCCAAGACATTAGAAAAAATAATTTCCTCGAGACTGATGTGGTATGCAAAAGTAAATCGACTCATAAGTCCGCACCAATTCGGGTTTCAAAAAGGATTAGGAGTAATAGACCCCCTGTTACACTTTGAACACTTCGCTTCCACTAACTTGACATCCCGTAATCACGTTTCAGTTCTAAGCCTGGATTTAGAAAAAGCTTTCGACAGGGTTGGAGCTCACATGGTACTCAGTGAACTTAAGCAATGGAAAATTGGAAACAAAATGTTTAACATTATAAAATCTTTCTTATATCAACGAAAATTTATCGTATGTGCCAATAAATGCCAATCACAGGTTTTCAAGTTGAACAATGGTATACCCCAGGGTTCACCACTCTCGGCAACTCTCTTCATCATTGCGTTTAATAAAGTCAGTTCCATAATTAGCACTAACCCACAAATAAAACACTTTATCTACGCAGATGACATCGTGATCTTTACAAAAATCAAAGACTTAAGACAAGTTAATCATGCATTTATAAAAATTTTAAATGATGTCAACAAATGGTCCGAAATTTCAGGTGTAAAAATTTCATTAAACAAAAGCTCCACATTTCATATTTGTAGAAAACATAAATGCTCATTTCCTACCTTAACCTTTTTAAATACACAAATTCCCCACACTCATACCTTAAAAATTCTAGGCTTTAAAATTTGATAAGACTCTTTCTTATAAAGAACATTGTAAATATATTCGATCAAACTTATTTTTTAAAACTAAACATTATAAAGTACTTATCATCAAAAAATTGTTTGTGTCACCTAAACACTCTCATTAATGTGACAAGAGCATTATTGTTATCAAAAAATTTACTATGGACTTGCAATATACGGACACTGTGCCAAAACTCACATCAAACTCTTAAATGCACCTTACCATGCGGCAGCGAGAAGGAGCATTCGTGCCTTCCCAACATCACCAATCAAAGCTATTTTAAAAGAATCCGGGTTACCAGATATTCAGCGAAGGACCATACATAACACACAGCTACTCATTCCAAAGTTGCTACTATGCAGAAACGAGTTAACACTCATGAATGTAAATAGCACTCTCCAATGTCCACGCAGATACAACAAACCCACCACCATAATGCGTTGTCTAACCATTTCCAAGGAACTCGGGATAATTACGTGCCCTACAGTGGTTGAACCTTCAATAATTCCGCCTTCCATGACAATATCTTCAAGTTGCATCAGTGTTACACAACAATATCGCAAGCAATTTACCAGTAACATGGAATATGCTCAGCTATATAAAGAAACTATTCAACCTTATAGAAATGATTGGGAATTTATATTTACAGACGGATCTAAAAGTGATACCTGCACCTCATTTGCTTTGACAAACAAGAACGGTGTCACCCTAGCTGCGTTTGTTTTGCCTTCGTACTGCTCGGTATTTACAGCCGAAACAGCTGCAATATTGGAAGCGGTTCGTTTTGCCGCTAGTAATGGAAAGAAAGCTATTATTTGCAGCGACAGTAAATGCGCCATAGATGCCATTTTTAACCAATCAAATGATTCCCACCTGATTACAAAAATAAAAAAACCCTTTTTTTTCAACACAAAAATATTATCAAAATTATGTGGATACCTGGACACACAGGAATTCAAGGAAACGAAATGGCTGACAAACGAGCGAAAGAAGCAAACAAAGAACCCTTTTCATACGTCAGGATACTTCACCACAAAGGATATTAGGAAATACGTTAAACAACATATATCGGTCTGTTGTCTAAACGATTGGAGACACTATAACCACTATTATAAACTTGCTAATCCATTAGGCCAAAAACCACATTATTCCAATACAACCACATGTAAAAAGATAAAAACATACACACGCATAAGGATTGGACATACACTTGCGACACATGGACACCTGTTGAATGGTACAAGCAAACCCATATGCTCTTTATGTGGCTCGGAAGATTTCACAATACTTCATATCCTCGATCAATGCGCACACGTACAACAACAAAGAGTCTTGATTTTTGGTAACAACAAACCATCTGACTTACTCGATCGGACAGATGACAATAACATTAATCTCTTTGTAAAATATATGCACATATGTAAATTAATTATTTAATATATAAGAAACTGAAGTACAAACTAATATTTAAGTTGCTTTAGTCGTAAGTAAAAAAAAGGTAATAACTTAATCTGTAAATATTAATCAAGCCGAAGGCCCTAGCAGCCAGTGCTTTACATATATATAAGTGGAATAACTATTTATATTTATTTCTCTTCTAAATAAATAAATAAAAATAAAATACACATTTAGCAGTCGATATCGAAATGCTTCAAACCATTAGTTTAACATATTTAAAATAATAAACCTTCTTTAACGTATTGAAGTTGATACAAAGCCATGGCGGCATAACGACAGTACATTTGGAAGAATTCCGTAATCTTGTATTTAGATATAAAGTCGATTTTCTTGTATATACACATTTAGCAATCGATATCGAAATGCTTCAAATCATTAGTTTAAAATATTTAGGTTAATAAACCTTCTTTAACGTATTGAAGTTGATATAAAGCCATAACGACAGTACATTTGGAAGAATTCCGTAGTCTTATATTTAGGTATAAAATCGATTTTCTTGTATATATGCATTAAGCATTCGATATCGAAATGCTTCAAATAACTGGTTTAACATATTTAAGTTAATAAACCTTCTTTAACGAATTGAAGTTAATATAAAGCCATAACGGCATAACGGCAGTGCATTTAGAAGAATTACGCAATCCTATGTTTAGGTATGAATTCGATTTTCTTGTATATACACATTTAGCAATCGATATCGAAATGCTTCAAATCATTAGTTTAACATTTTTAAGTTTAAAAAACCTTCTTTAACGCACTTATGTCTACATAAAGCCCTAATGGCATAACGGCAGTGCATTTAGAAGAATTCCGTTATCTTATATTTAGGTATAAATTCGATTTTCTTGAATATAAACATTTAGCAATCGATATCGAAATGCTTCAAATCATTAGTTTAACATATTTAAGTTAATAAACCTTCTTTAACGATCTGAAGTGGGCATATAGCCATGGAGGCATAACTGCAGTGCACGTAGAAGAATTCCATAATCTTATATTTAGGTATAAAGTCGATTTTCTTGTATATACATATTTAGCTATCGATATCGAAATGCTTCCAATCATTAGTTTAACATATTAAGTTAATAAAAATTTTTTAGCTTACTGAAGTCTACATAAAGCCTTAACGGTATAACGGCAGTGCATTTAGAAGAATTCCGTAATGTTATAATTTTATATTAAGGTGTAAAGTCGATTTTCTTGGATTTACACATTTAGCAATCTATATCGAAAAACTGCAAATAACTGGTTTAGCATAATTAGATTAATTAAACTTCTTTATCTTACTGAAGTTTAAATAAAGCCATAACGACAAAACGGCAGTATATTTGGGTGAATTCCGTAATCTTTTATTTGGATATAAAATCGATTTTCTTGTATATACACATTTCGCAATCGATATCGAAATGCTTCAACTCATTAGTTTAACATATTTAAGTTAATAAACTTTCTTTAACGATCTGAAGATGGCATAACGGTAGTGGATGTAGAGGAATTCCGTAATCTTATATTTAGGGATAAATTCGATTTTCTTGTATACACATTTAGCAATCGATATCGAAATGCTTCAAATCATTAGTTTAACATATTTAAGTTAATAAACCTTCTTTAACGCACTTAAGTCTACATAAAGCCCTAATGGCATAACGGCAGTGCAGTTAGAAGAATTCCATAATGTTATAATTTTATATTTAGGTATAAAGTCGATTTTCTTGTATATATGCATTAAGAAATCGATATCGAAATGCTTCAAACCATTAGTTTAACATATTTAAGTTAATACACCTTCTTTAACTCACTGAAGTCTACATAAAGCCTTAACGGCATAACGGCAGTGCATTTAGAAGAATTCCGTTATCTTATATTTAGGTATAAAGTCGATTTTCTTGTATACACATTTAGCAATCGATATCGAAATGCTTCAAATCATTAGTTTAACATATTTAAGTTAATAAACCTTCTTTAACGCACTTAAGTCTACATAAAGCCCTAATGGCATAACGGCAGTGCAGTTAGAAGAATTCCATAATGTTATAATTTTATATTTAGGTATAAAGTCGATTTTCTTGAATATATGCATTTAAAAAATCGATATCGAAATGCTTCAAACCATTAGTTTAACATATTTAAGTTAATAAACCTTCTTTAACTCACTGAAGTCTACATAAAGCCTTAACGGCATAACGGCAGTGCATTTAGAAGAAATTTCCCTTATCTTATATTTAGGTATAAAGTCGATTTTCTTGTATACACATTTAGCAATCGATATCGAAATGCTTCAAATCATTAGTTTAACATATTAAGTTAATAAACATTTTTTAGCTTACTGAAGTCTACATAAAGCCTTAACGGTATAACGGCAGTGCATTTATAAGAAGTCGATTTTTTTTGTATTTACACATTTAGCAGTCGATATCGAAATGCTTCAAACCATTAGTTTAACATATTTAAAATAATTAACCTTCTTTAACGTATTGAAGTTGATACAAAGCCGTGGCGGCATAACGACAGTACATTTAGAAGAATTCCGTAATCTTATATTTAGGTATAAAGTCGATTTTCTTGTATATACACATTTAGCAATCGATATCGAAATGCTTCAAATCATTAGTTTAAAATATTTAAATTAATAAAACCCTTTTTTAACGCACTGAAGTCTACATAAAGCCTTGACGGTATAACTGCACTGCATTTAGAAGAATACCGTTATCTTATATTTAGGCATAAATTCGACTTTCTTGTATATATTCATTTAGCAAGCGATATCAAAATGCTTCAAACCATTAGTTTAACATATTTAAAATAATTAACCTTCTTTAACGTATTGAAGTTGATACAAAGCCATGGCGGCATAATGACAGTACATTTGGAAGAATTCCGTAATCTTATATTTAGGTATAAAGTCGATTTTCTTGTATATACACATTTAGCAATCGATATCGAAATGCTTCAGCTCATTAGTTTAACATATTTAAGTTAATAAACCTTCTTAAACGATCTGAAGTGGGCATATAGCCATGAAGGCATAACTGCAGTGCACGTAGAAGAATTCCATAATCTTATATTTAGGTATAAAGTCGATTTTCTTGTACATATATACATATTTAGCTATCGATATCGAAATGCTTCAAATCATTAGTTTAACATATTTAAGTTAATTAACCTTCTTTAACTCACGGAAGTCTACATAAAGCCTTAACGGCATAACGGCAGTGCATTTAGAAGAATTCCGTTATCTTATTTTTAGGTATAAATTCGATTTTCTTGTATATACACATTTAGCTATCGATATCGAAATGCTTCAAATCATTAGTTTAACATATTTAAGTTTATAAACCTTCTTTAACGCACTTAAGTCTACATAAAGCCCTAATGGCATAACGGCAGTGCATTTAGAAGAATTCCATAATGTTATAATTTTATATTTAGGTATAAAGTCGATTTTCTTGTATATACACATTTTGCAAGCGATATCGAAATGCTTCAAATCATTAGTTTAACATATTTAAGTTAATTAACCTTCTTTAACGATCTGCAGTAGGCATATAGCCATGGAGGCATAACTGCAGTGCATTTAGAAAAATTCCGTTATCTTATATTTAGGTATAAATTCGATTTTCTTGTATATACATATTTGGCAAGCGATATCGAAATGCTTCAAATCATTAGTTTA
>CM050324.1:6326748-6348294 GCA_027475135.1 Bactrocera correcta | reverse complement strand
ATAAATTCGATTTTCTTGTATATACATATTTGGCAAGCGATATCGAAATGCTTCAAATCATTTGTTTAACATATTTAAGTTAATTAACCTTCTTTGACGTATTTAAGTTGATATAAAGCCATAACGACAGTACATTTGGAAGAATTCCGTAGTCTTATATTTAGGTATAAAGTCGATTTTCTTGTATATATGCATTAAGTATTCGATATCGAAATGCTTCAAATAACAGGTTTAACATATTTAAGTTAATAAACCTTCTTTAACGAACTGAAGTTAATATAAAGCCATAACGGCATAACGGCAGTGCATTTAGAATAATAACGTAATCTTATATTCAGGTATGAATTCGATTTTCTTGTATATACTCATTTAGCAATCGATATCGAAATGCTTTAAGCCTTTAGTTTAACATATTTAAAATAATTAACCTTCGTTAACGTATTGAAGTTGATACAAAGCCATGGCGCCATAACGGCAGTGCATGTAGAAGAATTCCGTAATCTTATATTTAGGTATGTAGTCGATTTTCTTGGATTTACACATTTAGAAATATATATCGAAAATCTTCAAATAACTGGTTTAGCATATTTAGGTTAATTAACCTTCTTTATCTTACTGAAGTTTAAATAAAGCCATAACGGCATAACGGCAGTATATTTGGGTGAATTCCGTAATCTTTTATTTAGGTATAAAATCGATTTTTTTGTATATACACATTTAGCAATCGATATCGAAATGCTTCAACTCATTAGTTTAACATATTTAAGTTAATAAACCTTCTTTAACGATCTGAAGATGGCATAACGGCAGTGGATGTAGAAGAATTCCGTAATCTTATATTTAGGTATAAAGTCTATTTTCTTGTATATACACATTTAGATATCGATATCGAAATGCTTCAAATCATTAGTTTAACATATTAAGTTAATAAACATTTTTTAGCTTACTGAAGTCTACATAAAGCCTTAACGGTATAACGGCAGTGCATTTAGAAGAATTCCGTTATCTTATATTTAGGGATAAAGTCGATTTTCTTGTATATACACATTTAGCAATCGATTTCGAAATGCTTCAAATAACTGGTTTTGCATATTTAGGTTAATTAACTTTCTTTATCTTACTGAAGTTTAAATAAAGCCATAACGGCATAACGGCAGTATATTTGGGTGAATTCCGTAATCTTTTATTTAGATATAAAATCGATTTTCTTGTATATACACATTTCGCAATCGATATCGAAATGCTTCAACTCATTAGTTTAACATATTTAAGTTAATTAACCTTCTTTAACGTATTGAAGTTGATAAACAGCCATGGCGGCATAACGACAGTACAGTTGGAAGAATTCCGTAGTCTCATATTTAGGTAAAAAGTCGATTTTCTTGTATATACGCATTAAGCAATCGATATCGAAATGCTTCAAACCACTAGTTTAACATATTTAAGTTAATAAACCTTCTTTAACTCACTGAAGTCTACATAAATCCCTAATGGCATAACGGCAGTGCATTTAGAAGAATTCCATAATGTTATAATTTTATATTTAGGTATAAAGTCCATTTTCTTGTATATATGCATTAAGCAATCGATATCGAAATTCTACAAACCATTAGTTTAACATATTTAAGTTAATAAACCTTCTTAAACGACCTGAAGATGGCATAACGGCAGTGGATGTGGAAGAATTCCATAATCTTATATTTAGGTATAAAGTCGATTTTCTTTTATATACATATTTAGCTATCGATATCGAAATGCTTCAAATCATTTGTTTAACATATTAAGATAATAAACATTTTTTAGCTTCCTAAAGTCTACTTAAAGCCTTAACGGTATAACGGCAGTGCATTTAGAAGAATTCCGTAATGTTGTAATTTTATATTTAGGTATAAAGTCGATTTTCTTGTATTTACACATTTAGCAGTCGATATCGAAATGCTTCAAACCATTAGTTTAATATATTTAAAATAATTAACCTTCTTTAACGTATCGAAGTTGATACAAAGCCATGGCGGCATAACGACAGTACATTTGGAAGAATTCCGCAATCTTATATTTAGGTATAAAGTCGATTTTCTTGAATATAAACATTTAGCAATCGATATCGAAATGCTTCATATCATTAGTTTAACATATTTAAGTTAATAAACCTTCTTCATTAGTTTAACATATTTAAGTTAATAAACCTTCTTTAACGCACTGAAGTCTACAAAAAGCGTTAACAGCATAACGGCAGTGCATTTAGAAAAATTCCGTTATCTTATATTTAGGTATAAATTCGATTTTCTTGTATATACATATTTGGCAAGCGATATCGAAATGCTTCAAATCATTTGTTTAACATATTTAAGTTAATTAACCTTCTTTAACGTATTTAAGTTGATATAAAGCCATAACGACAGTACATTTGGAAGAATTCCGTAGTCTTATATTTAGGTATAAAGTCGATTTTCTTGTATATATGCATTAAGTATTCGATATCGAAATGCTTCAAATAACAGGTTTAACATATTTAAGTTAATAAACCTTCTTTAACGAACTGAAGTTAATATAAAGCCATAACGGCATAACGGCAGTGCATTTAGAATAATAACGTAATCTTATATTCAGGTATGAATTCGATTTTCTTGTATATACTCATTTAGCAATCGATATCGAAATGCTTTAAGCCTTTAGTTTAACATATTTAAAATAATTAACCTTCGTTAACGTATTGAAGTTGATACAAAGCCATGGCGCCATAACGGCAGTGCATGTAGAAGAATTCCGTAATCTTATATTTAGGTATGTAGTCGATTTTCTTGTATTTACACATTTAGAAATATATATCGAAAATCTTCAAATAACTGGTTTAGCATATTTAGGTTAATTAACTTTCTTTATCTTACTGAAGTTTAAATAAAGCCATAACGGCATAACGGCAGTATATTTGGGTGAATTCCGTAATCTTTTATTTAGGTATAAAATCGATTTTTTTGTATATACACATTTAGCAATCGATATCGAAATGCTTCAACTCATTAGTTTAACATATTTAAGTTAATAAACCTTCTTTAACGATCTGAAGATGGCATAACGGCAGTGGATGTAGAAGAATTCCGTAATCTTATATTTAGGTATAAAGTCTATTTTCTTGTATATACACATTTAGATATCGATATCGAAATGCTTCAAATAATTAGTTTAACATATTTAAGTTAATTAACCTTCTTTAACGTATTGAAGTTGATAAACAGCCATGGCGGCATAACGACAGTACATTTGGAAGAATTCCGTAGTCTCATATTTAGGTAAAAAGTCGATTTTCTTGTATATACGCATTAAGCAATCGATATCGAAATGCTTCAAACCACTAGTTTAACATATTTAAGTTAATAAATCTTCTTTAACTCACTGAAGTCTACATAAATCCCTAATGGCATAACGGCAGTGCATTTAGAAGAATTCCATAATGTTATAATTTTATATTTAGGTATAAAGTCCATTTTCTTGTATATATGCATTAAGCAATCGATATCGAAATTCTACAAACCATTAGTTTAACATATTTAAGTTAATAAACCTTCTTAAACGACCTGAAGATGGCATAACGGCAGTGGATGTGGAAGAATTCCATAATCTTATATTTAGGTATAAAGTCGATTTTCTTTTATATACATATTTAGCTATCGATATCGAAATGCTTCAAATCATTTGTTTAACATATTAAGATAATAAACATTTTTTAGCTTACTAAAGTCTACTTAAAGCCTTAACGGTATAACGGCAGTGCATTTAGAAGAATTCCGTAATGTTGTAATTTTATATTTAGGTATAAAGTCGATTTTCTTGTATTTACACATTTAGCAGTCGATATCGAAATGCTTCAAACCATTAGTTTAATATATTTAAAATAATTAACCTTCTTTAACGTATCGAAGTTGATACAAAGCCATGGCGGCATAACGACAGTACATTTGGAAGAATTCCGCAATCTTATATTTAGGTATAAAGTCGATTTTCTTGAATATAAACATTTAGCAATCGATATCGAAATGCTTCAAATCATTAGTTTAACATATTTAAGTTAATAAACCTTCTTTAACGCACTGAAGTCTACATAGAGCGTTAACGGCATAACGGCAGTGCATTTAGAAAAATTCCGTTATCTTATTCGATTTTCTTGTATATACACATTTAGCAAGCGATATCGAAATGCTTCAAATCATTAGTTTAACATATTTAAGTTAATAAACTTTTTTAACGATCTGAAGTGGGCATATAGCCATGGAGGCATAAATGCAGTGCACGTAGAAGAATTCCATAATCTTATATTTAGGTATTGAGTCGATTTTCTTGTATATACATATTTAGCTATCGATATCGAAATGCTTCAAATCATTAGTTTAACATATTAAGTTAATAACCATTTTTTAGCTTACTGAAGTCTACGTAAAGCCTTAACGGTATAACGGCAGTGCCTTTAGAAGAATTCCGTTATCTTATATTTAGGTATAAATTCGATTTTCTTGTATATACACATTTAGCTATCGATATCGAAATGCTTCAAATCATTAGTTTAACATATTTAAGTTAATAAACCTTCTTTAACGCACTTAAGTCTACATAAAGCCCTAATGGCATAACGGCAGTGCATTTAGAAGAATTCCATAATGTTATAATTTTATATTTAGGTGTAAAGTCGATTTTCTTGTATATACACATTAAGCAAGCGATATCGAAATGCTTCAAATCATTAGTTTAACATATTTAAGTTAATAAACCTTTTTTAACGATCTGAAGTGGGCACATAGCCATGGAGGCATAACTGCAGTGCACGTAAAAGAATTCCATAATCTTATATTTAGGTATAAAGTCGATTTTCTTGTATATACGTATTTAGCTATCGATAGCGAAATGCTTCAAATCATTAGTTTAATATATTTAAGTTAATTAACCTTCTTTAACTCACGGAAGTCTACATAAAGCCTTAACGGCATAACGGCAGTGCATTTAGAATAATTCCGTTATCTTATATTTAGGTATAAATTCGATTTTCTTATATATACACATTTAGCTATCGATACCGAAATGCTTCAAATCATTAGTTTAACATATTTAAGTTAATAAACCTTCTTTAACGCACTTAAGTCTACATAAAGCCCTAATGGCATAACGGCAGTGCATTTAGAAGAATTCCATAATGTTATAATTTTATATTTAGGTATAAAGTCGATTTTCTTGTATATACACATTTAGCAAGCGATATCGAAATGCTTCAAATCATTAGTTTAACATATTTAAAATAATTAACCTTCTTTAACGATCTGCAGTGGGCATATAGCCATGGAGGCATAACTGCAGTGCACGTAGAAGAATTCCATAATCTTATATTTAGGTATTAAGTCGATTTTCTTGTATATACATATTTAGCTATCGATATCGAAATGCCTCAAATCATTAGTTTAACATATTAAGTTAATAAACATTTTTTAGCTTACTGAAGTCTACATAAAGCCTTAACGGTATAACGGCAGTGCCTTTAGAAGAATTCCGTAATGTTATAATTTTATATTTAGGTGTAAAGTCACTTTTCTTGTATTTACACATTTAGCAGTCGATATCGAAATGCTTCAAACCATTAGTTTAACATTTTTAAAATAGTTAACCTTCTTTAACGTATTGAAGTTGATACAAAGCCATGGCGGCATAACAACAGTACATTTGGAAGAATTCCGAAATCTTATATTTAGGTATAAAGTCGATTTTCTTGTATATACACATTTAGCAATCGATATCGAAATGCTTCAAATCATTAGTTTAACATATTAAGTTAATAAACATTTTTTAGCTTACTGAAGTCTACATAAAGCCTTAACGGTATAACGGCAGTGCATTTAGAAGAATTCCGTAATGTTATAATTTTATATTTAGGTGTAAAGTCGATTTTCTTGTATTTACACATTTAGCAGTCGATATCGAAATGCTTCAAACCATTAGTTTAACAGTTTTAAAATAGTTAACCTTCTTTAACGTATTGAAGTTGATACAAAGCCATGGCGGCATAACAACAGTACATTTGGAAGAATTCCGAAATCTTATATTTAGGTATAAAGTCGATTTTCTTGTATATACACATTTAGCAATCGATATCGAAATGCTTCAAATCATTAGTTTAACATATTAAGTTAATAAACATTTTTTAGCTTACTGAAGTCTACATAAAGCCTTAACGGTATAACAGCAGTGCATTTAGAAGAATTCCGTAATGTTATAATTTTATATTTAAGTGCAAAGTCGATTTTCTTGTATTTACACATTTAGCAGTCGATATCGAAATGCTTCAAACCATTAGTTTAACATATTTAAGTTAATTAACCTTCTTTAACGTATTGAAGTTGATAAAGAGCCATGGTGGCATAACGACAGTACCTTTGGAAGAATTCCGTAGTCTTATATTTAGGTATAAAGTCGATTTTCTTGTATATAAGCATTAAGCAATCGATATCGAAATGCTTCAAACCATGAGTTTAACATATTTAAGTTAATGAACCTTCTTTAACTCACTGAAGTCTACATAAAGCCATAACGGCATAACGGCAGTGCATTTAGAAGAAATCCGTTATCTTATATTTAGGTTTAAATTCGATTTTCTTGTATATACACATTTAGCAATCGATATCGAAATGCTTCAACTCATTAGTTTAACATATTTAAGTTAATAAACCTTCTTTAACGATCTGAAGATGGCATAACGGCAGTGGATGTGGAAGAATTCCATAATCTTATATTTAGGTATAAAGTCGATTTTCTTGTATATACATGTTTAGCTATCGATATCGAAATGCTTCAAATCATTAGTTTAACATATTAAGTTAATAAACATTTTTTAGCTTACTGAAGTCTACATAAAGCCTTAACGGTATAACGGCAGTGCCTTTAGAAGAATTCCGTAATGTTATAAATTTATATTTAGGTGTAAAGTCAATTTTCTTGTATTTACACATTTAGAAATCGATATCGAAATGCTTCAAACCATTAGTTTAACAGTTTTAAAATAGTTAACCTTCTTTAACGTATTGAAGTTGATACAAAGCCATGGCGGCATAACAACAGTACATTTGGAAGAATTCCGAAATTTTATTTTTAGGTATAAAGTCGATTTTCTTGTATATACACTTTTAGCAATCGATATCGAAATGCTTCAAATCATTAGTTTAACATATTTAAGTTAATAAACCTTCTTTAACTTACTGAAGTCTACATAAAGCCTTGACGCGGTATATCTGCACTGCATTTAGAAGAATTCCGTTATCTTATATTTAGGTATAAATTCGACTTTCTTGTATATATTCATTTAGCAAGCGATATCAAAATGCTTCAAACCATTAGTTTAACATATTTAAAATAATTAACCTTCTTTAACGTATTGAAGTTGATACAAAGCCATGGCGGCATAATGACAGTAAATTTGGAAAAATTTCCGCAATGATATATTTAGGTACATCAGTCAGCGTCTAGCACTCAAAGTGTTTGGTCGTGTTAAGTTCGCTATTATAGTGATTTCAGTGCGGTCTCAGTTCCGTTTTTCTCTTTTGCCTCTATTCGTTGATTAGTGAAAAGCTTTGCTTCATATTTATCATTCACTGAATATTTTTTTTTCAGGCTTGGTGAGTTTGTTTAAATTGTGAAATGCCCCTGGGGGCAAGTGCTAGTAGGGTGAATCGTTTTGCACTACTTGCAAACGATTACCCACGCAAAAAGAAAAAACTTTCTAATGGCTCGCCTTTTAAATATTTTCCCCGAACTACCAAACGTCGTTGTGGCAGACCCAAAATTTCTTATTCTAGCATGTGATGATGTTAATAAAAAAATTTCAGACTTCTCATTTTTTGCCGTGCACAAAGCCTTACAAATTATCAGTAAAGATGTTATTTCCATATCTGAGCTTAGAGACGGAAACCTTCTGCTTCTAGTAAAAGATATAAAAATTCCCCAAAAATTTCTGGCCACTACGCAACTACATGGTGTATGCTCCGTCAAATTTTCATTTCATGCCTCGTTGAACACAACAAAGGGAACAATATATGCTCCTTACCTCAATAAAGTAAGTGATGAGGAAATTGTAAAAGAATTAAGCAACCAAGGCGTTACTGCAATACATAAATTCAACAAAGTAGTTGACGGTAAGGCAACTCCCAGTGGGGTTGTTCTCCTGTCCTTCGACTCATACAAACTCCCCAGCAAAATAGATATTTCGGGGCACTCCGTAAAGGTTAGGGAGTACATTCCCAACCCTATGAGGTGCAGATCGTGCCAATTGCTAGGGCACACCGCAAACTGGTGCAAAAATAGTCCGACATGTGTAACATGCTCCTTTCCTCCCCATCCCCCAAAATGACTGCACTCGAGTTAAGTGTGCCAATTGTTCTGAGCCACATCCGTCATCCTCAAGTGAGTGTAAAAGGTTTAAGCAAGCTAAAAAAATTTTAACTATAAAAACCAGAAATAAATGCTCGATGAAGGAAGCCAAAAATATATATCTAAAGCAAGTCACTTTACCCCCAGCTAACCCCATAATCTCCTACGCCACTGTGCTTTCATCTCCAGCAAACGCACGTGCTAATCCCGGTTCCTCACAAACGGTAATTAATGAGAACAAGGAGAATTCTAGCAACAATTCATCAACTATCATTCATAAATCACCTTCAAACCCAAAAAGTCTCCAGCGACCAAACACAAATTTTCTCAAGCAATAGTCTTACTAATCAACAGCCCAATAATCAAAATAACTCTCTTCAAAATTCTACTCAAATCACAGCTAACTACCAAAAAACTCTCCACTCTGATATCAGCCCAACTAAACAGAAATCAGCTAACCAACAATCAAAGCGAATGCTCTCTAATAAGCAAATCACTCTCCACTCAAATAATAGCTCAGATGATGAATGCTATAACCATGCTAGTATTTCTCTCGGAGATACCACCGTAAACTTAAATAGTGCAGCGTCACTCAATAAAGCACAAAAATACTCAACTACTCATACTATGAATAACAACTTTACCAATGATGACAGTTTTTCGGCAATTGCTTTCTCTCCACCTGCATCAATTAACAGAGTTCTTTCTCTTACACAATTACAGAAAATGTCTGATGATTCGGACAGTTAATGCTCCTTAGTTTTCCGTATATATCAATATAAAAATTACTTTCAGCTTCTAATTCCAGCCACTAAATATGTTAACTTTTTTACAATGGAATATAAATGGTTTATTTAATAATTATCATGAGCTTCAGTTACTCATTACTGAATTTAAACCAGATCTTATTGCTCTGCAAGAGCCCAAATATTGGATATGGGAATACATTTTCAGCACCTTCTCCATACGTAGCATATTTCCACAATACGAATCAAACTAATATTCACGGCGTTGGTTTGCTGATTAAAAAAAACATTTGCCACAAACGTATTCAGATCGAAGCTAACTTAAATATAATTGCCCTCCAAATCAAAGCTATGTTAACTTTCACAATGATCTCAGTTTATTTTCCGCCAAGCAGTGCTATTGATTTCCACGAGCTGAAAAGTATTTTGATTTCTCTACCTAAACCACTCATTTTTTGGGGGGATTTTAACGCGTGGAGCCCGTTTTGGGGGCCCCCCTATCCAAAACCGTAGGGGCAAAAGCTTTGAGGAACTCATTTGTTCACTTGACTTATCTGTCCTAAATAATAAAACACCTACGCACTTCTCTACACACAAAACTTTTACTCATGTAGATGTTTCATCATCATCAACGAATATTTACCCACTCTTTTCTTGGAAAGTCTTGGATGATCTCTGTGGCAGTGATCATTATCCAATAATTTTTTACTTACATTGTAATAAAGCAAATATGATCAAGCATGCTCCCAAATTCTTAACTGAAAAGGCCAATTGGGAAAAGTACCATAACTTATGTGAGAAAATTAATAACCTTTATCCCCCCAGCAACAACATCAACAAGGAAGCCGCTCAAGTTAAAAAGGTTATCCTTACTGCAGCTTCTTTATCTATACCCCAAAGCAGGCCATATCTCTCGAAAAAAAGTGTCCCTTGGTGGAATAAGGAAATCGCTAAATTGCGAACCATAAAGCAATCTGCCTGGTATATCTACAAACGTGTACGATCTAACCAAAACCTTCTGTCTTATAAAGCAGCAAACGCCAAATTTAAGTTAGCGGCAAAAAAGGCAAAAAAAGAAGCCCTTTTGCAATATTACTAGCTCTATTAATCCTACAACTTCACCCAAAGAAATATGGAAAAAACCCTTTAAAAAATTATCGGGGTCTTACAGTATTTCCAATTTTCCCCCCCTTGTGGCAGGCAATAACCCCTCACCATCTGCTAAGGAAGCTGCAAATTTGTTTGCTAAGGACTGGTCTGGTTATTCAAACGATACAAATTTTTCTCAAACTTTTGTAGCTGACAAAACTCGCCTGTTAAGCGAAATATATTTTCCCCCTCCTAATCTCCTACTATCTGCAAAAGAAATTGATAATCCAATCACGAAGGAGGAATTTAACAATTTCGTTAACAGGGTTAAGGGCTCCTCTCCAGGACACGACCGCATTACTTACGTAATGATCAAAAATCTCCCCGATATACTTAAAATGAGACTGATAAACCTATATAACAGCTTTTTTCATCTGGTATTTTTCCTCAAAGTTGGAAGTGCGCTTTTGTATCTCCCATCCACAAGCCAAACAAACCAGCGGATAATATATCAAGTTTTCGGCCCATATCCCTACTCGTATGTAATAGTAAAGTTCTGGAGAAAATAATTGCCCACAGGTTGATGTGGTTTGCTTCTAGAAACAAATTTTAAGCCCTACTCAAGTTGGGTTTAAAAGCGGTCATAGTACCATAGATTCGCTATTAACTTTCGATCATTTCTGTTCGAATGCTTTATCCAGTAAAAAACACATCACAGCTCTTTCCCTTGACTTCCAAAAGGCTTTTGACCGCATTGGAGCACACGTAGTTTTAAGGCAACTAAGAAAGTGGAAAGTGGGTGGCAGAATGTATAACTTTGTCAAAAACTTTCTAACGAATAGAAAATTTATAGTCAGAGTAAATGGCGTTTCATCCGAGATATATGACTTGCAAAATGGGATTCCTCAAGGTTCTCCTCTTTCGGTAGTGTTATTTATTATTGCATTTGACGAAATAAGTCAAATTATAGATAAGTACAAAGTAAGTTACGGGATTTATGCTGATGACGTTTTAATATATACTAAAGAGGACAGCCTTGAAACGGTTCAGGCGATTTTTTGTAAAGTCCTTAATGACATTACTGTCTGGTCGGCTCAGTCAGGAGCGATTATATCATATGAGAAGTGCAATACCTTGCATATCTGTCGGAAAAAATGCTGCCCAAATATAAAACTATGTCATAACAATTTGTATGTAAGCAATGTCAGCAGTTTGAAAATATTAGGCGTTTTATTTGATTGTAAATACACTTTTAGGTTTCACTGTAATTATATTAGAAATAAACTTATCAAACGCCTCAATATTATAAAATATTTTTCGTCTAAAAAATCATTTGTTCATACTACTACACTTTGTAATATTGTTAAAGCATTATTTTTAACTGTAATTGACTACGCGCTGCCAATCTATGGAACCTGTGCCAAAAGCAACTTAAATCTTCTCTGTGCTCCATACTACGCAGCGGTGCGGAAAAGCTTACGGGCCTTCACCACTACCCCCGTCGACAACATGCTAACTGAATCTGGACTCCCTAGCATAAATGAGAGAATCGAATACATGACTGCAAGCCTTATATACAAAATTTTATGCTGCAATAACAGCCACCTCTTTGACGAAATACTTAAAGCTTCCAATCGAAAGTATCTTCCAAAGCGGCTCTCAGCGATACACCGTGTACTGATCACTGCCAAGAAATTAAATGTATCAGTTAAACCAACTCGGAAAGTGTACCCCAAAATACCCGCCTTGGCTGCTGTCAGACTTATCAATTGAAACCCGTTTACAAACATTTCAGAAGCAAAACACCTGTCCGCAACTTTACGCGCAAAATTTTTTGGAATATAAAGCTGAGCTAAGTCAAAAAGCATTCAACTTTATTTTTACCGATGGTTCGAAAACCAAATTTTCAACCTCATTTGCAGTAGTCTCTGAAAACCTTGATGTTTTAAGGAAAGGTATCCTGCCTAATCATTGCTCCATCTACACCAGTGAAATCTTTGCTATCTATCAAGCCGCCTTAATTGCATCGAAAACCAAGGGCAATTTCTGCATTTGTACTGACAGTCGGTCTGCCATTGATGCCCTCTGGAAACTCAAAAAGGACAGCGTCCTAGTAACCCACACCAGGGGTTTGCTAATTAAACACAAAAACAAAATTAAATTGATGTGGATTCCTGGCCATTGTGGCATCCAAGGCAATGAACTAGCTGACTCTGTTGCGAAGAGTCTTCACAATAACCCAGCTATCTGTTTTGACACTTTTGAAAAGGCCGATTTGTCGAGACATGTACGGCAGTATATTAACAATAAATCCTTTCTAAAGTGGAAAGGATATGTTCACCATTATGCAGATATTAATCCCAAAAAAAATTAGGCCTACTTTCCCTTCCGATGCTAAACAGTCAGACATTCTCGTTTTCACAAGACTTCGTTTGGGCCACACGCAGATCACTCACGGACATCTTCTTAGTCATGGAGTATCATTATGCAATGTTTGCGGGGCAATGAGCACATCTGTGAAGCATATCTTGGACATCTGCCCTCGTTTTTCTATTCAAAGGCAACGGATTTTTGGCTTGACTGTTCCATCACAACTTCTTTCCGACACTACAGCACTTAACATAAGCAAGATATCTAGTTTTATAGCCTCATGCAACCTATCTCATTTAATTTAGTTAACCTTAACTGTATAATAGTTGTAATCCATAAACGAAATGTAAATTAGTATTTATTTTGTAAAACCAGCTGATGGCCTCGAGCTAGTGCTGTTTTTTTTTTTTCTTATTTCCTGTATATTTATTGTGCATGAAATAAATAAATATCTATCTATCTATATTTAGGTATAAAGTCGAATTTCTTGTATATACACATTTAGCAATCGATATCGAAATGCTTTAAATCATAAGTTTAACATATTTAAGTTAATAAACCTTCTTTAACGCACTGAAGTCTACATAACGCGTTAACGGCATAACGGCAGTGCATTTAGAAAAATTCCGTTGTCTTATATTTAGGTATAAATTCGATTCTCTTGTATATACATATTTGGCAAGCGATATCGAAATGCTTCAAATCATTAGTTTAACATATTTAAGTTAATAAACCTTCTTTAACGATCTGAAGATGGCATAACGGCAGTGGATGTAGAAGAATTCCGTAATCTTATATTTAGGTATAAAGTCTATTTTCTTGTATATACACATTTAGATATCGATATCGAAATGCTTCAAATCATTAGTTTAACATATTAAGTTAATAAACATTTTTTAGCTTACTGAAGTCTACATAAAGCCTTAACGGTATAACGGCAGTGCATTTAGAAGAATTCCGTTATCTTATATTTAGGGATAAAGTCGATTTTCTTGTATATACACATTTAGCAATCGATTTCGAAATGCTTCAAATAACTGGTTTTGCATATTTAGGTTAATTAACTTTCTTTATCTTACTGAAGTTTAAATAAAGCCATAACGGCATAACGGCAGTATATTTGGGTGAATTCCGTAATCTTTTATTTAGATATAAAATCGATTTTCTTGTATATACACATTTCGCAATCGATATCGAAATGCTTCAACTCATTAGTTTAACATATTTAAGTTAATTAACCTTCTTTAACGTATTGAAGTTGATAAACAGCCATGGCGGCATAACGACAGTACATTTGGAAGAATTCCGTAGTCTCATATTTAGGTAAAAAGTCGATTTTCTTGTATATACGCATTAAGCAATCGATATCGAAATGCTTCAAACCACTAGTTTAACATATTTAAGTTAATTAATCTTCTTTAACTCACTGAAGTCTACATAAATCCCTAATGGCATAACGGCAGTGCATTTAGAAGAATTCCATAATGTTATAATTTTATATTTAGGTATAAAGTCCATTTTCTTGTATATATGCATTAAGCAATCGATATCGAAATTCTACAAACCATTAGTTTAACATATTTAAGTTAATAAACCTTCTTAAACGACCTGAAGATGGCATAACGGCAGTGGATGTGGAAGAATTCCATAATCTTATATTTAGGTATAAAGTCGATTTTCTTTTATATACATATTTAGCTATCGATATCGAAATGCTTCAAATCATTTGTTTAACATATTAAGATAATAAACATTTTTTAGCTTACTAAAGTCTACTTAAAGCCTTAACGGTATAACGGCAGTGCATTTAGAAGAATTCCGTAATGTTGTAATTTTATATTTAGGTATAGAGTCGATTTTCTTGTATTTACACATTTAGCAGTCGATATCGAAATGCTTCAAACCATTAGTTTAATATATTTAAAATAATTAACCTTCTTTAACGTATCGAAGTTGATACAAAGCCATGGCGGCATAACGACAGTACATTTGGAAGAATTCCGCAATCTTATATTTAGGTATAAAGTCGATTTTCTTGAATATAAACATTTAGCAATCGATATCGAAATGCTTCAAATCATTAGTTTAACATATTTAAGTTAATAAACCTTCTTTAACGCACTGAAGTCTACATAGAGCGTTAACGGCATAACGGCAGTGCATTTAGAAAAATTCCGTTATCTTATATTTAGGTATAAATTCGATTTTCTTGTATATACACATTTAGCAAGCGATATCGAAATGCTTCAAATCATTAGTTTAACATATTTAAGTTAATAAACTTTTTTAACGATCTGAAGTGGGCATATAGCCATGGAGGCATAAATGCAGTGCACGTAGAAGAATTCCATAATCTTATATTTAGGTATTAAGTCGATTTTCTTGTATATACACATTTAGCTATCGATATCGAAATGCTTCAAATCATTAGTTTAACATATTAAGTTAATAACCATTTTTTAGCTTACTGAAGTCTACGTAAAGCCTTAACGGTATAACGGCAGTGCCTTTAGAAGAATTCCGTTATCTTATATTTAGGTATAAATTCGATTTTCTTGTATATACACATTTAGCTATCGATATCGAAATGCTTCAAATCATTAGTTTAACATATTTAAGTTAATAAACCTTCTTTAACGCACTTAAGTCTACATAAAGCCCTAATGGCATAACGGCAGTGCATTTAGAAGAATTCCATAATGTTATAATTTTATATTTAGGTGTAAAGTCGATTTTCTTGTATATACACATTAAGCAAGCGATATCGAAATGCTTCAAATCATTAGTTTAACATATTTAAGTTAATAAACCTTTTTTAACGATCTGAAGTGGGCACATAGCCATGGAGGCATAACTGCAGTGCACGTAAAAGAATTCCATAATCTTATATTTAGGTATTAAGTCGATTTTCTTGTATATACATATTTAGCTATCGATATCGAAATGCCTCAAATCATTAGTTTAACATATTAAGTTAATAAACATTTTTTAGCTTACTGAAGTCTACATAAAGCCTTAACGGTATAACGGCAGTGCCTTTAGAAGAATTCCATAATGTTATAATTTTATATTTAGGTATAAAGTCGATTTTCTTGTATATACACATTTAGCAAGCGATATCGAAATGCTTCAACTCATTAGTTTAACATATTTAAGTTAATAAACCTTCTTTAACTCACGGAAGTCTACATAAAGCCTTAACGGCATAACGGCAGTGCATTTAGAATAATTCCGTTATCTTATATTTAGGTATAAATTCGATTTTCTTATATATACACATTTAGCTATCGATACCGAAATGCTTCAAATCATTAGTTTAACATATTTAAGTTAATAAACCTTCTTTAACGCACTTAAGTCTACATAAAGCCCTAATGGCATAACGGCAGTGCATTTAGAAGAATTCCATAATGTTATAATTTTATATTTAGGTATAAAGTCGATTTTCTTGTATATACACATTTAGCAAGCGATATCGAAATGCTTCAAATCATTAGTTTAACATATTTAAAATAATTAACCTTCTTTAACGATCTGCAGTGGGCATATAGCCATGGAGGCATAACTGCAGTGCACGTAGAAGAATTCCATAATCTTATATTTAGGTATTAAGTCGATTTTCTTGTATATACATATTTAGCTATCGATATCGAAATGCCTCAAATCATTAGTTTAACATATTAAGTTAATAAACATTTTTTAGCTTACTGAAGTCTACATAAAGCCTTAACGGTATAACGGCAGTGCCTTTAGAAGAATTCCGTAATGTTATAATTTTATATTTAGGTGTAAAGTCACTTTTCTTGTATTTACACATTTAGCAGTCGATATCGAAATGCTTCAAACCATTAGTTTAACATTTTTAAAATAGTTAACCTTCTTTAACGTATTGAAGTTGATACAAAGCCATGGCGGCATAACAACAGTACATTTGGAAGAATTCCGAAATCTTATATTTAGGTATAAAGTCGATTTTCTTGTATATACACATTTAGCAATCGATATCGAAATGCTTCAAATCATTAGTTTAACATATTAAGTTAATAAACCTTTTTTTAGCTTACTGAAGTCTACATAAAGCCTTAACGGTATAACGGCAGTGCATTTAGAAGAATTCCGTAATGTTATAATTTTATATTTAGGTGTAAAGTCGATTTTCTTGTATTTACACATTTAGCAGTCGATATCGAAATGCTTCAAACCATTAGTTTAACAGTTTGTTTTAAAATAGTTAACCTTCTTTAACGTATTGAAGTTGATACAAAGCCATGGCGGCATAACAACAGTACATTTGGAAGAATTCCGAAATCTTATATTTAGGTATAAAGTCGATTTTCTTGTATATACACATTTAGCAATCGATATCGAAATGCTTCAAATCATTAGTTTAACATATTTAAGTTAATAAACCTTCTTTAACTTACTGAAGTCTACATAAAGCCTTGACGGTATATCTGCACTGCATTTAGAAGAATTCCGTTATCTTATATTTAGGTATAAATTCGACTTTCTTGTATATATTCATTTAGCAAGCGATATCAAAATGCTTCAAACCATTAGTTTAACATATTTAAAATAGTTAACCTTCTTTAACGTATTGAAGTTGATACAAAGCCATGGCGGCATAACAACAGTACATTTGGAAGAATTCCGAAATCTTATATTTAGGTATAAAGTCGAATTTCTTGTATTTACACATTTAGCAGTCGATATCGAAATGCTTCAAACCATTAGTTTAACATTTTTAAAATAGTTAACCTTCTTTAACGTATTGAAGTTGATACAAAGCCATGGCGGCATAACAACAGTACATTTGGAAGAATTCCGAAGTCTTATATTTAGGTATAAAGTCGATTTTCTTGTATATACACATTTAGCAATCGATATCGAAATGCTTCAAATCATTAGTTTAACATATTAAGTTAATAAACATTTTTTAGCTTACTGAAGTCTACATAAAGCCTTAACGGTATAACGGCAGTGCATTTAGAAGAATTCCGTAATGTTATAATTTTATATTTAGGTGTTAATTCGATTTTCTTGTATTTACACATTTAGCAGTCGATATCGAAATGCTTCAAACCATTAGTTTAACAGTTTTAAAATAGTTAACCTTCTTTAACGTATTGAAGTTGATACAAAGCCATGGCGGCATAACAACAGTACATTTGGAAGAATTCCGAAATCTTATATTTAGGTATAAAGTCGATTTTCTTGTATATACACATTTAGCAATCGATATCGAAATGCTTCAAATCATTAGTTTAACATATTAAGTTAATAAACATTTTTTAGCTTACTGAAGTCTGCATAAAGCCTTAACGGTATAACGGCAGTGCATTTAGAAGAATTCCGTTATGTTATAATTTTATATTTAAGTGTAAAGTCGATTTTCTTGTATTTACACATTTAGCAGTCGATATCGAAATGCTTCAAACCATTAGTTTAACATATTTAAGTTAATTAACCTTCTCTAACGTATTGAAGTTGATAAAGAGCCATGGTGGCATAACGACAGTACCTTTGGAAGAATTCCGTAGTCTTATATTTAGGTATAAAGTCGATTTTCTTGTATATAAGCATTAAGCAATCGATATCGAAATGCTTCAAACCATGAGTTTAACATATTTAAGTTAATGAACCTTCTTTAACTCACTGAAGTCTACATAAAGCCATAACGGCATAACGGCAGTGCATTTAGAAGAAATCCGTTATCTTATATTTAGGTTTAAATTCGATTTTCTTGTATATACACATTTAGCAATCGATATCGAAATGCTTCAACTCATTAGTTTAACATATTTAAGTTAATAAACCTTCTTTAACGATCTGAAGATGGCATAACGGCAGTGGATGTGGAAGAATTCCATAATCTTATATTTAGGTATAAAGTCGATTTTCTTGTATATACATGTTTAGCTATCGATATCGAAATGCTTCAAATCATTAGTTTAACATATTAAGTTAATAAACATTTTTTAGCTTACTGAAGTCTACATAAAGCCTTAACGGTATAACGGCAGTGCCTTTAGAAGAATTCCGTAATGTTATAAATTTATATTTAGGTGTAAAGTCAATTTTCTTGTATTTACACATTTAGCAATCGATATCGAAATGCTTCAAACCATTAGTTTAACAGTTTTAAAATAGTTAACCTTCTTTAACGTATTGAAGTTGATACAAAGCCATGGCGGCATAACAACAGTACATTTGGAAGAATTCCGAAATCTTATATTTAGGTATAAAGTCGATTTTCTTGTATATACACATTTAGCAATCGATATCGAAATGCTTCAAATCATTAGTTTAACATATTTAAGTTAATAAACCTTCTTTAACTTACTGAAGTCTACATAAAGCCTTGACGGTATATCTGCACTGCATTTAGAAGAATTCCGTTATCTTATATTTAGGTATAAATTCGACTTTCTTGTATATATTCATTTAGCAAGCGATATCAAAATGCTTCAAACCATTAGTTTAACATATTTAAAATAATTAACCTTCTTTAACGTATTGAAGTTGATACAAAGCCATGGCGGCATAATGACAGTAAATTTGGAAGAATTCCGCAATGATATATTTAGGTATAAAGTCGAATTTCTTGTATATACACATTTAGCAATCGATATCGAAATGCTTTAAATCATAAGTTTAACATATTTAAGTTAATAAACCTTCTTTAACGCTCTGAAGTCTACATAACGCGTTAACGGCATAACGGCAGTGCATTTAGAAAAATTCCGTTGTCTTATATTTAGGTATAAATTCGATTTTCTTGTATATACATATTTGGCAAGCGATATCGAAATGCTTCAAATCATTAGTTTAACATATTTAAGTTAATTAACCTTCTTTAACGTATTGAAGTTGATATAAAGGCATATCGGCAGTGCATTTGGAAGAATTCCGTAATCTTATATTTAGGTATAAAGTCGATTTTCTTTTATATACACATTTAGATATCGATATCGAAATGCTTCAAATCATTAGTTTAACATATTAAGTTAATGAACATTTTTTAGCTTACTGAAGTCTACATAAAGCCTTAACGGTATAACGGCAGTGCATTTAGAAGAATTCCGTAATGTTATAATTTCATATTAAGGTGCAAAGTCGATTTTTTTGGATTTACACATTTAGCAATCTATATCGAAAATCTGCAAATAACTGGTTTAGCATAATTAGGTTAATTAAACTTCTTTATCTTACTGAAGTTTAAATAAAGCCATAACGGCATAACGGCAGTATATTTGGGTGAATTCCGTAATCCTTTATTTAGATATAAAATCGATTTTCTTGTATATACACATTTCGCAATCGATATCGAAATGCTTCAACTCATTAGTTTAACATATTTAAGTTAATAAACCTTCTTTAACGATCTGAAGTTGGCATAACGGTAGTGGATGTAGAAGAATTCCGTAATCTTATATGTAGGTATAAATTCTATTTTCTTGTATACACATTTAGCAATCGATATCGAAATGCTTCAAATCATTAGTTTAACATATTTAAGTTAATAAACCTTCTTTAATGCACTTAAGTCTACATAAAGCCCTAATGGCATAACGGCAGTGCATTTAGAAGAATTCCATAATGTTATAATTTTATAGTTAGGTATAAAGTCAATTTTCTTGTATATACGCATTAAGCAATCGATATCGAAATGCTTCAAATCATTAGTTTAACATATTTAAGTTAATAAACCTTCTTTAACTCACTGAAGTCTACATGAAGCCTTAACGGCATAACGGCAGTGCATTTAGAAGAATTCCGTTATCTTATATTTAGGTATAAAGTCGATTTTCTTGTATATACACATTTAGCAATCGATATCGAAATGCTTCAAATCATTAGTTTAACATATTAAGTTAATAAACATTTTTTTAGCTTACTGAAGTCTACATAAAGCCTTAACGGTATAACGGCAGTGCATTTAGAAGAATTCCGTAATGTTATAATTTTATATTTAGGTGTAAAGTCGATTTTCTTGTATTTACACATTTAGCAGTCGATATCGAAATGCTTCAAACCATTAGTTTAACATATTTAAAATAATTAACCTTCTTTAACGTATTGAAGTTGATACAAAGCCATGGCGGCATAACGACAGTACATTTGGAAGAATTCCGTAATCTTATATTTAGGTATAAAGTCCATTTTCTTGTATATACACATTTAGCAATCGATATCGAAATGCTTCAAATCATTAGTTTAAAATATTTAAGTTAATAAACCTTCTTTAACGCACTGAAGTCTACATAAAGCCTTGACGGTATAACTGCACTGCATTTAGAAGAATACCGTTATCTTATATTTAGGTATAAATTCGACTTTCTTGTATATATTCATTTAGCAAGCGATATCAAAATGCTTCAAACCATTAGTTTAACATATTTAAAATAATTAACCTTCTTTAACGTATTGAAGTTGATACAAAGCCATGGCGGCATAATGACAGTACATTTGGAAGAATTCCGTAATCTTATATTTAGGTATAAAGTCGATTTTCTTGTATATACACATTTAGCAATCGATATCGAAATGCTTCAAATCATTAGTTTAACATATTTAAGTTAATAAACCTTCTTTAACGCACTGAAGTCTACAAAAAGCGTTAACAGCATAACGGCAGTGCATTTAGAAAAATTCCGTTATCTTATATTTAGGTATAAATTCGATTTTCTTGTATATACATATTTGGCAAGCGATATCGAAATGCTTCAAATCATTTGTTTAACATATTTAAGTTAATTAACCTTCTTTAACGTATTTAAGTTGATATAAAGCCATAACGACAGTACATTTGGAAGAATTCCGTAGTCTTATATTTAGGTATAAAGTCGATTTTCTTGTATATATGCATTAAGCATTTTGATATCGAAATGCTTCAAATAACAGGTTTAACATATTTAAGTTAATAAACCTTCTTTAACGA
>CM050324.1:6307632-6325748 GCA_027475135.1 Bactrocera correcta | reverse complement strand
TAAGCTAAAAAATGTTTATTAACTTAATATGTTAAACTAATGATTTGAAGCATTTCGATATCGATATCTAAATGTGTATATAAAAGAAAATCGACTTTATACCTAAATATAAGATTACGGAATTCTTCCAAATGCACTGCCGATATGCCTTTATATCAACTTCAATACGTTAAAGAAGGTTAATTAACTTAAATATGTTAAACTAATGATTTGAAGCATTTCGATATCGCTTGCCAAATATGTATATACAAGAAAATCGAATTTATACCTAAATATAAGACAACGGAATTTTTCTAAATGCACTGCCGTTATACCGTTAACGCGTTATGTAGACTTCAGTGCGTTAAAGAAGGTTTATTAACTTAAATATGTTAAACTTATGATTTAAAGCATTTTGATATCGATTGCTAAATGTGTATATACAAGAAAATCGACTTAATACCTAAATATAAGATTATGGAATTCTTCCAAATGTACTGTCGTTATGCCGCCATGGCTTTGTATCAACTTCAATACGTTAAAGAAGGTTAATTATTTTAAATATGTTAAACTAATGGTTTGAAGCATTTTGATATCGCTTGCTAAATGAATATATACAAGAAAGTCGAATTTATACCTAAATATAAGATAACGGTATTCTTCTAAATGCAGTGCAGTAATACCGTCAAGGCTTTATGTAGACTTCAGTGCGTTAAAGAAGGTTTATTAACTTAAATATTTTAAACTAATGATTTGAAGCATTTCGATATCGATAGCTAAATATGTATATACAAGAAAATCGACTTAATACCTAAATATAAGATTACGGAATTCTTCCAAATGTACTGTCGTTATGCCGCCATGGCTTTGTATCAACTTCAATACGTTAAAGAAGGTTAATTATTTTAAATATATTAAACTAATGGTTTGAAGCATTTCGATATCGACTGCTAGATGTGTAAATACAAGAAAATCGACTTTATACCTAAATATAAAATTACAACATTACGGAATTCTTCTAAATGCACTGCCGTTATACCGTTAAGGCTTTAAGTAGACTTTAGTAAGCTAAAAAATGTTTATTATCTTAATATGTTAAACAAATGATTTGAAGCATTTCGATATCGATAGCTAAATATGTATATAAAAGAAAATCGACTTTATACCTAAATATAAGATTATGGAATTCTTCCACATCCACTGCCGTTATGCCATCTTCAGGTCGTTTAAGAAGGTTTATTAACTTAAATATGTTAAACTAATGGTTTGTAGAATTTCGATATCGATTGCTTAATGCATATATACAAGAAAATGGACTTTATACCTAAATATAAAATTATAACATTATGGAATTCTTCTAAATGCACTGCCGTATGCCATTAGGGATTTATGTAGACTTAAGTGAGTTAAAGAAGGTTTATTAACTTAAATATGTTAAACTAGTGGTTTGAAGCATTTCGGTATCGATTGCTTAATGCGTATATACAAGAAAATCGACTTTTTACCTAAATATGAGACTACGGAATTCCTCCAAATGTACTGTCGTTATGCCGCCATGGCTGTTTATCAACTTCAATACGTTAAAGAAGGTTAATTAACTTAAATATGTTAAACTAATGAGTTGAAGCATTTCGATATCGATTGCGAAATGTGTATATACAAGAAAATCGATTTTATATCTAAATAAAAGATTACGGAATTCACCCAAATATACTGCCGTTATGCCGTTATGGCTTTATTTAAACTTCAGTAAGATAAAGAAAGTTAATTAACCTAAATATGCAAAACCAGTTATTTGAAGCATTTCGAAATCGATTGCTAAATGTGTATATACAAGAAAATCGACTTTATACCTAAATATAAGATAACGGAACTCTTCTAAATGCACTGCCGTTATACCGTTAAGGCTTTATGTAGACTTCAGTAAGCTAAAAAATGTTTATTAACTTAATATGTTAAACTAATGATTTGAAGCATTTCGATATCGATATCTAAATGTGTATATACAAGAAAATAGACTTTATACCTAAATATAAGATTACGGAATTCTTCTACATCCACTGCTTTTATGCCATCTTCAGATCGTTAAAGAAGGTTTATTAACTTAAATATGTTAAACTAATGAGTTGAAGCATTTCGATATCGATTGCTAAATGTGTATATACAAAAAAATCGATTTTATACCTAAATAAAAGATTACGGAATTCACCCAAATATACTGCCGTTATGCCGTTATGGCTTTATTTAAACTTCAGTACGATAAAGAAGGTTAATTAACCTAAATATGCTAAACCAGTTATTTGAAGATTTTCGATATATATTTCTAAATGTGTAAATCCAAGAAAATCGACTACATACCTAAATATAAGATTACGTAATTCTTCTACATGCACTGCCGTTATGGCGCCATGGCTTTGTATCAACTTCAATACGTTAACGAAGGTTAATTATTTTAAATATGTTAA
Organism: Bactrocera correcta; assembly: GCA_027475135.1. Classification (NCBI taxonomy): domain Eukaryota; kingdom Metazoa; phylum Arthropoda; class Insecta; order Diptera; family Tephritidae; genus Bactrocera; species Bactrocera correcta. Next base: position 6,323,304 of record CM050324.1, on the reverse strand, counting down.
ACTAAAGGTTTAAAGCATTTCGATATCGATTGCTAAATGAGTATATACAAGAAAATCGAATTCATACCTGAATATAAGATTACGTTATTATTCTAAATGCACTGCCGTTATGCCGTTATGGCTTTATATTAACTTCAGTTCGTTAAAGAAGGTTTATTAACTTAAATATGTCAAACCTGTTATTTGAAGCATTTCGATATCGAATGCTTAATGCATATATACAAGAAAATCGACTTTATACCTAAATTTAAGACTACGGAATTCTTCCAAATGTACTGTCGTTATGGCTTTATATCAACTTAAATACGTTAGAGAAGGTTAATTAACTTAAATATGTTAAACAAATGATTTGAAGCATTTCGATATCGCTTGCCAAATATGTATATACAAGAAAACCGAATTTATACCTAAATATAAGATAACGGAATTTTTCTAAATGCACTGCCGTTATGCTGTTAACGCTTTTTGTAGACTTCAGTGCGTTAAAGAAGGTTTATTAACTTAAATATGTTAAACTAATGATTTGAAGCATTTCGATATCGATTGCTAAATGTGTATATACAAGAAAATCGACTTTATACCTAAATATAAGATTACGGAATTCTTCCAAATGTACTGTCATTATGCCGCCATGGCTTTGTATCAACTTCAATACGTTAAAGAAGGTTAATTATTTTAAATATGTTAAACTAATGGTTTGAGGCATTTTGATATCGCTTGCTAAATGAATATATACAAGAAAGTCGAATTTATACCTAAATATAAGATAACGGTATTCTTCTAAATGCAGTGCAGTTATACGGTCAAGGCTTTATGTAGACTTCAGTGCGTTAAAGAAGGTTTATTAACTTAAATATTTTAAACTAATGATTTGAAGCATTTCGATATCGATTGCTAAATGTGTATATACAAGAAAATGGACTTTATACCTAAATATAAGATTACGGAATTCTTCCAAATGTACTGTCGTTATGCCGCCATGGCTTTGTATCAACTTCAATACGTTAAGGAAGGTTAATTATTTTAAATATGTTAAACTAATGGTTTGAAGCATTTCGATATCGACTGCTAAATGTGTAAATACAAGAAAATCGACTTTACACCTAAATATAAAATTATAACATTACGGAATTCTTCTAAATGCACTGCCGTTATACCGTTAAGGCTTTATGTAGACTTCAGTAAGCTAAAAAAATGTTTATTAACTTAATATGTTAAACTAATGATTTGAAGCATTTCGATATCGATTGCTAAATGTGTATATACAAGAAAATCGACTTTATACCTAAATATAAGATAACGGAATTCTTCTAAATGCACTGCCGTTATGCCGTTAAGGCTTCATGTAGACTTCAGTGAGTTAAAGAAGGTTTATTAACTTAAATATGTTAAACTAATGGTTTGAAGCATTTCGATATCGATTGCTTAATGCATATATACAAGAAAATCGACTTTATACCTAACTATAAAATTATAACATTATGGAATTCTTCTAAATGCACTGCCGTTATGCCATTAGGGCTTTATGTAGACTTAAGTGCATTAAAGAAGGTTTATTAGCTTAAATATGTTAAACTAATGATTTGAAGCATTTCGATATCTATTGCTAAATGTGTATACAAGAAAATAGAATTTATACCTAAATATAAGATTACGGAATTCTTCTACATCCACTACCGTTATGCCAACTTCAGATCGTTAAAGAAGGTTTATTAATTTAAATATGTTAAACTAATGAGTTGCAGCATTTCGATATCGATTGCGAAATGTGTATATACAAGAAAATCGATTTTATATCTGAATAAAGGATTACGGAATTCACCCAAATATACTGCCGTTATGCCGTTATGGCTTTATTTAAACTTCAGTAAGATAAAGAAGTTTAATTAACCTAATTATGCTAAACCAGTTATTTGCAGATTTTCGATATAGATTGCTAAATGTGTAAATCCAAAAAAATCGACTTTGCACCTTAATATAAAATTATAACATTACGGAATTCTTCTAAATGCACTGCCGTTATACCGTTAAGGCTTTATGTAGACTTCAGTAAGCTAAAAAATGTTTATTAACTTAATATGTTAAACTAATGATTTGAAGCATTTCGATATCGATATCTAAATGTGTATATAAAAGAAAATCGACTTTATACCTAAATATAAGATTACGGAATTCTACCCAATGCACTGCCGATATGCCTTTATATCAACTTCAATACGTTAAAGAAGGTTAATTAACTTAAATATGTTAAACTAATGATTTGAAGCATTTCGATATCGCTTGCCAAATATGTATATACAAGAAAACCGAATTTATACCTAAATATAAGACAACGGAATTTTTCTAAATGCACTGCCGTTATGCCGTTAACGCGTTATGTAGACTTCAGTGCGTTAAAGAAGGTTTATTAACTTAAATATGTTAAACTTATGATTTAAAGCATTTTGATATCGATTGCTAAATGTGTATATACAAGAAATTCGACTTTATACCTAAATATAAGATTGCGGAATTCTTCCAAATTTACTGTCATTATGCCGCCATGGCTTTGTATCAACTTCAATACGTTAAAGAAGGTTAATTATTTTAAATATGTTAAACTAATGGTTTGAAGCATTTTGATATCGCTTGCTAAATGAATATATACAAGAAAGTCGAATTTATACCTAAATATAAGATAACGGAATTCTTCTAAATGCAGTGCAGTTATACCGTCAAGGCTTTATGTAGACTTCAGTAAGTTAAAGAAGGTTTATTAACTTAAATATGTTAAACTAATGATTTGAAGCATTTCGATATCGATTGCTAAATGTGTATATACAAGAAAATCGACTTTATACCTAAATATAAGATTTCGGAATTCTTCCAAATGTACTGTTGTTATGCCGCCATGGCCTTGTATCAACTTCAATACGTTAAAAAAGGTTAACTATTTTAAAACTGTTAAACTAATGATTTGAAGCATTTCGATATCGATTGCTAAATGTGTAAATACAAGAAAATTGACTTTACACCTAAATATAAATTTATAACATTACGGAATTCTTCTAAATGCACTGCCGTTATACCGTTAAGGCTTTATGTAGACTTCAGTAAGCTAAAAAATGTTTATTAACTTAATATGTTAAACTAATGATTTGAAGCATTTCGATATCGATAGCTAAATATGTATATACAAGAAAATCGACTTTATACCTAAATATAAGATTACGGAATTCTTCCAAATGTACTGTCGTTATGCCGCCATGGCTTTGTATCAACTTCAATACGTTAAAGAAGGTTAATTATTTTAAATATGTTAAACTAATGGTTTGAAGCATTTCGATATCGACTGCTAAATGTGTAAATACAAGAAAATCGACTTTACATCTAAATATAAAATTATAACATTACGGAATTCTTCTAAATGCACTGCCGTTATACCGCTAAGGCTTTATGTAGACTTCAGTAATCTAAAAAATGTTTATTAACTTAATATGTTAAACTAATGATTTGAAGCACTTCGATATCGATTGCTAAATGTGTATATACAAGAAAATCGACTTTATACCTAAATATAAGATAACGGATTTCTTCTAAATGCACTGCCGTTATGCCGTTATGGCTTTATGTAGACTTCAGTGAGTTAAAGAAGGTTCATTAACTTAAATATGTTAAACTCATGGTTTGAAGCATTTCGATATCGATTGCTTAATGCATATATACAAGAAAATCGACTTTATACCTAAATATAAGACTACGGAATTCTTCCAAAGGTACTATCGTTATGCCACCATGGCTCTTTATCAACTTCAATACGTTAAAGAAGGTTAATTAACTTAAATATGTTAAACTAATGGTTTGAAGCATTTCGATATCGACTGCTAAATGTGTAAATACAAGAAAATTGACTTTACACCTAAATATAAAATTATAACATTACGGAATTCTTCTAAAGGCACTGCCGTTATACCGTTAAGGCTTTATGTAGACTTCAGTAAGCTAAAAAATGTTTATTAACTTAATATGTTAAACTAATGATTTGAAGCATTTCGATATCGATAGCTAAATATGTATATACAAGAAAATCGACTTAATACCTAAATATAAGATTTCGGAATTCTTCCAAATGTACTGTTGTTATGCCGCCATGGCTTTGTATCAACTTCAATACGTTAAAGAAGGTTAACTATTTTAAAAATGTTAAACTAATGGTTTGAAGCATTTCGATATCGACTGCTAAATGTGTAAATACAAGAAAATTGACTTTACACCTAAATATAAAATTATAACATTACGGAATTCTTCTAAAGGCACTGCCGTTATACCGTTAAGGCTTTATGTAGACTTCAGTAAGCTAAAAAATGTTTATTAACTTAATATGTTAAACTAATGATTTGTAGCATTTCGATATCGATTGCTAAATATGTATATACAAGAAAATCGACTTTATACCTAAATATAAGATTTTAGAATTCTTCCAAATGTACTGTTGTTATGCCGCCATGGCTTTGTATCAACTTCAATACGTTAAAGAAGGTTAACTATTTTAAAAATGTTAAACTAATGGTTTGAAGCATTTCGATATCGACTGCTAAATGTGTAAATACAAGAAATTTGACTTTACACCTAAATATAAAATTATAACATTACGGAATTCTTCTAAAGGCACTGCCGTTATACCGTTAAGGCTTTATGTAGACTTCAGTAAGCTAAAAAATGTTTATTAACTTAATATGTTAAACTAATGATTTGAAGCATTTCGATATCGATAGCTAAATATGTATATACAAGAAAATCGACTTAAGACCTAAATATAAGATTATGGAATTCTTCTACGTGCACTGCAGTTATGCCTCCATGGCTATATGCCCACTGCAGATCGTTAAAGAAGGTTAATTAACTTAAATATGTTAAACTAATGATTTGAAGCATTTCGATATCGCTTGCTAAATGTGTATATACAAGAAAATCGACTTTATACCTAAATATAAAATTATAACATTACGGAATTCTTCTAAATGCACTGCCGTTATGGGATTAGGGCTTTATGTAGACTTAAGTGCGTTAAAGAAGGTTTATTAACTTAAATATGTTAAACTAATGATTTGAAGCATTTCGATATCGATAGCTAAATGTGTATATACAAGAAAATCGAATTTATACCTAAATATAAGATAACGGAATTATTCTAAATGCACTGCCGTTATGCCGTTAAGGCTTTATGTAGACTTCCGTGAGTTAAAGAAGGTTAATTAACTTAAATATATTAAACTAATGATTTGAAGCATTTCGCTATCGATAGCTAAATACGTATATACAAGAAAATCGACTTTATACCTAAATATAAGATTATGGAATTCTTTTACGTGCACTGCAGTTATGCCTCCATGGCTATGTGCCCACTTCAGATCGTTAAAAAAGGTTTATTAACTTAAATATGTTAAACTAATGATTTGAAGCATTTCGATATCGCTTGCTTAATGTGTATATACATGAAAATCGACTTTATACCTAAATATAAAATTATAACATTATGGAATTCTTCTAAATGCACTGCCGTTATGCCATTAGGGCTTTATGTAGACTTAAGTGCGTTAAAGAAGGTTTATTAACTTAAATATGTTAAACTAATGATTTGAAGCATTTCGATATCGATAGCTAAATGTGTATATACAAGAAAATCGAATTTGTACCTAAATATAAGATAACGGAATTCTTCTAAAGGCACTGCCGTTATACCGTTAAGGCTTTACGTAGACTTCAGTAAGCTAAAAAATGGTTATTAACTTAATATGTTAAACTAATGATTTGAAGCTTTTCGATATCGATAGCTAAATATGTATATACAAGAAAATCGACTTAATACCTAAATATAAGATTATGGAATTCTTCTACGTGCACTGCATTTATGCCTCCATGGCTATATGCCCACTTCAGATCGTTAAAAAAGTTTATTAACTTAGATATGTTAAACTAATGATTTGAAGCATTTCGATATCGCTTGCTAAATGTGTATATACAAGAAAATCGAATTTATACCTAAATATAAGATAACGGAATTTTTCTAAATGCACTGCCGTTATGCCGTTAACGCTCTATGTAGACTTCAGTGCGTTAAAGAAGGTTTATTAACTTAAATATGTTAAACTAATGATTTGAAGCATTTCGATATCGATTGCTAAATGTGTATATACAAGAAAATCGAATTCATACCTAAATATAAGATTACGGAATTCTTCCAAATGTACTGTCGTTATGCCGCCATGGCTTTGTATCAACTTCGATACGTTAAAGAAGGTTAATTATTTTAAATATATTAAACTAATGGTTTGAAGCATTTCGATATCGACTGCTAAATGTGTAAATACAAGAAAATCGACTTTATACCTAAATATAAAATTACAACATTACGGAATTCTTCTAAATGCACTGCCGTTATACCGTTAAGGCTTTATGTATACTTTAGTAAGCTAAAAAATTTTTATTATCTTAATATGTTAAACAAATGATTTGAAGCATTTCGATATCGATAGCTAAATATGTATATAAAAGAAAATCGACTTTATACCTAAATATAAGATTATGGAATTCTTCCACATCCACTGCCGTTATGCCATCTTCAGGTCGTTTAAGAAGGTTTATTAACTTAAATATTTTAAACTAATGAGTTGAAGCATTTCGATATCGATTGCTAAATGTGTATATACAAGAAAATCGAATTTATACCTAAATATAAGATAACGGATTTCTTCTAAATGCATTGCCGTTATGCCGTTATGGCTTTATGTAGACTTCAGTGAGTTAAAGAAGGTTCATTAACTTAAATATGTTAAACTAATGGTTTGAAGCATTTCGATATCGATTGCTTAATGCATATATACAAGAAAATCGACTTTATACCTAAATATAAGATTATGGAATTCTTTTACGTGCACTGCAGTTATGCCTCCATGGCTATGTGCCTACTTCAGATCGTTAAAAAAGGTTTATTAACTTAAATATGTTAAACTAATGATTTAAAGCATTTCGATATCGCTTGCTTAATGTGTATATACAAGAAAATCGACTTTATACCTAAATATAAAATTATAACATTATGGAATTCTTCTAAATGCACTGCCGTTATGCCATTAGGGCTTTATGTAGACTTAAGTGCGTTAAAGAAGGTTTATTAACTTTGTTGGCGCAACGAAGTAGTTTAGACTACCAATGTATATTTTAGATAATACTATTTATTGCAACCTTGAATTATTCCATTCCATGCATCTATGTATTTACAGTTTATGATATATTTCCATTTTTCTACTCAGTTCAGTTCTTTGTAAGCAGTCCATAAGAAAACGTGAATTAAAGGACTTTATAATATAAAACTCCAAACTCCTCGTTTCATTTTAATAGGTTATGGGCCCAGACCCATCACAAAAGAGTTTTATATTATAGACAGCAATAAAAGTTTTTCGCGGCATGAAAAGTCTGTCGGTTACGCGCGTGGTATAAATTTCAAAAGAAATTTAAGCGAAAATTTTGAGTATGGCAGGAGTCGCACGTATCGAGCCGCTAAACGCGGAAAATTACGACACATGGAAGCTGCATATGCGCGCAGTTTTGGTAAAAAATGATTTATGGGCATACGCAAACGGTAAAATAGAATGTCCAATTGATGAAGCAGGCGCAAATTTGTGGAAAATAAACGACGAAAAGGCGTGTGCGGATATTATGCTTGCAATAAGTCCCACAGAATTAAATCAAATTTCTGAATGTACAACCTCGCAGAAAATGTGGCAAAAATTACAAACGACATACGAGTCGAAAGGCCCCGCTAGAAAAGCTACGTTGTTAAAGAGAGTGGCGCTGTCACGTATGAAAGAGTGTGATTTGGTTAGAAACCATTTAAATGATTTTTTTGACGCGGTCGCTAAGTTAAAGGAAATAGGGGTTGAAATCGGTGACGATTTGCTCGCAATCTTATTATTATATAGCTTACCAGACTCATATGAAACATTTCGGTGTGCACTTGAAACACGCGATGATTTGCCAAAACCCGCAATGCTTCGTGTAAAAATATTAGAAGAGTGGGAATCGCGAAAAGCAAAAAATGAGCGTAGTGAGAGTGATGCTCTATATGCAAAAAATATGACAAAAGCAAATGTATTCAACAAAAGTAAAAACAATAACGATCGATCCAGTGGTGAAAAACAATCAGAAACGAAACGAAATTTTTGTTGCTATAAGTGTGGTAAAAACGGTCATTATGCAAAAAATTGTCGTTTGAATAACCGTAATAATCACAGTGCGAACAAAAGCGAAGAGAAAAATGCTTCTCTTAGAGCAACCGAATCTGTTTTTTTGTGTCCAAATGGAATTGACAACTGGTGTTTGGACAGTGGGTGCACTTCGCACATGAGTTCTAACAAAAATAATTTTCTTGAAGTTAAAGAATTGAATCAAGTGTTAAGTTTAGCCAATAACGATTCTACGAAAATCACTGGTGCAGGAGACATTAAAGTGAAAATAGACGAGAAAGGGTTCGAAAAGAATATAACATTAACAGGTGTGCTTTATGTGCCAGATTTACGTACTAATTTGTTGTCCGTGTCGAAAATGACGGACAAAGGGTATGAAGTACATTTTCGCAAAAACGATGCGATTGTTATTGATAAAAACGAAAAAGTGTTGTTTACTGCAGAACGAAATGGCAATTTATATTTTATGAAAGACAGTAAAAATAGTGCATATTTAGCTCAGAATATAAGTGATATAAATCTATGGCACTGTCGAATGGGTCATCTTAACGAGCGAGATTTAAAAGAAATGGCCAAAAACGGCGATGTACATGGACTAAAAGTAAACACAAAAGAAAGTTTATCGGCATGTGAAATATGTTTGAGTGAGAAGCAAACTCGTACAGTTTTTCCCAAAAGCTCTAATAATCCTACCAATGATTTACTAGAAATAGTGCATAGTGATGTATGTGGTCCTATGCGGTGCAGCTCAAACGGTGGAAAAAATTATTTTGTTACATTTATTGATGACAAATCTCGATGGTGTGAAATTCACTTTATAAGGCAAAAGTCAGATGTGCTAGAAGCGTTCAAAAAGTTCAAAAGTGCGGCAGAGACATTCACGGGTAAAAAAATAAAAGCATTGCAATCTGACAATGGGCGCGAATATTGTAATCGTGAGTTTGATATATTTTTGCAAAAATACGGAATTAAACGACGTTTAACAACCCCGCATACTCCACAGCAAAACGGAGTTGCTGAACGAAAGAACAGGACGCTGGTGGAAATGGCTAGGTGCTTGATGAAGCAAGCTGGTGTTCCTCCTTCGTTCTGGGCTGAAGCAATAAACACTTCATGCTATATAAGAAATCGGTGTATTACAAAATCTACGGGAGAAGTCCCACATAAAACATGGACTGGTAAAATTCCAACAGTTACTCATATGAAAGTGTTTGGCTCAAAAGCTTATGTGTTAAACAAACAACAATCGAAAGGTAAATTCGAGTCTCGATCTGAACAGTGTGTGTTTGTCGGATATTCGTCCGAATCGAAAGCTTATCGCTTATGGTCCAAAAATAAACGAGACATTATCATTAGTCGTGACGTTAAATTTATAGACGAATTCGGTTTCAAAAACGAATATGAAGAAATAATCGAAATGCAAAATAATACTATTGAATTAGAAACAAAGACGCTTGAAAAATCAGTATCAATGCAAGACTGTGATGAAACAGCAAGTGAGTTTGAAACGTGTAACAGTGACCAAAATGAAACAGAAGTTAAACGTGGTAAAGGTCGTCCGAAAAAGCTTAAGACTGGTTTGCGCGGAAGACCGAAAAAGGTTTATCACCATTCAAAAGAAAATAATTGCGAAACTCAAAATAAAGACGAAGAGTCTGAAATAAGTGAATTGGCGTGTATTGGTATACACGAAACTCCGTCAAGTTGGTTCGAAGAAGATACCAGTAATTATTCATTAGAATGGAAGAAGGCTATTGAAGATGAGTATTTGGCAATAATTTCAAACGAAACATGGGACATAATCAATCAACCTAAAAACAGTAAAATTATTGGCAGCCGTTTAGTACTGCGAACGAAAGAAAATGGTCAGAAGAAAGCACGTCTCGTTGCGAAAGGATATGCTCAACGTCAAGGGGAGGATTTCCACGATACTTACTCGCCAGTGGCACGGTATACATCAATCCGTCTGCTTGCAGCAATGGCAGCTAAAATGGACTTAGAAATCCATCAAATGGATGTCGTTACTGCGTATCTCAATGGAGAACTAGAAGAAGTCGTATACTTGCAAGTCCCAGAAATGTTAATTGAAGTTTTGAACAAAATAAAATCAGGTGAGCCTACAGGTAGTCAGGGTATAACAAAGCATAGTAAAAATGTCGAAGAGACTGCAGAAAAGTGGCTTACAGCGATGAAAAACCGTAATCCCGTATGCTTACTGAAAAAGGCCCTATATGGACTACGACAATCCGGTTTGATGTGGTACAATCGATTGACAACTAAATTGAAACAGCTTGGTTTGGAAGCATCTACACAAGATCCATGTCTTTTTATCAAACAAAAAGGTAAACAAATTTTAATACTAACAATATACGTAGACGATTTGTTACTAGCGTCAAACGATAATATGTTACTAAAAAGTATCAAGAAGGCATTAAGCGAATCATTTGAAATGAAAGATATTGGTCCAGTAAAGCGTTGCGTTGGCATTGACTTTAAGCAGAATTTAAACTCACATCAAGTATTTTTATCGCAACCAGCTTATACTGAAACTATTTTACAACGATTCAATATGGCTAATTGCAAACCAGCAAAAACACCTCTAGAAATGAACTTCCAAATTGAAAAACCAATTAAAGTCGATGAAGAAGCTATGAAGAGTTATCCGTATCAAAGACTTATAGGAACACTCATGTACTTAGCAGTTACAACAAGGCCAGACATAGCTTTCGCAGTAAATTATATGAGCCAGTTTAATACGAACTACAACGAGCAGCACTGGAAAGCCGCAAAACGAATTCTACGTTACTTAAATGGTACCAGAAATTATGGTCTCCTCTATTCGCAAAACGACAATAGCCTATATGGTGTGGTAGATGCAGATTGGGGTGCAAATATAATAGACAGGCGATCCTATAGTGGATATGCGTTCATAGTGGCTGGCGCAGCAGTAAGTTGGGAGGCGCGTAAACAACGCACCGTTGCGCTCTCCAGTACCGAAGCCGAATATATGGCAATTACAGAAGCAACGAAAGAAGCTATATATCTCCAAGGCATTTTTAAAGATTTCGGCATATCGTATGAGAACACTACATTATTCAACGACAGCCAAAGCGCTCAAAAACTAATTCAGTGCTTAGGCTACAGCTCGCGTACAAAGCATATCGACGTGCGCCATCATTTCATCAAACAATGTCACCAAAGCGGAAGAATCACGTTAACATATATGCCCACCGAAGATATGCCAGCAGACGTCTTAACGAAAAGCTTGAGCAGCGTCAAACATTGCAAATGTTCAGCAGCGTTAGGCATGACAAGTAGCCTCACTACTTCGAGGGGAGGTGTTGGCGCAACGAAGTAGTTTAGACTACCAATGTATATTTTAGATAATACTATTTATTGCAACCTTGAATTATTCCATTCCATGCATCTATGTATTTACAGTTTATGATATATTTCCATTTTTCTACTCAGTTCAGTTCTTTGTAAGCAGTCCATAAGAAAACGTGAATTAAAGGACTTTATAATATAAAACTCCAAACTCCTCGTTTCATTTTAATAAACTTAAATATGTTAAACTAATGATTTGAAGCATTTCGATATCGATAGCTAAATGTGTATATACAAGAAAATCGAATTTATACCTAAATATAAGACAACGGAATTCTTCTAAAGGCACTGCCGTTATACCGTTAAGGCTTTACGTAGACTTCAGTAAGCTAAAAAATGGTTATTAACTTAATATGTTAAACTAATGATTTGAAGCTTTTCGATATCGATAGCTAAATATGTATATACAAGAAAATCGACTTAATACCTAAATATAAGATTATGGAATTCTTCTACGTGCACTGCATTTATGCCTCCATGGCTATATGCCCACTTCAGATCGTTAAAAAAGTTTATTAACTTAGATATGTTAAACTAATGATTTGAAGCATTTCGATATCGCTTGCTAAATGTGTATATACAAGAAAATCGAATTTATACCTAAATATAAGATAACGGAATTTTTCTAAATGCACTGCCGTTATGCCGTTAACGCTCTATGTAGACTTCAGTGCGTTAAAGAAGGTTTATTAACTTAAATATGTTAAACTAATGATTTGAAGCATTTCGATATCGATTGCTAAATGTTTATATTCAAGAAAATCGACTTTATACCTAAATATAAGATTACGGAATTCTTCCAAATGTACTGTCGTTATGCCGCCATGGCTTTGTATCAACTTCGATACGTTAAAGAAGGTTAATTATTTTAAATATATTAAACTAATGGTTTGAAGCATTTCGATATCGACTGCTAAATGTGTAAATACAAGAAAATCGACTTTATACCTAAATATAAAATTACAACATTACGGAATTCTTCTAAATGCACTGCCGTTATACCGTTAAGGCTTTATGTATACTTTAGTAAGCTAAAAAATGTTTATTATCTTAATATGTTAAACAAATGATTTGAAGCATTTCGATATCGATAGCTAAATATGTATATAAAAGAAAATCGACTTTATACCTAAATATAAGATTATGGAATTCTTCCACATCCACTGCCGTTATGCCATCTTCAGGTCGTTTAAGAAGGTTTATTAACTTAAATATTTTAAACTAATGAGTTGAAGCATTTCGATATCGATTGCTAAATGTGTATATACAAGAAAACCGAATTTATACCTAAATATAAGATAACGGATTTCTTCTAAATGCACTGCCGTTATGGCTTTATGTAGACTTCAGTGAGTTAAAGAAGGTTCATTAACTTAAATATGTTAAACTAATGGTTTGAAGCATTTCGATATGATTGCTTAATGCATATATACAAGAAAATCGACTTTATACCTAAATATAAGACTACGGAATTCTTCCAAAGGTACTGTCGTTATGCCGCCATGGCTCTTTATCAACTTCAATACGTTGAAAAAGGTTAATTAACTTAAATATGTTAAACTAATGGTTTGAAGCATTTCGATATCGACTGCTAAATGTGTAAATACAAGAAAATCGACTTTACACCTAAATATAAAATTATAACATTACGGAATTCTTCTAAATGCACTGCCGTTATACCGTTAAGGCTTTATGTAGACTTCAGTATGCTAAAAACTGTTTATTAACTTAATATGTTAAACTAATGATTTGAAGCATTTCGATATCGATAGCTAAATATGTATTTACAAGAAAATCGAATTTATACCTAAATATAAGATTATGGAATTCTTCTACGTGCACTGCAGTTATGCCTCCATGGCTATATGCCCACTTCAGATCGTTTAAGGAGGTTTATTAACTTAAATATGTTAAACTTATGAGCTGAAGCATTTCGATATCGATTGCTAAATGTGTATATACAAGAAAATCGACTTTATACCTAAATATAAGAATACGGAATTCTTCCAAATGTACTGTCATTATGCCGCCATGGCTTTGTATCAACTTCAATACGTTAAAGAAGGTTAATTATTTTAAATATGTTAAACTAATGGTTTGAAGCATTTTGATATCGCTTGCTAAATGAATATATACAAGAAAGTCGAATTTATGCCTAAATATAAGATAACGGTATTCTTCTAAATGCACTGCCGTTATGCCGTTAAGGCTTTATGTAGACTTCAGTGCGTTAAAGAAGGTTTATTAACTTAAATATGTTAAACTAATGATTTGAAGCATTTCGATATCGATTGCTTAATGCATATATACAAGAAAATCGACTTTATACCTAAATATAAGATTACGGAATTCTTCCAAATGTACTGTCGTTATGGCCATTAGGCTTTATTAACTTCAGTCGTTAAAGAAGGTTAATTAACTTAAATATGTTAAACTAATGATTTGAAGCATTTCGATATCGATTGCTAAATGTGTATATACAAGAAAATCGAATTTATACCTAAATATAAGATTATACGGAATTCTTTAAATGCACTGCCGTTATGCCGTTAAGGCTTTATGTAGACTTCAGTAAGCTAAAAAGGTTTATTAACTTAAATATGTTAAACTAATGATTTGAAGCATTTCGATATCGATTGCTAAATGTGTATATACAAGAAAATCGAATTCATACCTAAATATAAGATTGCGTAATTCTTCTAAATGCACTGCCGTTATGCCGTTATGGCTTTATATTAACTTCAATTCGTTAAAGAAGGTTTATTAACTTAAATATGTTAAACCAGTTATTTGAAGCATTTCGATATCGAATGCTTAATGCATATATACAAGAAAATCGACTTTATACCTAAATATAAGACTACGGAATTCTTCCAAATGTACTGTCGTTATGGCTTTATATTAACTTCAGTTCATTAAAGAAGGTTAATTAACTTAAATATGTTAAACTAATGATTTGAAGCATTTCGATATCGCTTGCCAAATATGTATATACAAGAAAATCGAATTTATACCTAAATATAAGATAACGGAATTTTTTAAATGCACTGCCGTTATGCCGTTAAGGCTTTATGTAGACTTCAGTAAGCTAAAAAATGTTTATTAACTTAAATATTTTAAACTAATGATTTGAAGCATTTCGATATCGATTGCTAAATGTGTATATACAAGAAAATCGAATTCATACCTAAATATAAGATTGCGTAATTCTTCTAAATGCACTGCCGTTATGCCGTTATGGCTTTATATTAACTTCAATTCGTTAAAGAAGGTTTATTAACTTAAATATGTTAAACCAGTTATTTGAAGCATTTCGATATCGAATGCTTAATGCATATATACAAGAAAATCGACTTTATACCTAAATATAAGATTACGGAATTCTTCCAAATGTACTGTCATTATGCCGCCATGGATTTGTATCAACTTCAATACGTTAAAGAAGGTTAATTATTTTAAATATGTTAAACTGATGGTTTGAGGCATTTTCATATCGCTTGCTAAATGAATATATACAAGAAAGTCGAATTTATACCTAAATATAAGATAACGGAATTCTTCTAAATGCAGTGCAGTTATACCGTCAAGGCTTTATGCCCACTTCAGATCGTTTAAGAAGGTTTATTAACTTAAATATGTTAAACTAATGAGCTGAAGCATTTCGATATCGATTGCTAAATGTGTATATACAAGAAAATCGACTTTATACCTAAATATAAGATTACGGAATTCTTCCATATGTACTGTCATTATGCCGCCATGGCTTTGTATCAACTTCAATACGTTAAAGAAGGTTAATTATTTTAAATATTTTAAACTAATGGTTTGAAGCATTTTGATATCGCTTGCTAAATGAATATATACAAGAATGTCGAATTTATGCCTAAATATAAGATATCGGTATTCTTCTAAATGCAGTGCAGTTATACCGTCAAGGCTTTATGTAGACTTCAGTGCGTTAAAGAAGGTTTATTAACTTAAATATTTTAAACTAATGATTTGAAGCATTTCGATATCGATTGCTAAATGTGTATATACAAGAAAATCGACTTTATACCTA
>CM050324.1:6289414-6307132 GCA_027475135.1 Bactrocera correcta | reverse complement strand
TTCAACTCATTAGTTTAACATATTTAAGTTAATAAACCTTCTTTAACAATCTGAAGTTGGCATAACGGCAGTGGATGTAGAAGAATTCCGTAATCTTATATTTAGGTATAAAGTCGATTTTCTTGTATATACATATTTAGCTATCGATATCGAAATGCTTCAAATCATTTGTTTAACATATTAAGTTAAAAAACATTTTTTAGCTTACTAAAGTCTACATATAGCCTTAACGGTATAACGGCAGTGCATTTAGAAGAAGTCCGTAATGTTATAATTTTATATTTAGGTATAAAGTCGATTTTCTTGTATTTGCACATTTAGCAATCGATATCGAAATGCTTCAAACCATTAGTTTAACATATTTAAAATAATTAACATTCTTTAACGTATTGTTGATATAGTTGATACAAAGCCATGGCGGCATAATGACAGTACATTTGGAAGAATTCCGTAATCTTATATTTAGGTATAAAGTCGATTTTCTTGTATATACACATTTGGCAAGCGATATCGAAATGCTTCAAATCATTAGTATTTATTTTTCCGCTTCACAAATTATTGAATATTTACTAAACACCACACTTTACTTTTAGTTACCATACATCAATTCATCTTACGGGCACAGAGCCGACTAAATTTGAATTTGCTGTTCCCTTTATACTTATTTACTCGATTATTTAATTTTTTATTGAATTAGCGAAAAAAGCACAAGTTAATATTTTTCATGTATGCATAGGTGTATATATAATTTTTTTTATATGTTTCATGTACATTCAAATATAATTTTTACTTATTTGTTTAGCAAAAATACACTTAATATTATTGTATATAGGTAAAGTGGAATCTTGAGATACAGAATTTTTTAGAAATACAGTTCAATAAACGCAATAGATCGGCTCACTTAAAAATATCTCATAACTTCGGTGTTGTTTAATAATTGTTTTAAAATAGACGGTGCGGGCGAGTGTGTACCGGCGAACGTGACTTCAATAAAATACAGTTCAATAAACGCAATAGATCGGCTCACTTAAAAATATCTCATAACTTCGGTGTTGTTTAATAATTATTTTAAAATAGACGGTGCGGGCGCGTGTGTACCGGCGAACGTGACTTCTCGAACTGTGTAGAACAAAAAACGGCACAGCGTCACCTTCTCGTTGGTATAAGATGAAAAATGGAACTAAAACAGTTTGGTGTGGAGATGATCAATGATGCCCTTTTTTTTTTCCTAATTAACGCGTTGATGTGGAGAGTGTTGTATTCACTGATCAGTGATGCCCTTTAGTTGAATTAGTTCGGGCGACTGGAGCTCATCTCAACATCCTGCCCCCCCTAGGCGAGTACTAGCCTAGTAGACGCTGTAGTGCCTGTAACGTAGCTACGACGCCGCTCAGGCCGGTGGGGCGGTGAGGTTGTGGCCTTATTTGGCTGCGCGTGGAGGTCGTATTGAGGGGGCGCCAGGACCATCCCGCTTCTGGTTGCCGTGCCACACGGTTAGGCTGCGATCGTCGGGGGGCCGTACGGCGGCGGAGTACAGTTGGTGAGCCAGGATGTCCGGCGTTCCGGTGGAGTAACGTATGATGCGGTCTTTCACACAACCGGCACAAAGTATCAGATTCGCATTCAAGCGTGGCGTGTGACTGGGCCAAGCAGTTTAAACAATGGCCATGTGCCTGTGCCACCTTCTGGCGTTGTACGGGTAACATTCCCTTGAAAATAGAGCAATGCTGCAGCCTATGAGAACGGCAACAGAGCGGACAGCTGGTGCGTTGCGGTTTCGGAGGCGCCGGCGTCGGTGATGCGCGTGTTGAGCTACGTGCCACGGTTGGCGCCCTTGCTGCCGTGATGGTTCGGGGCGCTGCTACTGGAACAGTTCCGGAGCGAGGCACAGTAACAGCCGACCGAAGAGTTGGCGTGGGGGTTACCGGTGTATCCATATCGATCTGTGGAAAGAGAAAATCGTAATGATTATAAGTTGATTGCCTGTAAGCGTGCATGAACAGGATGCCACGTGAGGGCGCATGACTAAATGATCGTCCGTCTATGGGGTTGCGATATATATGTAGGTCTACGTTGGTCTTACGGCTTGAAGCTTATTGTAATCCCCTTTTTTTTCTTAATGATATTATTAATTTATTTTCTTTTTCCCGAACTTTCGGATCAGTTTAGGCAGGGTTATTACTTGCGTTTTCGTAAGTGGCGGCAGTTGGTAAGAAACATAATTTTACAAGCGGCCGGGTTAGCGTTCCGTTTTGCGTACAGAGATCAACCACCCGGATGTGACCGTCAGAACCGTAGTGAAGTTTCTCTATGCGGCCAAGCCGCCATTCTGTGGGGGGAAGACAATCGTCGTGAATTAGGACACAATCTCCAAGCATTGGAGCCTGTTCTGGGATTTTCCATTTATACCTCTTGTGAAGGTCTTTTAAATACTCTTCTTTCCATCGTCGGCTAAAGTTATGATGGAGAATTTTAATTCGTTCCCATCGGTTCAGTAAGGACGGCGACTCCATGCCTGGCTCAGGTGTGGCCAGAATGGGCGCTCCTTTAAGAAAATGCCCTGGGGTAAGGGCAGCAAAGTCGGAGGGGTCTTGCGAGAGTATAGCGAGAGGCCGAGAGTTGAGAACGGCTTCGATTCTGGTTAACAATGTCGTGAATTCTTCATAATTGAATTTGAGGTTGCCAGCGAGCTTCTTGAAATGAGATTTAAAGCTCTTTACCGCTGATTCCCATAAACCACCCATATGAGGAGCGCTTGGGGGGATGAATTGCCAGTTTATACCTTGAGGGGCGTATTTTTGAACAATGTCAGGTGAGACTTGTTTCATGAACTCCACAAACTGTTTCTCGGTAGCTCTTTGGGCTCCAATAAATGTTTTGCCATTATCGCTCATGATTTTTGAAGGAAAACCACGTCTTGCGACGAAGCGAGCAAATGCGGCAAGAAAAGCCTCCCTGGTCAGATTAGTACATAGCTCCAGGTGTACTGCTTTTGTTGTGAAACAGACAAAAACAGCCACATAGCCTTTCATGAGGGTAGGAGATCTTAGCATGGAAGCCTTTATCTGAAAAGGACCAGCAAAATCTACACCTGTAGTGGTAAAAGGCGGAGCAAAGTTGCAGCGTTCCGGTGGAAGTGCTGCCATAATCTGTGTTCGCATTTTCTGTTTATGCATAGTGCAGATCTTGCACCTGAAAATGCATTTCTTGATTTGGGGCTTCAAACGTGGAATGTAATATTCCTGTCGTACCACATGCTGCATGAGACGGTTTTCGGCGTGTAACATTAATATGTGGATGTAATGTAGGAATAATGTGGCAAATGGAGATTTCTCAGGTATTATTATGGGGTGGCGCTCGTTGTATGTTAGGCTTGAATTGGCAAGCTGACCATTGGCCCGAAGCAGCCCTTTCGTGTCTAGGAACGGGGTTAGCACTAAGAGGGAGCTTTTTTTATCAATCGGCTTCGATTCTCTTAGTGATGCTATGTCGCGGCTGAAGTAGCGCGTTTGAGTTGATGCGATAAGAGCGACCTTTGCCTTTTGTAAGGCTTGGTGCGTCAATGTATCGCATTGGGGGTAAGTTGCTCCTTTCAGTTTATGTTTAAGTCGCTCTATGAACTGGAACATATAGGCGACGACTCTGAGGGCTCGGGGGAACGATGAAAATCGTTCAAGGATGTCATTATCCTCTAATATTGTGCAGTAGGTGTTGATTTTTCGACTCTCGGGCGCAATTATGTTGCGCAGCGGCGATTGTGGCCAAGAATCGGAAGATTCTGCTAGCCATCGAGGGCCATTCCACCAGAGCGTGGTGGTGGCCAGGTGCAGGGGTTTGCACCCTCTTGTACCTAGATCGGCAGGATTGTCAGCACTGGCTACGTGTCGCCAAGTGGCTGCTCCAACTAGGTCAAGTATTTGAGACGTTCTGTTGGAAATATATGTTTTCCACGCATGTGGGGGTTTTTCCAACCAGGCTAGGACTATTTCGGAATCAGACCAGAGATATAGCTTGTATTTTGCCATGTCTAAGTGGGTCTGCACCATGGAAACTAGTTTTGCTAGTAGCAGTGCGCCGCATAGTTCAAGTCGTGGTAGACTTACCGTTTTAGAGGCACAACTTTTGATTATGCCACTAATAAGTGGCTTGTGGTTGCGGTATCGCTTTGTGTGCGCACATATATGGTGGCACAATATGCTTTTTCAGAGGCTTCACAGAAGCCGTGTAGTTCCACTTTGTATTCGGGAGAATAGTTTACCCACCGTGGAATTTGTATCTGCGAGATGTCGTTCAGATTACTCGCGAACTGGGACCACTTTTCTAGACGAAGTGGTTTTACTTGCTCGTCCCAGTCGGTACCATCTAGCCATAGTTCTTGTATCAGGATTTTGGCTTGTATCATAATTGGCGAAAGCCATCCTGCGGGGTCAAAAAGTTTTGCCACAGAAGAGAGAATTTGGCGTTTTGTAACGGCGGATAATGCGGATATGGACTCGGTCGTATAGGAGAACTGGTCCGATACCGCATTCCATTGGATGCCTAGAGTTTTTGTGGTACTTTCCTCTTCGAATATGAGGAATTCAGTATCCAACAAATTTTCTTTTGGTATGTCTTTTAATATATTTGGGTGATTTGCCGTAATCTTTTTTAGGGGGAACCCTGCTGTGTTGAGGGCCTTTGTCACTTGTGATAAGGACTCGTATGCTTGTGAGAGGCTGTGGCTCCCAGACAGAATATCGTCTACATACGTTTGTGTTTTTAAGATTTTTGTTGCCAGAGGAAATTCTGACTTTGTGTCTTCATTTTTGTCATTTTGTCTATACATTTTTTCGACGTCCCCGTTGAATACGTATTTGAAACTACGCCAGTTTAGAATAAGCAGCATTAAATCAGGTTGGAGCGTGGGTCCCGTAAACAGGATATCGCTTAGGGAGTTCCCCGAGCTAGTGGTTCTTGAGGCATTGAAGACAACTCGAACTTTGGTTGTTTTTTTCTCAGGCTTTACTACTGCATGATGTGGCAAGTAGAAAGAGTGATATTTGCCTCTTATGATTTTTCCACATGGGCTTACTTCCTCCATGTGATTTAAATGAAGATATTCTTCCAAGACACCATCATAATCTTGTTTTAGCTCCCCTTTTCTAAGTAGGTTTTTTTCCATACTTAGAAACTGCTGCATTGCAGAGGTGCGAGAGTGACCTAAGGCGAGTGTGTCTGGAAATTGTTGTCTTAGTGGTAGTCGGACGACATACCGACCATTAGCTGATCGAGTAGTTGTGGCTTTGTAAAAGTCTTCACAGTACTGATCTTCTGGTGTTGTAATTGAAATGGAGGGGAGTTCTTCTAACTCCCAAAACTTTCTCAATTATGAATTGAGGTACTCGTTTGAGATTTCCTCAACTTGAGTTGTCATTGCTGTGACTGGTTCCGCAACTAGTCCACTTAGGACCCATCCGAAAATGGTATTTTGCGCCAGTAGTGTTTTAGAAATTTTCTCAACACCCTCTAGTATAATTTGCGATATGAGATCGCTGCCTAATAGAAGGTCTATTTGAGCGGGGGTGTTGCAGTTGGGATCTGCTAGCTTTAGGTGTGTAACCTTGTGCCATTGCTTGCTATTTATGTAATAGCTTGGTAACATATTGGTTAGTTGCGGTAAGACCATTGCATCTGCTTGAATGCGCTTATCCGCTTGGGGGGAAATTAGGGTAATGGGACAGATTTTACTTGAGTTTTGTACTACTCGTCCGCCCATTCCCGTAATTTCAAAGTTGGCTTGTTTTGTTGGCAGTTTTAGCCTATTGTGAGCCCTAGACGCTATGAAAGATCGTTGTGATCCTTGGTCTATTAGGGCTCTGAGCTTAAACAGTTCTCCTCGATGTTCGATGGAGACGACTGCTGTGGGTAGTAGTACCCTACTTTGATTTTCGCTGTGTAGCGTTTGAGTTTTTACAGCCTTTGAGCAGCAAGGGGTTTCTTGGCATATTTCGGAATTTTGAGATTCGGGAGTTGCGGTTGCAACTAAACCCGTGGCTCTTTTTGGGAAAGCGCTAGTTTGGGGTGTTTTGGAGAAATTATTGAAGTGCAACATTGAGTGATGCCTTTTGTGGCAATATACGCAATTGAATTTGCTTTCGCAATTATTTAGATTGTGAGAATGGGACAAACAATTGATGCAGAGTCTTTTTGATCTGACAAAGTTGTTCCTTTCATTAATATTCAATTTTTTAAACTTATCGCAAGATTTGAGTTTATGCCCTCCTGTGCATAGTTCGTATGACGTATGATTGTTTTGTTCGGAAGTGAACGATTGCGCTTTGAAAAAACTACGATTTAAATTGTTGTTATTAGCTTGGGGTCGCATGAAGCTGCGATTTAGGTCAAGTTGAACGTTTTTAGTTCTGACCATTTTTTTATCAACCCTTTCCGCGATTTCATATTGGGTAGTTAGGAAATCTTTCATCTGTTGCCACGTTGGGCACTTTCTTCGCGAAGAGAGCGATTGCTCCCACAAAAGCAACGATTTTTCTGGTAATGCCGCGGAGCATATGTTTACCAGTATGGGGTCCCAATTGTCAGTGGGAATATTTTGTGTCGTTAGAACCGACAAACAATTCGAAACAGTGGATTGAAGTTTTATGAATTCTTTACTTGTTTCTCTCTGAATTTTTGGTAAATTCATTAATATGGTCACTTGTTTGTCGACCAGTATTCTTTCATTCTCGTATCGTTCTTTTAAAGCTTCCCAAGCTAAATTGAAATTGTTGTCACTAAGAGCGAACTGCTTTACTATGACGCCTGCTTGACCTTTTGTTTTGTATCGGAGGTGATACAATTTTTGTGCATTAGATAACTTTGGGTGGTTTATGTAAACGGCGGTGAACATGTCCCGGAAGGACGGCCATTGTTCATAAACCCCATGAAAAATTTCTGTGTCACATGCTGGCACTTTGAGGTGAATACCTGAACTTGCCTCTTGGGCCTGTGTTTGTGGTAACTCTACTCTCAGTTGTGGATTTGGTGCGATTGACCTTGTTAATTTTAATTGATCAGAGATCATGGCTTTTGTCTCTTCATATTGGTCAAGACAATTTTCATATTTGGAGTAAGCCGAGGTTTTGAAATTTTCCGGAAGATCCGAATCATCCGTTTCTACAATGGCGTCATAGGCCGCTTGGAGACGTGTCCAAAAATTGTCAGGGTTTTGATTCTTGATTTCTAGTACCGATTCAGAATTATCTAGAATCGGCGAAGATGAGAATCGAGTGCAGTATCGTATTAAGCTGTCACTCTCTGATAAAAATTTAGCGTACGAAACGTCTTTACCCCGTTTTTGTTTTGTAGCACCTTGCTTCGAGCGTGTAGCTTCTGCCGGTGTACATGGACTTTTTTCATCCGAAATCATTTTTGGTATTTTTAGAAATTGATGAGACTTAGATTCCTTTGAATCTGTTTTCATTTAGATGAAAAATGGTAATATATGTATATATATACAATTTTCTGATTTAAAGCAAACGAATAAATTTAGAGAACCGTAAAGCGCTTTCGCGTCGATAAGAGCTTTAATTTCTGTTGAAAGTAATAAAATACGCGTTTTTCAGATTTAGCGTTTGAGCGGTTGTATGTAGTTTGGTTTTAAACTTTATATATTATATATATGCGGACTTTTCTGACTGTCCCTGTTTGTGTACTCGTTAAAGCGGTCACTTTGAATAAAATGAATAAAAGTACGTACTATGTGAGCATGTACAGATTAGTACGTATGAAAATATTTATTTATTTATCTATGTATATATTTATATATATATAATTGTATGTACGTATAGATTTCTAAAATTTTTAGTATAGATAATTAGGGTTTTCACAAGTCTCCTAAAGTCATAGGTTATAATGATTCGAAAACATATCACTGAGAATTGTAAATGTGTGAACTCATTTTGGTATGAAACCCAACAAAAAAATTTTTTTTTTTTTTTAAACCAGTGTAAAACTGTATAATTTTACGATTTTTCGATGCTTTACGACGGGTTGTGAGTACCCCAAATATATGTTATTATAAATTTTTATTTATATTTTGAGCTGTTAAATATATGTACTTGTAATATATGGTAAGGTATGTATATAGAATAACTATGTATGTTTGATTTTATTGTGTGTATTTAGTCGGTATGTATACATCTGTGTATCTCTTTTTTTTTTTTTTTTTTGTGTTTTACACAACCGCTTTGAAATACTTTGAACTAGTATTGCCAATATGGGCTTCAAACATACATATACATACATACATATATAAAGTGCTAAGATACTAGTAGGAATCGATACGACTCACTTTGGGGGGTGTAAATGTTTCCATATAGGGGTTGATGTCCTCCTCTTGTCTTCGCAGGTTGGGTCCGGTGTATTTGTTGTTTGATGTATTTAATTACTTTTATTATTTATTTTTATTTTTATTTATATTTTTTTTTCTTTCCCGCGCCCGTTTAGATTGAGATTCTTTCCATTATATGTTAGTTGCACGCCCGTTTGTTTTTTGATCGTATAGTATCAATATTTATTTCACATTAACATCGATAATTATTTTCCAACACCAATAATAGGTAAGGGGGCAGAAAACATTGGAGAAACTAGTCACATACAAAATCTTCACTGCTTTTGCTTTGTTGCTTTTTGTTATATTCTTTCACTTCACATTTACACCATTTTCATTTACTTAGGAATTTATTAAAAATGTTATAATCTGTATGCACTGTAGATGTGACTGTTTATGTTTCCACTTCGTAAAATAAAAATTTGTTGCAATACGTTTTCGTTTTCTACGTATTTGTAAAAACTAATTGATTTTACAAGTGACCTGCTTTCGTTTGCCTTTGCAGAAAAATAAGTACACAAATTTATTTGGAAATCTGCTACACGCGGTTTTTTTTTTTTTTTTTTTTTTTTTACGATTGCATAATATATGTGTATATGTGTTCACTTTGTCACTGCACCTTTCCGAAAATCTTTTTCTTCTGTGTAAAAGTTGTAACTGGTTTTTTTTTTTTTTTGTTTTTTAAGCGCATGTATATATATACATGGATGCTTCTGTTATTGGCCGTAACTGTATATAACCGTTTTTATTTTTCCGCCATAGTGCCGTTCTTTTTTGCTCGAAGGACCATATTTATTTTTCCGCTTCACAAATTATTGAATATTTACTAAACACCGCACTTTACTTTTAGTTACCATACATCAATTCATCTTACGGGCACAAAGCCGACTAAATTTGAATTTGCTGTTCCCTTTATACTTATTTACTCGATTATTTAATTTTTTATTGAATTAGCGAAAAAAGCACAAGTTAATATTTTTCATGTATGCATAGGTGTATATATAATTTTTTTTATATGTTTCATGTACATTCAAATATAATTTTTACTTATTTGTTTAGCAAAAATACACTTAATATTATTGTATATAGGTAAAGTGGAATCTTGAGATACAGAATTTTTTAGAAATACAGTTCAATAAACGCAATAGATCGGCTCACTTAAAAATATCTCATAACTTCGGTGTTGTTTAATAATTGTTTTAAAATAGACGGTGCGGGCGAGTGTGTACCGGCGAACGTGACTTCAATAAAATACAGTTCAATAAACGCAATAGATCGGCTCACTTAAAAATATCTCATAACTTCGGTGTTGTTTAATAATTGTTTTAAAATAGACATAGACGGTGCGGGCGCGTGTGTACCGGCGAACGTGACTTCAATAAAATACAGTTTAATAAACGCAATAGATCGGCTCACTTAAAAATATCTCATAACTTCGGTGTTGTTTAATAATTGTTTTAAAATACACGGTGCGGGCGCGTGTGTACCGGCGAACGTGACTTCTCGAACTGTGTAGAACAAAAAACGGCACAGCGTCACCTTCTCGTTGGTATAAGATGAAAAATGGAACTAAAACAGTTTGGTGTGGAGATGATCAATGATGCCCTTTTTTTTTTCCTAATTAACGCGTTGATGTGGAGAGTGTTGTATTCACTGATCAGTGATGCCCTTTAGTTGAATTAGTTCGGGCGACTGGAGCTCATCTCAACAATTAGTTTAACATATTTAAGTTAATAAACCTTCTTTAACGCACTGAAGTCTACATAAAGCGTTAACGGCATAGCGGCAGTGCATTTAGAAAAATTCCGTTATCTTATATTTAGGTATAAATTCGATTTTCTTGTATATACATATTTGGCAAGCGATATCGAAATGCTTCAAATCATTAGTTTAACATATTTAAGTTAATTAACCTTCTTTAACGTATTGAAGTTGATATAAAGCCATAACGACAGTACATTTGGAAGAATTCCGTAGTCTTATATTTAGGTATAAAGTCGATTTTCTTGTATATATGCATTAAGCATTCGATATCGAAATGCTTTAAATAACTGGTTTAACATATTTAAGTTAATAAACCTTCTTTAACGAACTGAAGTTAATATAAAGCCATATCGGGATAACGGCAGTGCATTAAGAAGAATTCCATAATCTTATATTTAGGTATAAATTCGATTTTCTTGTATTTACACATTTAGCAATCGATATCGAAATGCTTCAAACCATTAGCTTAACATATTTAAATAACTAACCTTCTTTACAAAAGCCATAACGGCATAACGGCAGTATATTTGGGTAATTTCCGTAATCTTTTATTTAGGTATGAAATCGATTTTCTTGTGTATACACATTTAGCAATCGATACCGAAATGCTTCAGCTCATTAGTTTAACATATTTAAGTTACTAAACCCTCTTAAACGACCTGAAGTGGGCATATAGCCATGGAGGCATAACTGCAGTGCACGTAGAAGAATTCCATAATCTTATATTTAGGTATAAAGTCGATTTTCTTGTATATACATATTTAGCTATCGATATCGAAATGCTTCAAATCATTAGTTTAACATATTTAAGTTAATAAACCTTCTTTAACGCACTTAAGTCTACATCAAGCCTTAACGGTATAACGGCAGTGCATTTAGAAGAATTCCGTAATGTTATAATTTTATATTTAGGTGTAAAGTCGATTTTCTTGTATTTACACATTTAGCAGTCGATATCGAAATGCTTCAAACCATTAGTTTAACATATTTAAGTTAATTAACCTTCTTTAACGTATTGAAGTTGATAAAGAGCCATGGCGGCATAACGACAGTACCTTTGGAAGAATTCCGTAGTCTTATATTTAGGTATAAAGTCGATTTTCTTGTATTTACACATTTAGCAGTCGATATCGAAATGCTTCAAACCATTAGTTTAACATATTTAAGCTAATAAACCTTCTTTAACTCACTGAAGTCTTAATAAAGCCATAACGGCATAACGGCAGTGCATTTAGAAGAATTCCGTTATCTTATATTTAGGTATAAATTCGATTTTCTTGTATATACACATTTAGCAATCAATATCGAAATGCTT
The DNA here is from genome assembly GCA_027475135.1 of Bactrocera correcta. NCBI lineage: Eukaryota > Metazoa > Arthropoda > Insecta > Diptera > Tephritidae > Bactrocera > Bactrocera correcta. The sequence goes on along the minus strand of CM050324.1, from coordinate 6,295,685 downwards.
CAACTCATTAGTTTAACATATTTAAGTTAATAAACCTTCTTTTACGATCTAAAGTTGGCATAACGGCAGTGGATGTAGAAGAATTCCATAATCTTATATTTAGGTATAAAGTCGATTTTCTTTTATATACATATTTAGCTATCGATATCGAAATGCTTCAAATCATTTGTTTAACATATTAAGATAATATACATTTTTTAGCTTACTGAAGTCTACATAAAGCCTTAACGGTATAACGGCAGTGCATTTAGAAGAATTTCGTAATGTTATAATTTTATATTTAAGTATAAAGTCGATTTTCTTGTATTTACACATTTAGCAGTCGATATCGAAATGATTCAAACCATTAGTTTAACATATTTAAGCTAATAAACCTTCTTTAACTCACTGAAGTCTTAATAAAGCCATAACGGCATAACGACAGTACATTTGGCAGAATTCCGTAATCTTATATTGAAGTATAGAGTCGATTTTCTTGAATATACACATTTAGCAATCGATATCGAAATGCTTCAAGTCCTTAGTTTAACATATTTAAGTTAATAAACCTTCTTTAACGCACTGAAGTCTACATAGAGCGTTAACGGCATAACGGCAGTGCATTTAGAAAAATTCCGTTATCTTATATTTAGGTATAAATTCGATTTTCTTGTATATACACATTTAGCAAGCGCTATCGAAATGCTTCAAATCATTAGTTTAACATATTTAAGTTAATTAACCTTCTTTAACGTATTGAAGTTGATAAAGAGCCATGGCGGCATAACGACAGTACATTTGGAAGAATTCCGTAGTCTTATATTCAGGTATAAAGTCGATTTTCTTGTATATATGCATTAAGCAATCGATATAGAAATGCTTCAAATAACTGGTTTAACATATTTAAGTTAATAAACCTTCTTTAACGCACTGAAGTCTACATAAAGCGTTAATGGCATAACGGCAGTGCATTTAGAAAAATTCCGTTATCTTATATTTAGGTATAAATTCGATTTTCTTGTATATACATATTTGGCAAGCGATATCGAAATGCTTCAGCTCATTAGTTTAACATATTTAAGTTAATAAACCTTCTTTAACGATCTGAAGTGGGCATATAGCCATGAAGGCATAACTGCAGTGCACGTAGAAGAATTCCATAATCTTATATTTAGGTATAAAGTCGATTTTCTTGTATATACATATCTAGCTATCGATATCGAAATGCTTCAAATCATTAGTTTAACATATTTAAGTTAATTAACCTTCTTTAACTCACGGAAGTCTACATAAAGCCTTAACGGCATAACGGCAGTGCATTTAGAAGAATTCCGTTATCTTATATTTAGGTATAAATTCGATTTTCTTGTATATACACATTAAGCAATCGATATCGAAATGCTTCAAATCATTAGTTTAACATATTTAAGTTAATAAACCTTCTTTAACGCACTTAAGTCTACATAAAGCCCTAATGGCATAACGGCAGTGCATTTAGAAGAATTGCATAATGTTATAATTTTATACTTAGGTATAAAGTCGATTTTCTTGTATATACACATTTAGCAATCGATATCGAAATGCTTTAACTCATTAGTTTAACATATTTAAGTTAATAAACCTTCTTCAACAGTGGATGTAGAAGAATTCCGTAAAGTATAAAGTCGATTTTCTTGTATATACATATTTAGCTATCGATATCGAAATGCTTCAAATCATTTGTTAACATATTAAGTTAAAAAACATTTTTTAGCTTACTAAAGTCTACATATAGCCATAACGGTATAACGGCAGTGCATTTAGAAGAATTCCGTATTGTTATAATTTTATATTTAGGTGTAAAGTCGCTTTTCTTGTATTTACACATTTAGCAGTCGATATCGAAATGCTTCAAGCCATTAGTTTAACATATTTAAAATAGTAAACCTTCTTTAACGTATTGAGGTTGATACAAAGCCATGGCGGCATAACGACAGTACATTTTGAAGAATTCCGTAATCTTATATTTAGGTATAAAGTCGATTTTCTTGTATATACACTTTAAGCAATCGATATCGAAATGTTTCAAATCATAAGTTTAAAATATTTAAGTTAATAAACCTTCTTTAACGTATTGAAGTTGATAAAGAGCCATAGCGGCATAACGACAGTACATTTGGAAGAATTCCGTAGTCTTATATTTAGGTATAAAGTCGATTTTCTTGTATATATGCATTAAGCATTCGATATCGAAATGCTTCAAATAACTGGTTTAACATATTTAAGTTAATAAACCTTCTTTAACGAACTGAAGTTAATATAATGGCATAACGGGATAACGGCAGTGCATTAAGCAGAATTAGGTAATCTTATATTTATATATGAATTCGATTTTCTTGTATATATACATTTAGCAATCGATATCGAAATGCTTCAAATCATTAGTTTAACATATTTAAGTTAATAAACCTTCTTCAACGCACTTAAGTCTACATAAAGCCCTAATGGCATAACGGCAGTGCATTTAGAAGAATTCCGTTGTCTTATATTTAGGTATAAATTCGATTTTTTTGTATATACACGTTTAGCAATCGATATCGAAATGCTTCAAATCATTAGTTTAACATATTTAAGTTAATAAACCTTCTTTAACTCACTGAAGTCTACATAAAGCCTTAACGGCATAACGGCAGTGCATTTAGAAGAATTACGTAATCTTATATTTAGGTATGAATTCGATTTTCTTGTAAATATACATTTAGCAATCGATATCGAAATGCTTCAAATCATTAGTTAAACATATTTAAGTTAATAAACCTTCTTTAACGCACTTAAGTCTACATAAAGCCCTAATGGCATAACGGCAGTGCATTTAGAAGAATTCCGTAATCTTATATTTAGGTATAAAGTCGATTTTCTTGTATATACACATTAAGCAATCGATATCGAAATGCTTCAAATCATAAGTTTAAAATATTTAAGTTAATAAACCTTCTTTAACGCACTGAAGTCTACATAAAGCCTTGACGGTATAACTGCACTGCATTTAGAAGAATTCCGTTATCTTATATTTAGGTATAAATTCGACTTTCTTGTATATATTCATTTAGCAAGCGATATCAAAATGCTTCAAACCATCAGTTTAACATATTTAAAATAATTAACCTTCTTTACCGTATTGAAGTTGATACAAAGCCATGGCGGCATAACGACAGTACATTTGGAAGAATTCCGTTATCTTATATTTAGGTATAAATTCGATTTTCTTGTATATACACATTTAGCAAGCGATATCGAAATGCTTCAAATCATTAGTTTAACATATTTAAGTTAATTTACCTTCTTTAACGTATTGAAGTTGATAAAGAGCCATAGCGGCATAACGACAGTACATTTGGAAGAATTCCGTAGTCTTATATTCAGGTATAAAGTCGATTTTCTTGTATATATGCATTAAGCAATCGATATCGAAATGCTTCAAATAACTGGTTTAACATATTTAAGTTAATAAACCTTCTTTAACGAACTGAAGTTAATATAAAGCCATAACGGCATAACGGCATAACGGCAGTGCATTTAGAAGAATTACGTAATCTTATATTTAGGTATGAATTCGATTTTCTTGTATATACTCATTTAGCAATCGATATCGAAATGCTTCAAATCATTAGTTTAACATATTTAAGTTAATAAAGCTTCTTTAACGCCAGAAGTTAACATAAAGCCATGGCGCCATAACGGCAGTGCATGTAGAAGAATTCCGTAATCTTATATTTAGGTATGTAGTCGATTTTCTTGGATCTACACATTTAGCAATCGATATCGAAAATCTTCAAATAACTGGTTTACCATATTAAGGTTAATTAACCTTCTTTATCTTACTGAAGTTTAAATAAAGCCATAACGGCATAACGGCTGTATATTTGGGTGAATTCCGTAATCTTTTATTTAGGTATAAAATCGATTTTCTTGTATATACACATTTAGCAATCGATATCGAAATGCTTCAACTCATTAGTTTAACATATTTAAGTTAATAAACCTTCTTTAACAGTGGATGTAGAAGAATTCCGTAAAGTATAAAGTCGATTTTCTTGTATATACATATTTAGCTATCGATATCGAAATGCTTCAAATCATTTGTTAACATATTAAGTTAAAAAACATTTTTTAGCTAACTGAAGTCTTCATAAAGCCTTAGCGGTATAACAGCAGTGCATTTAGAAGAATTCCGTATTGTTATAATTTTATATTTAGGTGTAAAGTCGCTTTTCTTGTATTTACACATTTAGCAGTCGATATCGAAATGCTTCAAACCATTAGTTTAGCATACTTAAAATAATAAACCTTCTTTAACGTATTGAAGTTGATACAAAGCCACGGCGGCATAACGACAGTACATTTTGAAGAATTCCGTAATCTTATATTTAGGTATAAAGTCGATTTTCTTATATAAACACATTAAGCAATCGATATCGAAATGCTTCAAATCATAAGTTTAAAATATTTAAGTTAATAAACCTTCTTTAACGTACTGAAGTCTACATAAAGCCTTGACGGTATAACTGCACTGCATTTAGAAGAATTCCGTTATCTTATATTTAGGTATAAATTCGACTTTCTTGTATATATTCATTTAGCAAGCGTTATCAAAATGCTTCAAACAATCAGTTTAACAAATTCAAAATAATTAACCTTCTTTCACGTATTGAAGTCGATACAAAGCCATGGCGGCATAATGACAGTACATTTGGCAGAATTCCGTAATCTTATATTTAGGTATAAAGTCGATTTTCTTGTATATACACATTTACCTATCGATATCGAAATGCTTCAAATCATTAGTTTAACATATTTAAGTTAATAAACCTTCTTTAACGCACTGAAGTCTACATAAAGCGTTAACGGCATAACGGCAGTGCATTTAGAAAAATTCCGTTATCTTATATTTAGGTATAAATTCGATTTTCTTGTATATACATATTTGGCAAGCGATATCGAAATGCTTCAAATCATTAGTTTAACATATTTTAGTTAATTAACCTTCTTTAACGTATTAAAGTTGATATAAAGCCATAACGACAATACATTTGGAAGAATTGCGTAGTCTTATATTTAGGTATAAAGTCGATTTTCTTGTATATATGCATTAAGCATTCGATATCGAAATGCTTCAAATAACTGGTTTAACATATTTAAGTTAATAAACCTTCTTTAACGAACTGAAGTTAATATAAAGCCATAACGGCATAACGGCAGTGCATTTAGAAGAATTACGTAATCTTATATTTAGGTATGAATTCGATTTTCTTGTATATACACATTTAGCAATCGATTTCGAAATGCTTCAAATCATTAGTTTAACATATTTAAGTTAATTAACCTTCTTTAACGCACTTAAGTCTACATAAAGCCCTAATGGCATAACGGCAGTGCATTTAGAAGAATTCCGTAATCTTATATTTAGGTATAAAGCCGATTTTCTTGTATATACACATTTAGCAATCGATATCGAAATGCTTCAATTTATTAGTTTAACATATTTAAGTTAATAAACCTTCTTTAACGCACTGAAGTCTACATAAAGCCTTAACGGTATAACGGCAGTGCATTTAGAAGAATTCCGTTATGTTATAATTTTATATTAAGGTATAAAGTCGATTTTCTTGTATTTACACATTTGGAAGTCGATATCGAAATGATTCAAACCATTAGTTTAACATATTCAAAATAATTAAACTTCTTTAACGTATCGAAGTTAATACAAAGCCATGGCGGTATAACGACAGTACATTTGGCAGAATTCCGTAATCTTATATTTAGGTATAAAGTCGATTTTCTTGAATATACACATTTAGCAACCGATATCGAAATGCTTCAAATTATTAGTTTAACATATTTAAGTTAATAAACCTTCTTTAACGCACTGAAGTCTACATAGAGCATTAACGGTATAATGGCAGTGCATTTAGAAGAATTCCGTTATCTTATATTTAGGTATAAATTCGATTTTCTTGTATATACACATTTAGCAATCGATATCGAAATGCTTCAAACCATTAGTTTAACATATTTAAAATAATAAACCTTCTTTAACGTATTAAAGTTGATACAAAGCCATGGCGGCATAATGACAGTACATTTGGAAGAACTCCGTTATCTTATATTTAGGTATAAATTCGATTTTCTTGTATATACACATTTAGCAAGCGATATCGAAATGCTTCAAATCATTAGTTTAACATATTAAAGTTAATTAACCATCTTTAACGTATTGAAGTTGATATGAAGCCATAACGACAGTACATTTGGA
>CM050324.1:6272902-6288414 GCA_027475135.1 Bactrocera correcta | reverse complement strand
CTTCAACTCATTTGTTTAACATATTTAAGTTAATAAACTTTCTTTTACGATCTGAAGTTGGCATAACGGCAGTGGATGTAGAAGAATTCCATAATCTTATATTTAGGTATAAAGTCGATTTTCTTTTATATACATATTTAGCTATCGATATCGAAATGCTTTAAATCATTTGTTTAACATATTAAGATAATAAACATTTTTTAGCTTACTAAAGTAAGCCTTAACGGTATAACGGCAGTGCATTTAGAAGAATTCCGTAATTTTAAAATTTTATATTTAGGTATAAAGTCGATTTTCTTGTATTTACACATTTAGCAGTCGATATCGAAATGATTCAAACCATTAGTTTAACATATTTAAAATAATTAAACTTCTTTAACGTATCGAAGTTGATACAAAGCCATGGCGGCATAACGACAGTACATTTGGCAGAATTCTGTAATCTTATATTTAGGTATAAAGTCGATTTTCTTGTATATACACATTTAGCAATCGATATCGAAATGCTTTAAATCATTAGTTTAACATATTTAAGTTAATAAACCTTCTTTAACGCACTGAAGTCTACATAGAGAGTTAACGGCATAACGGCAGTGCATTTAGAAAAATTCCGTTATATTATATTTGGTTATAAATTCGATTTTCTTGTATATACACATTTAGCAAGCGATATCGAAATGCTTCAAATCATTAGTTTAACATATTTAAGTTAATAAACCTTTTTTAACGCACTTAAGTCTACATAAAGCCCTAATGGCATAACGGCAGTGCATTTAGAAGAATTCGATAATGTTATAATTTTATATTTAGGTATAAAGTCGATTTTCTTGTATATACACATTAAGCAATCGATATCGAAATGCTTCAGCTCATTAGTTTAACACATTTAAGTTAATAAACCTTTTCTAACGATCTGAAGTGGGCATATAGCCATGGAGGCATAACTGCAGTGCACGTAGAAGAATTCCATAATCTTATATTTAGGTATAAAGTCGATTTTCTTGTATATACATATTTAGCTATCGATATCGAAATGCTTCAAATCATTAGTTTAACATATTTAAGTTATTTAACCTTCTTTAACTCACGGAAGTCTACATAAAGCCTTAACGGCATAACGGCAGTGCATTTAGAAGAATTACGTTATCTTATATTTAGGTATAAATTCGATTTTCTTGTATATACACATTTAGCATTCGATATAGAAATGCTTCAAATCATTAGTTTAACATATTTAAGTTAATAAACCTTCTTTAACGCACTTAAGTCTACATAAAGCCCTAACGGGATAACGGCAGTGCATTTAGAAGAATTCCATAATGTTATAATTTTATATTTAGGTATAAATTCGATTTTCTTGTATATACACATTTAGGAAGCGATATCGAAATGCTTCAGCTCATTAGTTTAACATATTTAAGTTAATAAACCTTCTTAAGCGATCTTAAGTGGGCATATAGCCATGGAGGCATAACTGCAGTGCACGTAGAAGAATTCCATAATCTTATATTTAGGTATAAAGTCGATCTTCTTGTATATACATGTTTAGCTATCGATATCGAAATGCTTCAAATCATTAGTTTAACATATTTAAGTTAATTAACCTTATTTATCTCACGGAAGTCTACATAAAGCCTTAACGGCATAACGGCAGTGCATTTAGAAGAATTCCGTTATCTTATATTTAGGTATAAATTCGATTTTCTTGTACATACACATTTAGCAATCGATATCGAAATGCTTCAAATCATTAGTTTAACATATTTAAGTTAATAAGCAGTTTTTAGCATACTGAAGTCTACACAAAGCCTTAACGGTATAACGGCAGTGCATTTAGAAGAATTCCGTAATGTTATAATTTTATATTTAGGTGTAAAGTCGATTTTCTTGTATTTACACATTTAGTAGTCTGAAATGCTTCAAACCATTAGTTTAACATATTTTAGTCAATAAACCTTCTTTAACTCACTTAAGTCTACATAAAGCCATAACGGCATAACGGCAGTGCATTTAGAAGAATTCCGTTATCTTATATTTAGGTATAAATTCGATTTTCTTGTATATACACATTTAGCAATCGATATCGAAATGCTTCAAATCATTAGTTTAACATATTAAGTTAATAAACAGTTTTTAGCATACTGAAATCTACATAAAGCCTTAACGGTATAACGGCAGTGCATTTAGAAGAATTCCGTAATGTTATAATTTTATATTTAGGTATAAAGTCGATTTTCTTGTATTTACACATTTAGCAGTCGATATCGAAATGATTCAAACCATAAGTTTAACATATTTAAAATAATTAAACTTCTTTAACGTATCGAAGTTGATATAAAGCCATGGCGGCATAACGACAGTACATTTGGCAGAATTCAGTAATCTTATATTTAGGTATAAAGGCGATTTTCTTGAATATACACTTTTAGCAATCGATATCGAAATGATTCAAATCATTAGTTTAACATATTTAAGTTAATAAACCTTCTTTAACGCACTGAAGTCTACATAGAGCGTTGACGGCATAACGGCAGTGCATTTAGAAAAATTCCGTTATCTTATATTTAGGTATAAATTCGATTTTCTTGTATATACACATTTAGCAAGCGATATCGAAATGCTTCAAATCATTAGTTTAACATATTTAAGTTAATTAACCTTCTTTAACGTATTGAAGTTGATAAGAGCCATGGCGGCATAACGCAGTACATTTAGGGAAAAATTCCGTAATCTTATATTCAGGTATAAAGTCGATTTTCTTGTATATAAACATTAAGCAATCGATATCGAAATGCTTCAAATCATGGTTTAACATATTTAAGTTAATAAACCTTCTTTAACGCACTGAAGTCTACATAAAGCCTTAATGACATAACGGCAGTGCATTTAGAAAAATTCCGTTATCTTATATTTAGGTATAAATTCGATTTTCTTGTATATACATATTTAGGGAAGCGATATCGAAATGCTTCAAATCATTAGTTTAACATATTTAAGTTAATAAACCTTCTTTAACGACTGAAGTGCATAAAGCCATGGAGGCATAACGGCAGTGCACGTTTGAAGAATTCCATAATCTTATATTTAGGTATAAAGTCGATTTTCTTGTATATACACATTTAGCAATCGATATCGAAATGCTTCAAATCATTAGTTTAACATATTGAAGTTAATAAACCTTCTTTAACTCACGGAAGTCTACATAAAGCCTTAACGGCATAACGGCAGTGCATTTAGAAGAATTCCGTTATCTTATAATTAGGTATAAATTCGATTTTCTTGTATATACACATTTAGCAATCGATATCGAAATGCTTCAAATCATTAGTTTAACATATTTAAGTTAATAAACCTTCTTTAACGCACTTAAGTCTACATAAAGCCCTAACGGCATAACGGCAGTGCATTTAGAAGAATTCCGTTTTAAACTTTTTATTTAGGTATAAAGTCGATTTTCTTGTATATACACATTTAGCAATCGATATCGAAATGCTTCAAATCATTAGTTTAACATATTTAAGTTAATAAACCTTCTTTAACGATCTGAAGTGGGCATATAGCCATGGAGGCATAACTGCAGTGCACGTAGAAGAATTCCATAATCTTATATTTAGGTATAAAGTCGATTTTCTTGTATATACATGTTTAGCTATCGATATCGAAATGCTTCAAATCATTAGTTTAACATATTTAAGTTAATTAACCTTATTTATCTCACGGAAGTCTACATAAAGCCTTAACGGCATAACGGCAGTGCATTTAGAAGAATTCCGTTATCTTATATTTAGGTATAAATTCGATTTTCTTGTACATACACATTTAGCAATCGATATCGAAATGCTTCAAATCATTAGTTTAACATATTTAAGTTAATAAAAATTTTTAAGCTTAATGAGGTCTACATAAAGCCTTAACGGCATAACGGCAGTGCGTTTAGAAGAATTCCGTTATCTTATATATAGGGAAAAATTCGATTTTCTTTTATATACACATTTAGCAAGCTATATCGAAATGCTTCAAATCATTAAATTAACATATTTAAGTTAATTAACCTTCTTTAACGTATTGAAGTTGATATAAAGCCATGGCGGCATAACGACAGCACATTTGGAAAAATTCCGTAATCTTATATTTAGGTATAAAGTCGATTTTCTTGTATATACACTATTTAGCATATCGATATCGAAATGCTTCAAATCATTAGTTTAACATATTTAAATAATAAACCTTCTTTAACGCACTGAAGTCTACATAAAGCCTTGACGGCATAACGGCAGTGCATTTAGAAAAATTCCGTTATCTTATATTTAGGTATAAATTCGACTTTCTTGTATATACATATTTAGGGAAGCGATATCGAAATGCTTCAGCCATTAGTTTAACATATTTAAGTTAATAAACCTTCTTTAACGATCTGAAGTGGGCATATAGCCATGGAGGCATAACTGCAGTGCACGTAGAAGAATTCCATAATCTTATATTTAGGTATAAAGTCGATTTTCTTGTATATACATATTCAGCTATCGATATCGAAATGCTTCAAATCATTAGTTTAACATATTTAAGTTAATTAACCTTCTTTAACTCACGGAAGTCTACATAAAGCCTTAATCGGCATAACGGCAGTGCATTTAGAAGAATTCCGTTATCTTATATTTATCTATAAATTCGATTTTCTTGTATATACACATTTAGCAATCGATATCGAAATGCTTCAAATCATTAGTTTAACATATTTAAGTTAATAAACCTTCTTTAACGCACTTAAGTCTACATAAAGCCCTAATGGCATAACGGCAGTGCATTAGAAGAATTCCATAATGTTATAATTTTAAATTTAGGTATAAAGTCGATTTTCTTGTATATACACATTTAGCAATCGATATCGAAATGCTTCAGCTCATTAGTTTAACATATTTAAGTTAATAAACCTTCTTTAACGATCTGAAGTGGGCATATAGCCATATAGCCAACTGCAGTGCACGTAGAAGAATTCCATAATCTTATATTTAGGTATTAGGTCGATTTTCTTGTATATACATATTTAGCTATCGATATCGAAATGCTTCAAATCATTAGTTTAACATATTAAGTTAATAACCATTTTTTAGCTTACTGAAGTCTACATAAAGCCTTAACGGTATAACGGCAGTGCCTTTAGAAGAATTCCGTAATGTTATAATTTTATATTTAGGTGTAAATTCGATTTTCTTGTATTTACACATTTAGCAGTCGATATCGAAATGCTTCAAACCATTAGTTTAACATATTTAAAATAATTAACCTTCTTTAACGTATTGAAGGTGATACAAAGCCATGGCGGCATAACGACAGTACATTTGGAAGAATTCCGTAATCTTATATTTAGGTATAAAGTAATGTATGTAGGTATAAAGTAATGTTATAATTTTATATTTAGGTGTAAAGTCGATTTTCTTGTATTTACACATTTAGCAGTCGATATCGAAATGCTTCAAACCATTAGTTTAACATATTTAAAATAATAAACCTTCTTTAACGTATTGAAGTTGATACAAAGCCATGGCGGCATAACGACAGTATATTTTGAAGAATTCCGTAATTTTATATTTAGGTATAAAGTCGATTTTCTTGTATATACACATTAAGCAATCGATATCGAAATGCTTCAAATCATAAGTTTAACATATTTAAGTTAATAAACCTTCTTTAACGCACTGAAGTCTACATAAAGCCTTGACGGCATAACTGCACTGCATTTAGAAGAATTCCGTTATCTTTTATTTAGGTATAAATTCGACTTTCTTGTATATATTCATTTAGCAAGCGATATCAAAATGCTTCAAACCATCAGTTTAACATATTTAAAATAATTAACCTTCTTTAACGTATTGAAGTTGATACAAAGCCATGGCGGCATAATGACAGTACATTTGGAAGAATTCCGTAATCTTATATTTAGGTATAAAGTCGATTTTCTTGAATATACACATTTAGCAATCGATATCGAAATGCATCAAATCATAAGTTTAACATATTTAAGTTAATAAACCTTCTTTAGCGCACTGAAGTCTACATAAAGCGTTAACGGCATAACGGCAGTGCATTTAGAAAAATTCCGTTATCTTATATTTAGGTATAAATTCGATTTTCTTGTATAAACATATTTGGCAAGCGATATCGAAATGCTTCAAATCATTAGTTTAACATATTTAAGTTAATTAACCTTCTTTAACGTATTGAAGTTGATATAAAGCCATAACGACAGTACATTTGGAAGAATTCCGTAGTCTTATATTTAGGTATAAAGTCGATTTTTTTGTATATATGCATTAAGCATTCGATATCGAAATGCTTCAAATAACTGGTTTAACATATTTAAGTTAGTAAAGCTTCTTTAACGAACTGAAGTTAATATAAAGCCATAACGGGATAATGGCAGTGCATTTAGAAGAATTACGTAATCTTATATTTAGGTATGAATTCGATTTTCTTGTATATATACATTTAGCAATCGATATCGAAATGCTTCAAATCATTAGTTTAACATATTTAAGTTAATAAACCTTCTTTAACGCACTTAAGTCTACATAAAACCCTAATGGCATAACGGCAGTGCATTTAGAAGAATTCCGTTATCTTATATTTAGGTATAAAGTCGATTTTCTTTTATATACATATTTAGCAATCAATATCGAAATGCTTCAACTCATTAGTTTAACCTATTTAAGTTAATAAACCTTCTTTAACGATCTGAAGTGGGCATATAGCCATGGAGGCATAACTGCAGTGCATGTAGAAGAACTCCATAATCTTATATTTAGGTATAAAGTCGATTTTCTTGTATATACATATTTAGCTATCGATATCGAAATGCTTCAAATCATTAGTTTAACATATTAAGTTAATAAATATTTTTTAGCTAACTGAAGTCTTCATAAAGCCTTAGCGGTATAACGGCAGTGCATTTAGAAGAATTCCGTAATGTTATAATTTTATATTTAGGTGTAAAGTCGATTTTCTTGTATTTACACATTTAGCAGTTGATATCGAAATGCTTCAAACCACTAGTTTAACATATTTAAAATAATTAACCTTCTTTAACGTATCGAAGTTGATATAAAGCCATAACGACAGTACATTTGGAAGAATTCCGTAGTCTTATATTTAGGTATAAAGTCGATTTTCTTGTATATATGCATTAAGCATTCGATATCGAAATGCTTCAAATCATTAGTTTAACATATTTAAGTTAATAAACCTTCTTTAACGCACTGAAGTCTACATAAAGCGTTAACGGCATAACGGCAGTGCATTTAGAAAAATTCCGTTATCTTATATTTAGGTATAAATTCGATTTTCTTTTATATACATATTTGGCAAGCGATATCGAAATGCTTCAGATCATTAGTTTAACATATTTAAGTTAATTAACCTTCTTTAACGTATTGAACTTGATATAAAGCCATAACGACAGTACATTTGGAAGAATTCCGTAGTCTTAGATTTAGGTATAAAGTCGATTTTCTTGTATATATGCATTAAGCATTCGATATCGAAATGCTTCAAATAACTGGTTTAACATATTTAAGTTAATAAACCTTCTTTAACGAACTGAAGTTAATATAAAGCCATAACGGGATAACGGCAGTGCAATTAGAAGAATTACGTAATCTTATATTTAGGTATTAATTCGATTTTCTTGTATATATACATTTAGCAATCGATATCGAAATGCTTCAGCTCATTAGTTTAACATATTTAAGTTAATTAACCTTCTTTAACGTATTGAAGTTGATACAAAGCCATGGCGGCATAATGACAGTACATTTGAAAGAATTCCGTAATGTTATATTTAGGTATAAAGTCGATTTTCTTGTATATACACATTTGGCAAGCGATATCGAAATGCTTCAAATCATTAGTTTAACATATTTAAGTTAATAAACCTTCTTTAAAGCACTGAAGTCTGCATAAAGCGTTAACGGCATAACGGCAGTGCATTTAGAAAAATTCCGTTATCTTATATTTAGGTATGAATTCGATTTTCTTGTATATACATATTTGGCAAGCGATATCGAAATGCTTCAGCTCATTAGTTTAACATATTTAAGTTAATAAACCTTCTTTAACGATCGGAAGTGGGCATATAGCCATGGAGGCATAACTGCAGTGCACGTAGAAGAATTCCATAATCTTATATTTAGGTATAAAGTCGATTTTCTTGTATTTACACATTTAGCAATCGATATCGAAATGCTTCAAACCATTAGCTTAACATATTTAAATAATTAACCTTCTTTACAAATGCCATAACGGCATAACGGGAGTATATTTGGGTAATTTCCGTAATCTTTTATTTAGGTATGAAATCGATTTTCTTGTATATAAACATTTAGCAATCGATATCGAAATGCTTCAGCTCATTAGTTTAACATATTTAAGTTAATAAACCTTCTTAAACGATCTGAAGTGGGCATATAGCCATGGAGGCATAACTGCCGTGCATTTAGAAGAATTCCATAATCTTATATTTAGGTATAAAGTCGATTTTCTTGTATATACATATTTAGCTATCGATATCGAAATGCTTCAAATCATTAGTTTAACATATTAAGTTAATAAACAGTTTTTAGCATACTGAAGTCTACATAAAGCCTTAACGGTATAACGGCAGTGCATTTAGAAGAATTCCGTAATGTTTTATTTATTTTTATTTTTTATTTTATAAATTATTTGTACAATACTTAATATTCTACAAATAAATATCTAGCAGCACTGGCAGCAGAGGCCTTCGGCTGTCTGTTATGCTACATACATATGTATGTTTAATGTAATATTAAAACAGAAGTGAAAGGATAGATTAGTACTTAGGAAGTAGGGTTAGTGAGTTAATTAGAGTAGCTATAAATCTTTATATTCGTCGAAGTAGATTATAAATCATATTCACATTTTTAGCGGTGGGCTCATTCAGAAGCTGGAATGGATCGGCCGAATTGAAAATCTCATGTCTAATTGTTGCAGTTATAGGGCAAGCGGTTAATATGTGTTCTAACGTTGCGTTTTCGTCGCAGAATGGGCAGTTTCCATGAGGGGCACGTTTCAATAAATGAGCGTGTGTAATTATGGTGTGTCCCAGACGTAAGCGGGTAAAGGGCCTGATGGCGCGCAAGGTGATGTCTGCAGTGTAGGTCGGCTTAATTCTGAACGGGTTGACTTTAGAATAGTGATGAATATATCCACTCCAATTATCTTTAGCTGATTTTTTCCTTAGGCGTTTAATCTCAGTTATAATGTCTTGTTTTGTGAAATAAACGAAATTTATGGTTGGTGTATTTGCTGCATTTTTCGCAGCTGCGTCTGCTTTTTCATTACAGGGTATCTCTGTGTGCCCCGGGATCCACATCAGTTTCACTTTGTTTGGATATTTCAGAAGATTGTTGCGTATGGCGACTATTTCATTTTGTGTGTTTTTCGGCGATTCTATGGCTTCGATGCAAGATTTGCTATCGGTGCATACGATATACTTTCCCCTGGTGTAATTTGCATAAGTAACTGCTTCTAATAACGCGCCGACTTCGGCCGTATATGATGAACATATTGTGTGGAGAGAGCCGTGTCGAATCAAGTCACCATTTTCTTTTGTGACTGCGAACGTTGAGCTGTTTGCTGTTTTTGAGCCGTCGGTGTATATAAAGTTCCAACCATAACTGTATTATTTTGACTTCTCCGAAGCGAAGAGTTGCCTGTATTTTTCGCTAGAGGTCTTATCCTTCGCAGTTGCAGGGTCTTTATAGCAAAGGAAGTATTTTTTATCATCCATTGAGGACGAGTTTCAGGTCCAAGAGAACATTTATAATTCAAGTTGCCTGGCGAAGTTAACGCATCGCGCGATGGCTGACAAGCACTTAGGTTTCCGTTTCCTCGAGAGAGCATTGTGGACGTCTTTGGCGAGAATGGTGTTGGTCGTGAACAGAAGCTTTGGTAGTAAACGTCTGGTGCAGTCGATCGTCCTGTCTGTTATAGTTGGCAGGCCAGTTTCAGCAAAGAGATTCTTTAGTGGTGTTGTTGGAAATGCTCTAATGCTTCTGCGCATGGCCACATGGTAAGGGGAGGAGAGTATTTTCATTGTAGAAACTGGGCAGTTGCTGAAGATAGGTAGAGCGTAGTCTATCTTGGAAATCACTAGAGCCTTGGTGACGTTGATAAGCGTTGATGGATGAATTAAACTTTTTTTCGACGTTAGATATTTGATTATACAGGGTAGGCCATTTAAAGATGACCCATCTGGCAACGCTGTAACTTTTAACAGCGCTGACAAATCGGCTAATGTCATACCGCGTTAGAAGCGTCATTCGAAGACAATTTATACCATGGAACAGTACACTCCAAAAGAACGCGCTGAAATTGTTCAGCTTTATATTCAAAATAACTTTTCAATTGTGCTAACTCAACGTGCGTTTCGCAAAAAAAATAAAGTGAAAAGTGCTCCAGTTAAGAACACAATTAAGTCTTTATACGCAAAATTTGTGAACACCGGTAATCTCAGTAATGTCAGTCATGCATCCAGAAAACGCACAAGACGTTCTGATGAAAATATCGAAGCTGTACGAGCCAGTATTGAGGAGACTCCATCGACATCGAGTTATCACCGCTCTCAGGAATTAGACATCTCTCGCACCACTCTCCGACGCATAATTCATAAAGATTTGAAGATGTTTCCATATAAAATTCAAATGGCACAAAAACTAAACCCAGCTGATTATCCGCGACGCCTTAATTTTGGCAAATGGGCAAATGGGTCAACTTTAAATGGCCTACCCTGTATTTAGTCGCGTTAAGAGGCAGTCCTTAACATGCTTACAATGGGCCTTAAAGCTATATTTAGAGTCTAGTACTAGCCCTAAGATTTTAAGTTCATTTACCATACTAATATTAATATTGTTAGAATAGGTTAGTAAACCTGAGCATGTTCGTTTTTTACAAATGTGTAATGTTTTTGATTTTTCGTAAGAGATAGTAGTTCCTGATGATAGGGACCATGTCGAAATTTCGGATAGGATATTCTCAAACAGTTGGGCTGTATTGGTGAGGTTTGCATTCTTTGTGTAGAAAATTACATCGTCAGCATAAAGCTGGCACTCGATGCCGCGGTGGTTGTAAGTGAGTTGAGTAATCTCATCGAAAGCTATTATAAAAAGGAAGGCGGATAATGGAGACCCTTGCGGAGTTCCGTTGTCAAGTGAAGCAGTGGAGGATAGGAAACCATTTATTTTTACTTTGCATTGCCTGTGACTGAGGAAGTTCTTGACAAATTTCTTGATTTTAGGGCCTAGTTTCCATTTATCTAATTGTCTCAGAACGATATGGGCACCAACACGGTCGAATGCTTTCTGAAAATCAATTGCTAAAATTGAGACATGGTTTTTAGAGGAAAGAGCGCTTGATATAAAGTGATCTAGGTGCAAAAGAGCATCGATGGTGCCATAATTCTTTCTGTATGCAGTTTGGTTGGGGCTTATGAGTTTTCTTTTGTTGCCATACCACATCAGTCGGTTAACTATAACTTTTTCAAGAAGTTTTCCCAAGCAGTGTAAGAGCGATATCGGCCTATAGTTGTTGACATCAAGCGCTGACTTATTGGGCTTCAGGATAGGAACTATACACGAAGTTTTCCAGGCATGAGGATAGCATCCGCTTTCAAATATATTATTATAGAGGTTGAGTAAACGATGCTTAGCTTGGATAGGCAAGTTTTGAATGATTGGATAGGTAATTTTGTCAAGACCAGGGGTTTTGCCTTTAACGGACGAAAGGGCGAATTCGAGTTCGGTTAGTAGGATTTCCGATTCTAGTTGCTTAGCGGGAGGCGATAAACGGTACAAAATAGGTGGTTCAAAACTTATTCGTTGAGATTTTAGGTTGCGGAACGTGTCTGAGAAGCTTGCATCGGAAGAAGAGAGTGACAGGAAAGAAGCAAAATGGTTGGCAATATCTACGGGAGCCGTTAATGGTCCGCTTTGTGTCTGTATGTAGGAAAATAGAGGCTGTTTAGGAGATCCGGTTAGCATTTTGATATCATCCCATATTTTCTTTGGGCTAGTGCGGGGGTTTATGGTCTCAGTGAGATCTTCAAACTTTTTCTTTTTATAATGTTTGGCAGAACGTCGGAATGACGAATTTGCCTTTTTGTACAGGAGCAGGTTTTCAGCTGAGCGTGTTCGCTTGTATTCATACCATAAATTCTGCTTGGTGAGCCGTAGTCTGGACAAGTCAGCGTTCCACCAAGGAATATTTTTTCTACTTTTGTTGGGAAGCGTTCGAGGGATGGAAAAATGAGAAGCGGTATGTATGATTCTCGAAATTTTAGCAGACTCCTGGTTCGGGTTGGAGGAAACTTGCGTGGTCTCACAAAGATTGCTGCATATTTGTCTGAACTTTTCCCAATCAGCCTCTTCAGTTTTGAATTTAGATGTAAATTTAAATGTACTCGTATTTCGATTGTTGCGCGGATTTGTTTGTATGAATATTGGGAAGTGGTCGCTGCCAAACAAAGAATTTAGCACTTGCCATGTGCATTGGGGCGCTATATTAGTAGAGCAAAACGTGACATCAATATTGGAGAAGGTGTTATGGGTGGAAAAATGTGTGGCGGATCCATCGTTAAGACAGATAATATTGGATGCAAGTAGCGCATCTTCAACTTTTTCGCCTCTTGAGTTTGTGTGTGTAGATCCCCATATTGTACTCCAGGCGTTTATATCTCCTCCTAAAATTAGTGGTTTATCTAATTGGTTTATCAATTGCAGAATATCAAAGGAAGCAAAATCTTGTGTGGGTGGAATGTAGATGCAAGCTGCTGCTAGTTTTGTTGGTGCATTAATTTCAATGGCAACTACTGAGAGATTAGACCGAACAGGTAGTACTTTGTGGGGTATGCTTCTTCTTATTAAAATAGCAGTGCCTTGTTTTTTTGTTGTTACGTGCGGGAGATTGTTAAAATAGCCTACGTAGAATTTTGGCGTGTGAGCAGGTTGATTATGTGGAATATGAGTTTCATTAAGGAAGATCATGGATGGAGTGTAAGAATTGATGAGAGTTTCTAGTTCGTGATAATTGTTGGAATAACCGTTCATATTCCAATGTATGATCGACAGCATACCGAAAAAGTAGAGACAAGAAACAGAAGAGGGAGATATATAAATAGCTAGAGAGTGGGGAGAGAAAAATGGTCTTGGCAACTATGAATAAACTATGCTTTGGCATAGCGCGTCTAGTCGCGGGAAGAAGAATGTTTAAGACTTGAGCTATTAGCGAATTGCGCGATGTCATTTAGCTTAGCGCTTGCTAAGTTGGAATGCATTGCTTCGCTGAGCTGAGAGTATAGAAAGGTGGGAGGATTGTTATTAGTACTTTGGGGGGATGGGGATAAAGTGGTAAGGCTTATTGCATTTGATTTTAATGAAGAGGTGGATGGTGTATCGTTTGGTGGAGATATAGGAATGACGTTTGCATTATTGTTTGTTGTTGTAGTTTTTTCAGTGGGTATATTGATATTGTTGGTTGCTATGTTAGCAGGTCGCTTAGTAATTTCAGAGAATGATTGAAGAGGAGAGGGTGTGGGAGCTTGCGCTCTGTATTTCTTTGCTGCTTCGCGCATACTGCACTTTTCTTCCGTTTTTATTTTTAATATTTCTTTCGCTTGTTGGAATTTTGGGCAACTAATTGAGGACGCGGGATGTTCACCAGAACAATTTGCGCACATTAATCTTGAGCATTTTTCTTCTTTGTGCGGAGGGAAATTGCAATTGACGCATGATGGAAGATTTTTGCAATGCTTTAGTGTATGGCCAAGCTTTTGGCAAGATTTGCAACGCATTGGGTTGGGGAAATATGGGCGAACAGAAATTTTCCTCCATGCAACATCTATTTTTTCGGGAAGTTTGTAGCTTTCAAAGGTTAAAAGTAACGCACCTGTTGGTGTTAGAACTCCTTCAGTTTTTCTCTGAAATCTGTAAATGGATGTTACACCATACGCTTCTAAGCCTTCCACAATTTCGTTGTCTGGAACGTGATTGAGGAACGGTGCGAAAATTGTGCCTTTGACACTATTGAGTTGCTCATGGTATTTTGCTTCGATTTGGCAGATGCCTGAGAGATTTTTGATGTTGATGAACTTTTCGGCAATTTTTTTATTTTTTGCAAGTAGCAAGAGATTTCCATCTCTCATCTCTGTGATTTTCACATCTTTACCTATTGCGTTAAGGGCTTTATATACCAAAAAACATGAAAACCGTGATAGGGGCTTGTTGTTGTCGCACGATTTTAAAACAACGAACTTAGGATCGTCGTTCTTTGTAATGTTTACACGAGGGAGATCAGGAAACTCTTCAACAGATTTGTTGGCTTTTTTCCTTTTTGATTGTGGACTAGAGGAAAGCAGAGCAAACCTGTTTTCCCCTAGGTTAGTAGCCCCGGGGGACATGTTGCACTTTTAGATTATTAGTCACTTGGTAAAGTATACCTTTGTTCGCACAAACAAAAGAAACACGTGGGATAGCGCGCAAAAGAAGAATAAATAAAGATAACTGCACTGAAGCGGGTGAGAAAGTCAGACGAGATCCGCGAAAGAGAGCAAACGTATGCACACGGCAGCGTTTAGTCGATGAATGTTCCTTAATGTTATAATTTTATATTTAGGTGTAAAGTCGATTTTCTTGTATTTACACATTTAGCAGTCGATATCGAAATGCTTCAAACCATTAGTTTAACATATTTAAGTTAATTAACCTTCTTTAACGTATTGAAGTTGATAAAGAGCCATGGCGGCATAACGACAGTACATTTGGAAGAATTCCGTAGTCTTATATTTAGGTATAAAGTCGATTTTCTTGTATATACACATTTAGCAATCGATATAGAAATGCTTCAACTCATTAGTTTAACATATTTAAGTTAATAAACCTTCTTTAACTCACTGAAGTCTACATAAAGCCATAACGGCATAACGGCAGTGCATTTAGAAGAATTCCGTTATCTTATATTTAGGTATAAATTCGATTTTCTTGTATATACACATTTAGCAATCGATATCGAAATGCTTCAAATCATTAATTTAACATATTAAGTTAATAAACAGTTTTTAGCATACTGAAGTCTACATTAAGCCTTAACGGTATAACGGCAGTGCATTTAGAAGAATTCCGTAATGTTATAATTTTATATTTAGGTATAAAGTCGATTTTCTTGAATATACACATTTAGCAATCGATATCGAAATGCTTCAAATCATTAGTTTAACATATTTAAGTTAATAAACCTTCTTTAACGCACTGAAGTCTACATAGAGCGTTAACGGCATAACGGCAGTGCATTTAGAAAAATTCCGTTATCTTATATTTAGGTATAAATTCGATTTTCTTGTATATACACATTTAACAAGCGATATCGAAATGCTTCAAATCATTAGTTTAACATATTTAAGTTAATTAACCTTCTTTAACGTATTGAAGTTGATAAAGAGCCATGGCGGC
>CM050324.1:6249902-6271902 GCA_027475135.1 Bactrocera correcta | reverse complement strand
ACTTAAATATGTTAAACTAATGATTTGAAGCATTTCGATATCGCTAGCTAAATGTGTATATACAAGAAAATCGACTTTATACCTAAATATAAGATTACGGAGTTCTTCTAAATGCACTGCCGTTATGCCGCCATGGCTTTAGATCAACTTCAATACGTTAAAGAAGATTAATTAACTTAAATATGTTAAACTTATGATTTGAAGCATTTCGATATCGCTTGCTAAAAGTGTATTTACAAAAAAATCGACTTTATACCTAAATATAAGATAACGGAATTCTTCTACATGCACTGCCGTTATGCCGCTGTGGCTTTATATCAACTTCAATACGTTAAAGAAGGTTAATTAACTCAAATATGTTAAACTAATGATTTGAAGCATTTCGATATCGCTTGCTAAATGTGTATATACAACAAAATCGACTTTATACCTAAATATAAGATTACGGAATTCTTCTAAATGCACTGCCGTTATGCCGTCATGGCTTTATATCAACTTCAATGCGTTAAAGAAGGTTTATTAACTTAAATATGTTAAACTAATGATTTGAAGCATTTCGATATCGCATGCTAAATGTGTATATACAACAAAATCGACTTTATACCTAAATATAAGATATCGGAACTCTTTTAAATGCACTGCCGTTATGCCGTTAAGGCTTTATGCAGACTTCAGTAAGATAGAGAGGTTTAATTAACTTAAATATGTTAAACTAATGATTTGAAGCATTTCGATATCGATTGCTAAATGTGTAAATACAAGAAAATCGCCTATATACTTAAATATAGGATTACGGAATTCTTCTACATGCACTGTCGTTATGCAGCCATGGCTTTATATCACCTTCAATACGTTAAAGAAGGTTAATTAACTTAAATATGTTAAACTAATGATTTGAAGCATTTCGATAACGTTTGCTAAATGTTTATATACAAGAAAATCGAATTTATACCTAAATATAAGATAACGGATTTCTTCTAAATGCACTGCCGTTATGCCGCCATGGCTTTAGATCAACTTCAATACGTTAAAGAAGATTAATTAACTTAAATATGTTAAAATAATGATTTGAAGCATTTCGATATCGCTTGTATATACAAGAAAATCAGGTTTATTAACTTAAATATGTTAAGCTAATGAGTTGAAGCATCTCGATATCGATTGCTAAATGTGTAAATACAACAATATCGACTTTATACCTAAATATAACATTATGGAATTCTTCTACATGCACTGCCGTTATGCCGCCATGGCTTTATGCCAACTTCAGTTCGTTATAGAAGGTTTATTAACTTAAATATGTAAAGCTAATGAGTTGAAGCATCTCGATATCGATTGCTAAATGTGTATATACAACAAAATCGACTTTATACCTAAATATAAGATTACGGATTTCTTCTAAATGCACTGCCGTTATGCCGCCATGGCTTTAGATCAACTTCAATACGTTAAAGAAGGTTAATTAACTTAAATATGTTAAAATAATGATTTGAAGCATTTCGATATCGCTTGTATATACAAGAAAATCAGGTTTATTAACTTAAATATGTTAAGCTAATGAGTTGAAGCATCTCGATATCGATTGCTAAATGTGTAAATACAACAATATCGACTTTATACCTTAATATAACATTATGGAATTCTTCTACATGCACTGCCGTTATGCCGCCATGGCTTTATGCCAACTTCAGTTCGTTAAAGAAGGTTTATTAACTTAAATATGTTAAACTAATGAGTTGAAGCATCTCGATATCGATTGCTAAATGTGCATATACAACAAAATCGACTTTATACCTAAATATAAGATTACGGATTTCTTCTAAATGCACTGCCGTTATGCCGCCATGGCTTTAGATCAACTTCAATACGTTAAAGAAGGTTAATTAACTTAAAAATGTTAAACTAATGATTGGAAGCATTTCGATATCGCTTGCTAAATGTGTACATACAAGAAAATCGACTTTATACCTAAATATAAGATAACGGAATTCTCCTACAGGCACTGCCGTTATGCCGCCATGGCTTTATGCCAACTTCAGTTCGTTACAGAAGGTTTATAAACTTAAATATGTTAAACTAATGATTTGAAGCATTTCGATATCGCTTGCTAAATGTGTATATACAACAAAATCGACTTTATACCTAAATATAAGATTACGGAATTCTTCTTAGTGCACTGCCGTTATGCCGCCATGGCTTTATATCAACTTCAATACGTTAAAGAAGGTTAATTAACTTATATATGTTAAACTAATGATTTCAAGCATTTCGATATCGCTTGCTAAATGTGTATATACAACAAAATCGACTTTATACCTAAATATAAGATAACGGAATTATTCTACAGGCACTGCCGTTATTCCGCCATGGCTTTATATCAACTTCAATACGTTAAAGAAGGTTAATTAACTTAAATATGTTAAACTAATGATTTGAAGCATTTCGATATCGCTTGCTAAATGTGTATATACAAGAAAATCGACTTTATACCTAAATATAAGCTAACGGAATTCTTCTACATGCACTGCCGTTATGCCACCATGGCTTTATGCCAAATACAGTTCGTTAAAGAAGGTTTATTGGCTTAAATATGTTAAACTAATGAGTTGAAGCATCTCGATATCGATTGCTAAATGTGTTTATATACAAAATCGACTTTATACCTAAATATAAGTTTACGGAATTTTTCGAAATGCACTGCCGTTATGGCTTTATGTTAACTTCAGTAAGATAAAGAAGGTTAATTAACTTAAATATGCTAAACCAGTTATTTGAAGCATTTCGATATCGTATGCAAAATGTGTATATACAAGAAAATCGACTTTATACCTAAATATTAGATTACGGAAATCTTCTACATGCACTGCCGTTTTGCCGCCGTGGCTTTATGCCAACATCCGTTCGTTAAAGAAGGTTTATTAACTTAAATATGTTAAACTAATGATTTGAAACATTTCGATATCGATTGCTTAATGTGTATATACAAGAAAATCGACTTTATACCTAAATATAAGATGACGGAATTCTTCTAAATGCACTGCCGTTATGGCTTTACGTTAACTTCAGTTCGTTAAAAAAGGTTTATTAACTTAAATATGTTAAGCTAATGAGTTGAAACATCTCGATATCGATTGCTAAATGCGTATATACAAGAAAATCGACTTTATATCTAAATATAAGATTACGAAATTCTTCGAAATGCGCTGCCGTTATGCCGTTAAGTCTTTTGTAGACTTCAGTAATATAAAGAGGGTTAATTAACTTAAATATGTTAAACTACTGATTTGACGCATTTCGATATGGATTGCTAAATGAGTATATACAAAAAAATCGACTTTATAAATAAATAGAGGATTACGGAATGCTTCTAAATGCACTGCCGTTATGCCGTTAAGGCTTTTGTAGACTTCAGTAGAATAAAGAGGGTTAATTATCTTAAATATGTTAAACTCATGATTTGAAGCATTTCGATGTCGATTGCTAAATGCGTATATACAACAAAATCGACTTAATTCCTAAATATAAGATTACGGAACTCTTCCAAATGCACCTCCATTATGCCGTTAAGGCTTTTGTAGACTTCAGTAAGAAAAAGAGGATTAATTTACTTAAATATGTTAAACTCATGATTTGAAGCATTTCGATGTCGATTGCTAAATGCGTATATACAACAAAATCGACTTAATACCTAAATATAAGATTACGGAACTCTTCTAAATGCACTGCCGTTATGCCGTTAAGGCTTTTGTAGACTTCAGTAGAATTAAGAGGATATGTTAAACTCATGATTTGAAGCATTTCGATATCGATTGCTTAATGTGTATATACAAGAAAATCGACATTATACTTAAATATAAGATTACGTAATTCTTCCAAATGTACTGTCGTTATGCCGCCATGGCTTTGTATCACCTTCAATACGTTAAAGAAGGTTTTTTAACTTAAATATGTTACACTAATGATTTGAAGCATTTCGATATCGATGGCTAAATGAGTATATACAATAAAATCGAATTCATACCTAAATATAAGATTACGTAGTTCTTCTAAATGCACTGCCGTTATGGCGTTAGGGCCTTTGTAGACTCCAGTAAGATAAAGAGCGTTAATTAACTTAAATATGTTAAACTACTGATTTGACGCATTTCGATATGGATTGCTAAATGAGTATATACAAAAAAATCGACTTTATAAATAAATAGAGGATTACGGAATGCTTCTAAATGCACTGCCGTTATACCGTTAAGGCTTTTGTAGACTTCAGTAGAATAAAGAGGGTTAATTATCTTAAATATGTTAAACTCATGATTTGAAGCATTTCGATGTCGATTTCTAAATGCGTATATACAACAAAATCGACTTAATTCCTAAATATAAGATTACGGAACTCTTCCAAATGCACCTCCATTATGCCGTTAAGGCTTTTGTAGACTTCAGTAAGAAAAAGAGGATTAATTTACTTAAATATGTTAAACTAATGATTTGAAGCATTTCGATATCGATTACTAAATGTGTATGTACAAAAAAATCGACTTTATACCTAAATATAAGATAACGGAATTCATATAAATATACTGCCGTTATGGCTTTATGTAAACTTCAGAAAGATAAAGAAGGTTAATTAACTTAAATATGCTAAACCAGTTATTTGAAGCATTTCGATATCGACTGCAAAATGTGTATATACAGAAAAATCGACTTTATACCTAAATATAAGATTGCGGAATTCTTCCACAGGTACTGTCGTTATGCCGCCATGGCTTTATATCACCTTCATTACGCTAAAGAAGGTTAATTATTTTAAATATGTTAAACTAATGGTTCGAAGCATTTCGATATCGATTGCTAAATGTGTAGATACAAGAAAATCGACTTTATACCTAAATATAAAATTATAACATTAAGGAATTCTTCTAAATGCACTGCCGTTATGCCGCCATGGCTTTATATCAACTTCAATACGTTAAAGAAGGTTAATTAACTTAAATATGTTAAAATAATGATTTGAAGCATTTCGATATCGCTTGTATATACAAGAAAATCGAATTTATACCTTAATATAAGATAACGGGATTCTTCTAAATGCACTGTCGTTATGCCGCCATGGCTTTATATCTACCTCAATACGATAAAGAAGGTTTATTAACTTAAATATGTTAAACTAATGAGTTGAAGCATCTCGATATCGATTGCTAAATGTGTATATACAACAAAATTGACTTTATACCTAAATATAAGATTACTGAATTCCTTTAAATGCACTGCCGTTATGCCGCCATGGCTTTACGCACACTTCCGTTCGTTAAAGAAGGTTTATTAAATTAAATATTTTAAACTAATGATTTGAAGCATTTCGATATCGATTGCTAAATGTGTACATATAAGAAAATCGACTTTATACATAAATATAAGATTACGGAATTCTTCTATATGCACTGCCATAGCTTTATATCAACTTCAATACGTTAAAGAAGATTAATTAACTTAAATATGTTAAACTAATGATTTGAAGCATTTCGATATCGCTTGCTAAATGTGTATATACAAGAAAATCGAATTTATACCTAAATATAAGATAACGGGATTCTTCTAAATGCACTACCGTTATGCCGCCATGGCTTTATATCAACTTCAATACGTTAAAGAAGATTAATTATCTTAAATATGTTAAACTAATGATTTGAAGCATTTCGATATCGCTTGCTAAATGTGTATATACAACAAAATCGACTTTATACCTAAATATAAGATTACGGAATTCTTCTTAATGCACTGCCGTTATGCCGCTGTGGCTTTATATCAACTTCAATACGTTAAAGAAGGTTAATTAACTCAAATATGTAAAACTAATGATTTGAAGCATTTCGATATCGCTTGCTAAATGTGTATATACAAGAAAATCGAATTTATACCTAAATATAAGATAACGGAATTCTTCTACATGCACTGCCGTTATACCGCCATGGCTTTATGCCAATTTCAGTTCGTTAAAGAAGGTTTATTAACTTAAATATGTTAAACTAATGATTTGAAGCATTTCGATATCGCTAGCTAAATGTGTATATACAAGAAAATCGACTTTATACCTAAATATAAGATTACGGAGTTCTTCTAAATGCACTGCCGTTATGCCGCCATGGCTTTAGATCAACTTCAATACGTTAAAGAAGATCAATTAACTTAAACATGTTAAACTTATGATTTGAAGCATTTCGATATCGCTTGCTAAAAGTGTATTTACAAAAAAATCGACTTTATACCTAAATATAAGATAACGGAATTCTTCTACATGCACTGCCGTTATGCCGCTGTGGCTTTATATCAACTTCAATACGTTAAAGAAGGTTAATTAACTCAAATATGTTAAACTAATGATTTGAAGCATTTCGATATCGCTTGCTAAATGTGTATATACAAGAAAATCGACTTTATACCTAAATATAAGATTACGGAATTCTACTAAATGCACTGCCGTTATGCCGTCATGGCTTTATATCAACTTCAATGCGTTAAAGAAGGTTAATTAACTTAAATATGTTAAACTAATGATTTGAAGCATTTCGATATCGCATGCTAAATGTGTATATACAACAAAATCGACTTTATACCTAAATATAAGATATCGGAACTCTTTTAAATGCACTGCCGTTATGCCGTTAAGGCTTTATGCAGACTTCAGTAAGATAGAGAGGGTTAATTAACTTAAATATGTTAAACTAATGATTTGAAGCATTTCGATATCGATTGCTAAATGTGTAAATACAAGAAAATCGCCTATATACTTAAATATAGGATTACGGAATTCTTCTACATGCACTGTCGTTATGCAGCCATGGCTTTATATCACCTTCAATACGTTAAAGAAGGTTAATTAACTTAAATATGTTAAACTAACGATTTGAAGCATTTCGATAACGTTTGCTAAATGTTTATATACAAGAAAATCGAATTTATACCTAAATATAAGATAACGGGATTATTCTAAATGCACTGCCGTTATACCATTAAGGCTTTATGTAGACTTCAGTAAGCTAAAAAATGTTTATTAACTTAATATGTTAAACTAATGATTTAAAGCATTTCGATATCGACATCTAAATGTGTATATAAAAGAAAATCTACTTTATACCTAAATAAAAGATTACGGAATTCTTCTACATGCACTGCCGTAATGCCGCCGTGGCTATATGCCAACTTCAGATCGTTAAAGAAGGTTTATTAACTTAAATATGTTAAGCTAATGAGTTGAAGCATCTCGATATCGATTGCTAAATGTGTATATACAACAAAATCGAATTTATACCTAAATATAAGATTACGGATTTCTTCTAAATGCACTGCCGTTATGCCGCCATGGCTTTAGATCAACTTCAGTACGTTAAAGAAGGTTAATTAACTTAAATATGTTAAACTAATGATTTGAAGCATTTCGATATCGCTTGTATAAACAAGAAAATCAGGTTTATTAACTTAAATATGTTAAGCTAATGAGTTGAAACATCTCGATATCGATTGCTAAATGTGTAAATACAACAAAATCGAATTTATACCTAAATATAAGATTACGGATTTCTTCTAAATGCACTGCCGTTATGCCGCCATGGCTTTATGCCAACTTCAGTTCGTTATAGAAGGTTTATTAACTTAAATATGTTAAACTAATGATTTGAAGCATTTCGGTATCGCTTGGTAAATGTGTATATACAACAAAATCGACTTTACACCTAAATATAAGATTACGGAATTCTTCTACATGCACTGCCGTTATGCCGCCATGGATTTATGCCAACTTCAGTTCGTTAAAGAAGGTTTATTAACTTAACTATGTTAAACTAATGAGTTGAAGCATCTCGATATCGATTGCTAAATGTGTATAAACAACAAAATCGACTTTATACCTAAATATAAGTTTACGGAATTCTTCCAAATGCACTGCCGTTATACCGTTAAGGCTTTTGTAGACTTCAGTAAGACAAAGAGGATTAAGTAAGTTAAATATGTTAAACTTATGATTTGAAGCATTTCGATATCGATTGCTTAATGTGTATATACAAGAAAATCGACTTTATACCTAAATATAAGATTACGGAATTCTTCTACATGCACTGTCGTTATGCCGTTAAGGCTTTATGTAAACTTCAGTAAGAAAAATAAGGTTAATTAACTTAAATATGTTAAACTTATGATTTGAAGCATTTCGATATCGCTTGCTAAAAGTGTATTTACAAAAAAATCGACTTTATACCTAAATATAAGATAACGGAATTCTTCTAAATGCACTGCCGTTATGCCGCCATGGCTTTAGATCAACTTCAATACGTTAAAGAAGATTAATTAACTTAAATATGTTAAACTAATGATTTGAAGCATTTCGATATCGCTTGCTAAATGTGTATGTTTAAATGAGTTAAGCATCCCCCCACTTTAACCGGAAAAACTAGCACACACTAATACTTGACAACACCACACTCGCACACAAGACAACTCACCACACTTGTACATCCACCCACTCAGCATAAAGGATGGTCTCCTAAGCAGATTCAAAACATTCGTGCCAGCAATTCGTCACATAAAAATTCGCTACCAACAGTCGCTATACTTACATTCGTTTTGGATGCTTTCCGTGCTGCGCTGCGCCGCGTGAACTTCATTCGATTGGATATTCGCCACAAGTTCCTACACGCCAGAAACAATTTCGGGTCCATCCAGTTCCTGCTGGCGGCATCCTTTCTCAACTCAACAATAATTTAATTTATCACAACACCGTTCTAAATTCATCTGTTTGTAGATATATACAACTTAATTGTATTTTAAATATACAAAACATTAAAGAAATTGTACACCAAATATCCCGCGCATTTTCATTTGCAATATTGATCGCGAGTGTTAGTGAATTTTGAGTCCCCTAACATAGAGGGGTTTAAACATGGTCCTTCGAGCCTTACAGAAAGGCACTATTGGTTTTTACAAGGCTTCTCAAAAAGTAATAAACATTTCGACACATACATATATGGTGCGGTGAAAAGACAAAAAAAATGAAACATTCAGATACATAAATATAAGAAAGAAAAGTTCAGTGTCACGCAAATATATGTATAAAACTTAAAAAGAAGTGACAAAAGTGATAAATGTGAAAACACAACAAAAAAGTGCAGTGCAGTGACACAAGAAAAAAAATAATATATACATACTTACATGAACATGTTGCTGAACAATTAAGCAAAATATTAAAACAAAGAATTTCCAAATTACATATGTATACCCATCTAAAAAGTGCGTGCCAAAAAAAACAACAAAAAGGGATTTAACGAACTAAAATTAACGCGCGCGAAATCTAAACACAGAACAAAAACATAAAATAAACCAAACAAAGGAAAGTGGAGTAAAGGTGAACTAACAAACACACAAACAAATTACAAGGAAAATCAAAATATAAATAACAGTTCCAACAAAAAAAACAAAAACAGAGAGAATATCAGGCGCGAAACCTAAAAACATACATCGGGCGCGGAAAGTTAAAGAACAGCACCAAAACAATCGGGCGCGAACAAAAAATAGCTACAAATATTAAAAATCAAAAAAAAGGAGGTGTACCTGAAAGCGGCTACAAACCTTAAGGAGAAAAGGAGTAAAGAAAGGAAGAGGAACAAAACGCAGACGGCATAAAACAACATATGGGCATGCATATATTATATACTCCTACACATATCTTGAAGTAACCAAGTGAGCGTATTTAATCCATTTTCTAGACTTACTAATATGCATATATGTATGTGTACAAAAAAAGGTTTTATATACTAACATAAAATCTGTAACTTAAAAACCGTTTTAACAGCACAACAAAGCGATTACAAAATAAATTCCATATATCCAAATATTTATAAACTTGAATAAAATAATTATTTAATGCCTATATGATGAGCTTATCTTTGCGTAATCAAACACAACTATTGAACAACAACAAAAATTAGCCAAAAATCAAGTATTTACTTGCAATAATTTCCGGCAATACCCGAGTGCAGATAAATTACATACATATACCAAATATAATAAAGTGCATACGTGAGCATCCTGCTCATTATCCAATTCGCTTTCGCACTCTCTTAACAGTGCGAACATACATACATACATATGTATACATACACTCTAGGCCGTCTGTCTGCATGTAATTGTATACCCTACACTGGGTACAAAATTATTAAAAATTTAATATTTCAATTAATTTCAAAACAAAGGTAATCGCAATTTTTCGTAAATAACTAAACGGAACGGTAAAATAAAACTTACAGAATACGTTTATAGAAACGCATACTAAAAACTCATTTTCACAAAATATACTTAAGTTTGGGAACAAAACCAAAAAAAAAAAAAAAAAAAAAAAAAAAAATACATATATATATATAAATTTGAATACTATATATTCAAACTTACGTACATACACATCCTTTTAAAGTCCACATTGGCATCTATTTTGCAATACCACTTGTTCTGTAGCAAACAAAAACAAGCAGGATTGCATACAAAAAGCAAATTGATCTCTCTAACGAGCTCTCAATTGCTTACGAACAATCATAACAAACAATTCGTGCATACTTATGTACAAAGCATATTGATCTCTTCGACGAGCTCTCAATTGCACAAAACATAAGCAACTTCATACGCACATACAAACATACATATAAGTCCAAGTATTAGGGTGTACCTAAATACAAAATATTCGGACATAAAATATTTTTATTAATAAAAAGTACGGGTTTTAATAGCACTTAACAATTCAAATATATTTTCGAACTAAAATATAAATAAATAATATTATTTTAAAAAATGGTTAACAACAACAATAATCAAAATACACCTGCAGGAGCTACACGCTCAAAACAAGGTGCTAAATTTATTTCAGTAAGTGACAGTTTAACAAGATACTGCACTAGATTTGCCTCTTCACCGATTCATGAAAACTCGGAATCGTTATTAGAAATAAAAAGCCAAAATCTTGAAAATTTCTGGACTCGTCTCCAAACGGCTCATGACGCCATAGTAGAATCTGACGATTCAGACCTACCAAAAAATTTGAAACAATCGGCTTACGCAATATATGAAAACTGCTTAGACCAATATGAAGAAACAAAAGCTATGATCTCCGATCAATTAAAGCTAATAAAAGCAATTGCACCTACTCTCCACAGTAGAGTAGAGCTGCCCCAAATAGACAATCAAGAGGCAAGTTCAGGCATCCAACTCGAGGTGCCTGCATGTGATACAGAAACGTTTTACGGAGGTTATGAAGAATGGCCGTCCTTCCGGGACATGTTCACAGCCGTTTACATCAACCATCCGCAACTATCAAAGGCACAAAAACTGTATCACCTCCGATACAAAACAAAAGGTCAAGCAGGCGAAATAGTTAAACAGTTCACATTAAATGACGACAATTTCAATTTGGCTTGGGAAGCTCTAAAAGCGAGATATGAAAACAAAAGAATACTGGTCGATAAGCAAGTAATGACACTAATGAACTTGCCAAAAATTAAGAAAGGAACAAGTGTAGAATTCATCAAACTTGAATCCACTGTTTCAAATTGTTTGTCGATTCTATCGACCCTAAATATTCCCACAGACAGCTGGGACCCAATTCTGGTAAACATTTGCACCACCGCATTACCAGAAAAGTCGTTACTTCTATGGGAGCAATCGCTTTCATCACGAAAAAAGTGCCCAACGTGGCAAAAAATGAAAGATTTTCTCACCACCCAATATGAAATTGCGGAAAGGTTAGAAGAAAAAATAATCAAAACTAAGACCATTAAACACGACCAAAATATAAGCTTAAATAGACCCCAAGCTAGAAACAACAAAAATTTAAACAGAAGCTTTTACAAAACGCAAACGTTCATATCAGAACAAAGAAAACAAACGTCATGCGAACTATGCAAAAGAGGGCATAAACTGATATCCTGCGAGAAGTTTAAAAAACTAAAAATTAATGAAAGAAACAATTTCGTGAGATCAAAAAAATTATGCACAAATTGCTTGTCACATGAGCACACATATAAAAATTGCAAAAGCAAATTCAATTGCATATATTGTCACAAAAGACATCACTCAATGCTTCATTCCAGCACATATAACATCCCACCCCATAAAAGCGCTTATAAATCAAGAACCACGGGTTTAATTGCAAACGCAAATCCCGAAAAACAAAATTCTAAAAATAGCCAAGAGACACCATGTTGCTCAAAGGCTCAAAAAGTTCAAACGCTACACAGCGAAATAGAAAGTGGACTAGTTACAGAACTAGTTACCAACACACCAACTCAAGATGAGAAAAAATCAAATAAATGCCTTAATTCACATTTAAGGAAATTTAAAAAGATAGGGAAACTTCCCCGAATATTAAACAAAACTAAAGACGATCAGTGTTGTAAGGGCTTCTCCAATGCTACAAATACTCGATCAAATAATGGCCGGTACGTCGTACGAGTATCACTAAAGCCACAATATTCTAATACCTCACATATTGGTAGAAAAAACAAAGTAAGATTTCGGTCTAACAATATTAAAAACTCTAATATATGTTACTTTTCGACCCCGCAGGATGGCTTTCGCCAATAATGGAAAAAACACAATCCTGAATGAATCCTTGAGCGGTGGCTACTAGAAACCAAATTAGTGCATACCCACTTAAACACAATATATAACAAAATTGTTCCAAAGGGATAGGAAAAAAAGCAGAAGTCGCTCTTATCGTCCCTACATAAGCGCTCTACATAAGCTTTTGAATGGGAATCTGTTGTACAACTTGAACATCCCACTTAAAAAATTATAATTCTAAATGAAGCCGTTCGCAATTACCGGCTACTCGCTCGCAAGATCCCTCTAATTTTATAATCCTAAATCTAGGGCTAAGGAGTACCCATTCTGGCCACATCTGAGCCAGGCATGGAGTTACTATCCTTTATAAGCCGATAACATAGAAAAGGCAAATTATAAATAACCGGTATACCATACCGATGAAATAAGAAATTTAAATAACCGCTAGTAAAATAAATAAAAGCAAACATTTTTTTTTTCTATAATAATAAGTCGTTAAAACACGCAAAAGGAAATTACTACCTAAAGCACCACTACTTACATAAAATACAATTGTATACTAAAACCAAAATCGCTTCTTATAGCTTATATTCTGCAACCTCGGCTACTTCGCCAACAGTAAGCAAATTACATGTATCACCTTATACAAAATACTAGGCAAAAATATTCGCCTAGGGGGCCCAGGATGTTTAAATGAGTTAAGCATCCCCCCACTTTAACCGGAAAAACTAGCACACACTAATACTTGACAACACCACACTCGCACACAAGACAACTCACCACACTTGTACATCCACCCACTCAGCATAAAGGATGGTCTCCTAAGCAGATTCAAAACATTCGTGCCAGCAATTCGTCACATAAAAATTCGCTACCAACAGTCGCTATACTTACATTCGTTTTGGATGCTTTCCGTGCTGCGCTGCGCCGCGTGAACTTCATTCGATTGGATATTCGCCACAAGTTCCTACACGCCAGAAACAATTTCGGGTCCATCCAGTTCCTGCTGGCGGCATCCTTTCTCAACTCAACAATAATTTAATTTATCACAACACCGTTCTAAATTCATCTGTTTGTAGATATATACAACTTAATTGTATTTTAAATATACAAAACATTAAAGAAATTGTACACCAAATATCCCGCGCATTTTCATTTGCAATATTGATCGCGAGTGTTAGTGAATTTTGAGTCCCCTAACATAGAGGGGTTTAAACAGTGTATATACAACAAAATCGACTTTATACCTAAATATAAGATTACGGAATTCTTCTTAATGCACTGCCGTTATGCCGCCATGGCTTTATATCAACTTCAATACGTTAAAGAAGGTTAATTAACTTATATATGTTAAACTAATGATTTGAAGCATTTCGATATCGCTTGCTAAATGTGTATATACAACAAAATCGACTTTATACCTAAATATAAGACAACGGAATTATTCTACAGGCACTGACGTTATTCCGCCATGGCTTTATATCAACTTCAATACGTTAAAGAAGGTTAATTAACTTAAATATGTTAAACTAATGATTTGAAGCATTTCGATATCGCTTGCTAAATGTGTATATACAAGAAAATCGACTTTATACCTAAATATAAGCTAACGGAATTCTTCTACATGCACTGCCGTTATGCCACCATGGCTTTATGCCAAATTCAGTTCGTTAAAGAAGGTTTATTGGCTTAAATATGTTAAACTAATGAGTTGAAGCATCTCGATATCGATTGCTAAATGTGTTTATATACAAAATCGACTTTATACCTAAATATAAGTTTACGGAATTTTTCGAAATGCACTGCCGTTATGGCTTTATGTTAACTTCAGTAAGATAAAGAAGGTTAATTAACTTAAATATGCTAAACCAGTTATTTGAAGCATTTCGATATCGTATGCAAAATGTGTATATACAAGAAAATCGACTTTATACCTAAATATTAGATTACGGAAATCTTCTACATGCACTGCCGTTTTGCCGCCGTGGCTT
Source organism: Bactrocera correcta (assembly GCA_027475135.1). Classification (NCBI taxonomy): domain Eukaryota; kingdom Metazoa; phylum Arthropoda; class Insecta; order Diptera; family Tephritidae; genus Bactrocera; species Bactrocera correcta. Next base: position 6,257,320 of record CM050324.1, on the reverse strand, counting down.
TATGCCAACATCCGTTCGTTAAAGAAGGTTTATTAACTTAAATATGTTAAACTAATGATTTGAAACATTTCGATATCGATTGCTTAATGTGTATATACAAGAAAATCGACTTTATACCTAAATATAAGATTACGAAATTCTTCTAAATGCACTGCCGTTATGCCGCCATGGCTTTATGTTAACTTCAGTGCGTTAAAGAAGCTTTATTAACTTAAATATATTAAACTAATGATTTGAAGCATTTCGATATAGATTGCTAAATAAGTATATACAAGAAAGTCGACTTTATACCTAAATATAAGATTACGGAATTCATCGAAATACTCTCCCGTTATGCCGTTATGGCTTTATATCACCTTCATTACGTTAAAGAAGGTTAATTAACTTAAATATGTTAAATTAATGATTTGAAGATTTTCGATATCGATTGCTAAATGTGTAAATATAAGAAAGTCGACTTTATACCTAAATATAAGATTACGGAATTCATCGAAATACACTCCCGTTATGCCGTTATGGCTTTATATCACCTTCATTACGTTAAAGAAGCTTTATTCACTTAAATATATTAAACTAATGAGTTGAAGCATTTCGATATCGATTGCTAAGTGAGTATATACAAGAAAGTCGACTATATATCTAAATATAAGATTACGGAATTCATCGAAATACACTCCCGTTATGCCGTTATGGCTTTATATAAATTTCAGTACGCTAAAGAAGGTTAATTTACTTAAATATGCTAAACTAATGATTTGAAGCATTTCGATATCGATTGCTAAATGTGTATTTACAACAAAATCGATTTTATACCTAAATAAAAGTTTACGGAATTCACCCAAATATACTGCCGTTATGCCGTTGTGGCTTTATGTAAACTTCGGTAAGATAAAGAAGGTTAATTAACCTAAATATGCTAAACCAGTTATTTGAAGCTTTTCGATATCGATTGCTAAGTACAAGAAAATCGACTTCATACCTAAATATGAGATTACGGAATTCTTATAAATGCACTGTCGTTATGCCGCCATGGCTCTATATTACCTTCATTACGTTAAAGAAGGTTAATTAACTTAAATATGTTAAACTAATGATTTGAAGATTTTCGATATCGATTGCTAAATGTGTAAATACAAGAATATCGACTTTATACCTAAATATAAGATTACGGAATTCTTCTACATGCACTGTCGTTATGGTGCCATGGCTTTATATCACCTTCATTACGTTAAAGAAGGTTAATTAACTTAAATATGTTAAACTAATGATTTGAAGCATTTCGATATCGATTGCTAAATGAGTATATACAAGAAAATCGACTTTATATCTAAATATAAGATTACGAAATTCTTCGAAATGCGCTGCCGTTATGCCGTTAAGGCTTTTGTAGACTTCTGTAATATAAAGAGGGTTAATTAACTTAAATATGTTAAACTACTGATTTGACGCATTTCGATATGGATTGCTAAATGAGTATATACAAAAAAATCGACTTTATAAATAAATAGAGGATTACGGAATGCTTCTAAATGCACTGCCGTTATGCCGTTAAGGCTTTTGTAGACTTCAGTAGAATAAAGAGGGTTAATTATCTTAAATATGTTAAACTCATGATTTGAAGCATTTCGATGTCGATTGCTAAATGCGTATATACAACAAAATCGACTTAATTCCTAAATATAAGATTACGGAACTCTTCCAAATGCACCTCCATTATGCCGTTAAGGCTTTTGTAGACTTCAGTAAGAAAAAGAGGATTAATTTACTTAAATATGTTAAACTCATGATTTGAAGCATTTCGATGTCGATTGCTAAATGCGTATATACAACAAAATCGACTTAATACCTAAATATAAGATTACGGAACTCTTCTAAATGCACTGCCGTTATGCCGTTAAGGCTTTTGTAGACTTCAGTAGAATAAAGAGGGTTAATTATCTTAAATATGTTAAACTCATGATTTGAAGCATTTCGATATCGATTGCTTAATGTGTATATACAAAAAAATCGACATTATACTTAAATATAAGATTACGTAATTCTTCCAAATGTACTGTCGTTATGCCGCCATGGCTTTGTATCACCTTCAATACGTTAAAGAAGGTTTTTTAACTTAAATATGTTACACTAATGATTTGAAGCATTTCGATATCGATGGCTAATTGAGTATATACAACAAAATCGAATTCATACCTAAATATAAGATTACGTAGTTCTTCTAAATGCACTGCCGTTATGCCGTTAGGGCCTTTGTAGACTCCAGTAAGATAAAGAGCGTTAATTAACTTAAATATGTTAAACTACTGATTTGACGCATTTCGATATGGATTGCTAAATGAGTATATACAAAAAAATCGACTTTATAAATAAATAGAGGATTACGGAATGCTTCTAAATGCACTGCCGTTATACCGTTAAGGCTTTTGTAGACTTCAGTAGAATAAAGAGGGTTAATTATCTTAAATATGTTAAACTCATGATTTGAAGCATTTCGATGTCGATTGCTAAATGCGTATATACAACAAAATCGACTTAACTCCTAAATATAAGATTACGGAACTCTTCCAAATGCACTTCCATTATGCCGTTAAGGCTTTTGTAGACTTCAGTAAGAAAAAGAGGATTAATTTACTTAAATATGTTAAACTAATGATTTGAAGCATTTCGATATCGATTACTAAATGTGTATGTACAAAAAAATCGACTTTATACCTAAATATAAGATAACGGAATTCATATAAATATACTGCCGTTATGGCTTTATGTAAACTTCAGAAAGATAAAGAAGGTTAATTAACTTAAATATGCTAAACCAGTTATTTGAAGCATTTCGATATCGACTGCAAAATGTGTATATACAGAAAAATCGACTTTATACCTAAATATAAGATTGCGGAATTCTTCCACAGGTACTGTCGTTATGCCGCCATGGCTTTATATCACCTTCATTACGCTAAAGAAGGTTAATTATTTTAAATATGTTAAACTAATGGTTCGAAGCATTTCGATATCGATTGCTAAATGTGTAGATACAAGAAAATCGACTTTATACCTAAATATAAAATTATAACATTACGGAATTCTTCTAAATGCACTGCCGTTATGCCGCCATGGCTTTATATCAACTTCAATACGTTAAAGAAGGTTAATTAACTTAAATATAATAAAATAATGATTTGAAGCATTTCGATATCGCTTGTATATACAAGAAAATCGAATTTATACCTTAATATAAGATTACGGAGTTCTTCTAAATGCACTGCCGTTATGCCGCCATGGCTTTAGATCAACTTCAATACGTTAAAGAAGATTAATTAACTTAAATATGTTAAACTTATGATTTGAAGCATTTCGATATCGCTTGCTAAAAGTGTATTTACAAAAAAATCGACTTTATACCTAAATATAAGATTACGGAATTCTTCTTAATGCACTGCCGTTATGCCGCTGTGGCTTTATATCAACTTCAATAAGTTAAAGAAGGTTAATTAACTCAAATATGTTAAACTAATGATTTGAAGCATTTCGATATCGCTTGTATATACAAGAAAATCGAATTTATACCTTAATATAAGATTACGGAGTTCTTCTAAATGCACTGCCGTTATGCCGCCATGGCTTTATATCTACCTCAATACGATAAAGAAGGTTTATTAACTTAAATATTTTAAACTAATGAGTTGAAGCATCTCGATATCGATTGCTAAATGTGTATATACAACAAAATTGACTTTATACCTAAATATAAGATTACTGAATTCCTTTAAATGCACTGCCGTTATGCCGCCATGGCTTTACGCACACTTCCGTTCGTTAAAGAAGGTTTATTAAATTAAATATTTTAAACTAATGATTTGAAGCATTTCGATATCGATTGCTAAATGTGTATATATAAGAAAATCGACTTTATACATAAATATAAGATTACGGAATTCTTCTAAATGCACTGCCGTTATGCCGCCATAGCTTTATATCAACTTCAATACGTTAAAGAAGATTAATTAACTTAAATATGTTAAACTAATGATTTGAAGCATTTCGATATCGCTTGCTAAATGTGTATATACAAGAAAATCGAATTTATACCTAAATATAAGATAACGGGATTCTTCTAAATGCACTACCGTTATGCCGTTAAGGCTTTATGCAGACTTCAGTAAGATAGAGAGGGTTAATTAACTTAAATATGTTAAACTAATGATTTGAAGCATTTCGATATCGATTGCTAAATGTGTAAATACAAGAAAATCGCCTATATACTTAAATATAGGATTACGGAATTCTTCTACATGCACTGTCGTTATGCAGCCATGGCTTTATATCAACTTCAATACGTTAAAGAAGGTTAATTAACTTAAATATGTTAAACTAATGATTTGAAGCATTTCGATAACGTTTGCTAAATGTTTATATACAAGAAAATCGAATTTATACCTAAATATAAGATAACGGGATTATTCTAAATGCACTGCCGTTATACCGTTAAGGCTTTATGTAGACTTCAGTAAGCTAAAAATGTTTATTAACTTAATATGTTAAACTAATGATTTGAAGCATTTCGATATCGACATCTAAATGTGTATATAAAAGAAAATCTACTTTATACCTAAATAAAAGATTACGGAATTCTTCTACATGCACTGCCGTAATGCCGCCGTGGCTATATGCCAACTTCAGATCGTTAAAGAAGGTTTATTAACTTAAATATGTTAAGCTAATGAGTTGAAGCATCTCGATATCGATTGCTAAATGTGTATATACAACAAAATCGAATTTATACCTAAATATAAGATTACGGATTTCTTCTAAATGCACTGCCGTTATGCCGCCATGGCTTTAGATCAACTTCAGTACGTTAAAGAAGGTTAATTAACTTAAATATGTTAAACTAATGATTTGAAGCATTTCGATATCGCTTGTATAATCAAGAAAATCAGGTTTATTAACTTAAATATGTTAAGCTAATGAGTTGAAACATCTCGATATCGATTGCTAAATGTGTAAATACAACAAAATCGACTTTATACCTAAATATAACATTACGGAATTCTTCTACATGCACTGCCGTTATGCCGCCATGGCTTTATGCCAACTTCAGTTCGTTATAGAAGGTTTGTTAACTTAAATATGTTAAACTAATGAGTTGAAGCATCTCGATATCGATTGCTAAATGTGTATAAACAACAAAATCGACTTTATACCTAAATAAAAGATTACGAAACTCTTCTACATGCACTGTCGTTATGCCGCCATGGCTTTATATCAACTTCAATACGTTAAAGAAGGTTAATTAACTTAAATATGTTAAACTAATGATTTGAAGCATTTCGATATCGCTTGCTAAATGTGTACATACAAGAAAATCGACTTTATACTAAAATATAATATAACGGAATTTTTCTACACGCACTGCCGTTATGTCGCCATGGCTTTATGCCAACTTCAGTTCGTTATAGAAGGTTTATTAACTTAAATATGTTAAACTAATGATTTGAAGCATTTCGGTATCGCTTGGTAAATGTGTATATACAACAGAATCGACTTTACACCTAAATATAAGATTACGGAATTCTTCTACATGCACTGCCGTTATGCCGCCATGGATTTATGCCAACTTCAGTTCGTTAAAGAAGGTTTATTAACTTAACTATGTTAAACTAATGAGTTGAAGCATCTCGATATCGATTGCTAAATGTGTATAAACAACAAAATCGACTTTATACCTAAATATAAGTTTACGGAATTCTTCCAAATGCACTGCCGTTATACCGTTAAGGCTTTTGTAGACTTCAGTAAGACAAAGAGGATTAAGTAAGTTAAATATGTTAAACTTATGATTTGAAGCATTTCGATATCGATTGCTTAATGTGTATATACAAGAAAACCGACTTTATACCTAAATATAAGATTACGGAATTCTTCTACATGCACTGTCGTTATGCCGTTAAGGCTTTATGTAAACTTCAGTAAGAAAAATAAGGTTAATTAACTTAAATATGTTAAACTTATGATTTGAAGCATTTCGATATCGCTTGCTAAAAGTGTATTTACAAAAAAATCGACTTTATACCTAAATATAAGATAACGGAATTCTTCTAAATGCACTGCCGTTATGCCGCCATGGCTTTAGATCAACTTCAATACGTTAAAGAAGATTAATTAACTTAAATATGTTAAACTAATGATTTGAAGCATTTCGATATCGCTTGCTAAATGTGTATATACAACAAAATCGACTTTATACCTAAATATAAGATTACGGAATTCTTCTTAATGCACTGCCGTTATGCCGCTGTGGCTGTATATCAACTTCAATACGTTAAAGAAGGTTAATTAACTCAAATATGTTAAACTAATGATTTGAAGCATTTCGATATCGCTTGCTAAATGTGTATATACAAGAAAATCGACTTTATACCTAAATATAAGATTACGGAATTCTTCTAAATGCACTGCCGTTATGCCGTTAAGGCTTTATGCAGACTTCAGTAAGATAGAGAGGGTTAATTAACTTAAATATGTTAAACTAATGATTTGAAGCATTTCGATATCGATTGCTAAATGTGTAAATACAAGAAAATCGCCTATATACTTAAATATAGGATTACGGAATTCTTCTACATGCACTGTCGTTATGCAGCCATGGCTTTATATCACCTTCAATACGTTAAAGAAGGTTAATTAACTTAAATATGTTAAACTAATGATTTGAAGCATTTCGATAACGTTTGCTAAATGTTTATATACAAGAAAATCGAATTTATACCTAAATATAAGATAACGGGATTATTCTAAATGCACTGCCGTTATACCGTTAAGGCTTTATGTAGACTTCAGTAAGCTAAAAAATGTTTATTAACTTAATATGTTAAACTAATGATTTGAAGCATTTCGATATCGACATCTAAATGTGTATATAAAAGAAAATCTACTTTATACCTAAATAAAAGATTACGGAATTCTTCTACATGCACTGCCGTAATGCCGCCGTGGCTATATGCCAACTTCAGATCGTTAAAGAAGGTTTATTAACTTAAATATGTTAAGCTAATGAGTTGAAGCATCTCGATATCGATTGCTAAATGTGTATATACAACAAAATCGAATTTATACCTAAATATAAGATTACGGATTTCTTCTAAATGCACTGCCGTTATGCCGCCATGGCTTTAGATCAACTTCAGTACGCTAAAGAAGGTTAATTAACTTAAATATGTTAAACTAATGATTTGAAGCATTTCGATATCGCTTGTATAAACAAGAAAATCAGGTTTATTAACTTAAATATGTTAAGCTAATGAGTTGAAGCATTTCGATATCGCTTGGTAAATGTGTATATACAACAAAATCGACTTTACACCTAAATATAAGATAACGGAATTCTTCTACATGCACTGCCGTTATGCCGCCATGGATTT
>CM050324.1:6233274-6248902 GCA_027475135.1 Bactrocera correcta | reverse complement strand
TGTCGTTATGCCGCCATGGTTTGTATCAACTACAATACGTTAAAGAAGGTTAATTAACTTAAATGTGTTAAACTAATGGTTTGAAGCATTTCGATATCGACTGCTAAATGTGTAAATACAAGAAAATCGACTTTACACCTAAATATAAAATTATAACATTACGGAATTCTTTTAAATGCACTGCCGTTATACCGTTAAGTCTTTATGTAGACTTCAGTATGCTAAAAACTGTTCATTAACTTAATATGTTAAACTAATGATTTGAAGCATTTCGATATCGATAGCTAAATATGTATATACAAGAAAATCGACTTTATACCTAAATATAAGATTATGGAATTCTTCTACGTGCACTGCAGTTATGCCGCCATGGCTATATGGCCCCTTCAGATCGTTTAAGAAGGTTTATTAACTTAAATATGTTAAACTAATGAGCTGAAGCATTTCGATATCGATTGCTAAATGTGTATATACAAGAAAATCGATTTCATACCTAAATAAAAGATTACGAAAATTACCCAAATATACTGCCGTTATGCCGTTATGGCTTTTTTAAAGAAGGTTAATTATTTAAATATGTTAAGCTAATGGTTTGAAGCATTTCGATATCGATTGCTAAATGTGTAAATACAAGAAAATGGACCTTATACCTAAATATAAAATTATAACATTATGGAATTCTTCTAAATGCACTGGCGTTATGCCATTAGGGCTTTATGTAGACTTTAGTGCATTAAAGAAGGTTTAGTAACTTAAATATGTTAAACTAATGAGCCGAAGCATTTCGATATCGATTGCTAAATGTGTATATACAAGAAAATCGACTTTATACCTAAATATCAGATTACGGAATTCTTCCAAATGTACTGTCGTTATGCCGCCATGGCTTTGTATCTCCTTCAATACGTTAAAAAAGGTTAATTATTTTAAATATGTTAAACTAATGGTTTGAAGCATTTCGATACCGATTGCTAAATATGTATATACAAGAAAATCGACTTTATACCTAAATATAAAATTATATTATTACGGAATTTTTCTAAATGCACTGCCGTTATACCGTTAAGGCTTTATGTAGACTTTAGTAAGCTAAAAAATGTTTATTATCTTAATATGTTAAACAAATGATTTGAAGCATTTCGATATCGATAACTAAATATGTATATTAAAGAAAATCGACTTTGTACCTATATACAAGATTACGGAATTCTTCTACATCCACTGCCGTTATGCCATCTTCAGATCGTTAAAGAAGGTTTATTAACTTAAATATGTTAAACTCATGAGTTGAAGCATTTCGATATCGATTGCTAAATGTGTATATACAAGAAAATCGAATTTATACCTAAATATAAGATAACGGAATTCTTCTAAATGCACTGCCCTTATGCCGTTAACGCTTTATGTAGACTTCAGTGAGCTAAAGAAGGTTTATTAATTTAAATATGTTAAACTAATGGTTTGAAGCATTTTGATATCGATTGCTTAATGCACATATACAACAAAATCGACTTTATACTTAAATATAAGACTACGGAATTCTTCCAAATGTAATTTCGGTATGCCGGCATGTCTCTTTATCAACTTCAGTACGTTAAAGAAGGTTAATTAACTTAAATATGTTAAACTAATGATTTGAAGCATTTCGATATCGACTGCTAAATGTGTAAATACAAGAAAATCGACTTTACACCTAAATATAAAATTATAACATTACGGAATTTTTCTAAATGCACTGCCGTTATACCGTTAAGGCTTTATGTAGACTTTAGTAAGCTAAAAAATGTTTATTATCTTAATATGTTAAACAAATGATTTGAAGCATTTCGATATCGATAGCTAAATATGTATATTAAAGAAAATCGACTTTATACCTAAATATAGGATTATGGAATTCTTCTACATCCACTGCCGTTTACACCGTTAAGGCTTTATGTAGACTTCAGTAAGCTGAAAAATGTTTATTAACTTAATATGTTAAACTAATGATTTGAAGCATTTCGATATCGATAGCTAAATATGTATATACAAGAAAATCGACTTTATGCCTAAATATAAGATTATGGAATTCTTCTACGTGCACTGCAGTTATGCCTCCATGGCTATATGCCCACTTCAGATCGTTTTAGAAGATTTATTAACTGAAATATGTTAAACTAATGATCAGAAGCATATCGATATCGATTGCTAAATGTGTATATACAAGAAAATCGAATTTATACCTAAATATAAAATTATAACATTACGGAATTCTTCTAAATGCACTGCAGTTACGGAATTCTTCTAAATGCACTGCCGTTATACCGTTAAGGCTTTATGTATACTTTAATAAGCTAAAAAATGTTTATTAACTTAATATGTTAAGCTAATGATTTGAAGCATTTCGATATCGATTGCTTAATGTGTAAATCCAAGAAAATCGACTACATACCTAAATATAAGATTACGGAATTCTTCTACATGCTTTATGTTAACTTCAGGCGTTAAAGAAGCTTTATTAACTTAAATATGTTAAACTGCATTGAAGCATTTCGATATCGATTGCTAAATGAGTATATACAAGAAAATCGAATTTATACCTAAATATAAAATTATAACATTACGGAATTCTTCTAAATGCACTGGCGTTATACCGTTAAGGCTTTATGTAGACTTTAATAAGCTAAAAAATGTTTATTAACTTAATATGTTAAACTAATGATTTGAAGCATTTCGATATCGATATCTAAATTTGTATATAAAAGAAAATCGACTTTATACCTAAATATAAGATTACGGAATTCTTCCAATTGCACTGCTCTTATGGCTTTATATCAATACGTTAAAGAAGGTTAATTAACTTAAATATGTTAAACTAATGATGTGAAGCATTTCGATATCGCTTGCCAAATATGTATATACAAGAAAATCGAATTTATACCTAAATATAAGATAACGGAATTTTTCTAAATTCACTGCCCTTATGCCGTTAACGCTTTATGTAGACTTCAGTGCGTTAAAGAAGGTTAATTAACTTAAATATATTAAACTAATGATTTGAAGCAATTCGATATCGATTGCTAAAAGTGCATATACAAGAAAATCGACTTTATACCTAAATATAAGATTACGGAATTCTTCCAAATGTACTGTCATAATGCCGCCAGGGCTTTGTATCAACTTCAATACTTTATACCTAAATATAAGATTACGGAATTCTTCCAATTGCACTGCTCTTATGGCTTTATATCAATACGTTAAAGAAGGTTAATTAACTTAAATATGTTAAACTAATGATGTGAAGCATTTCGATATCGCTTGCCAAATATGTATATACAAGAAAATCGAATTTATACCTAAATATAAGATAACGGAATTTTTCTAAATTCACTGCCCTTATGCCGTTAACGCTTTATGTAGACTTCAATGCGTTAAAGAAGGTGTATTAACTTATATATGTTAAACTAATGATTTGAAGCATTTCGATATCCATTGCTAAAAGTGCATATACAAGAAAATCGACTTTATACCTAAATATAAGATAACGGAATTCTTCCAAATGTACTGTCATTATGCCGCCATGGCTTTGTATCAACTTCAATACGTTAAAGAAGATTAATTATTTTAAATATGTTAAACTAATGGTTTGACGCATTTCGATATCGATTGCTAAATGAGTATATACAAGAAAATCGAATTCATACCTAAATATAAAATTATAACATTACGGAATTCTTCTAAATGCACTGCCGTTATACCGTTAAGGCTTTATGAAGACTTCAGTAAGCTAAAAAGTGTTTATTAACTTAATATGTTAAACTAATGGTTTGAAGCATTTCGATATCGATTGCTAAATGTGTATATACAAGAAAATCGACTTTACACCTAAATATAAAATTATAACATTATGGAATTCTTCTAAATGCACTGCCGTTATGTCATTAGGGCTTTATGTAGACTTAAGTGCGTTAAAAAAGGTTTATTAACTTAAATATGTTAAACTAATGATTTGAAGCATTTCGATAAATGCTAAATGTGTATATACAAGAAAATCGAATTTATACCTAAATATAAGATAACGGAATTCTTCTAAATGCACTGCCGTTATGCCGTTAAGGCTTTATGTAGACTTCCGTGAGTTAAAGAAGGTTTATTAACTTAATATGTTAAACTAATGATTTGAAGCATTTCGATATCGATAGCTAAATATGTATATACAAGAAAATCGACTTTATACCTAAATATAAGATTATGGAATTCTTCTACGTGCACTGCAGTTATGCCTCCATGGCTATATGCCCACTTCAGATCGTTAAAGAAGGTTTATTAACTTAAATATGTTAAACTAATGAGCTGAAGCATTTCGATATCGCTTGCCAAATATGTATATACAAGAAAATCGAATTTATACCTAAATATAAGATAACGGAATTTTTCTAAATGCACTGCCGTTATGCCATTAACGCTTTATGTAGACTTCAGTGCGTTAAAGAAGGTTTATTAACTTAAATATGTTAAACCAGTTATTTGAAGCATTTCGATATCGATTGCTTAATGCATGTTTAAACCCCTCTATGTTAGGGGACTCAAAATTCACTAACACTCGCGATCAATATTGCAAATGAAAATGCGCGGGATATTTGGTGTACAATTTCTTTAATGTTTTGTATATTTAAAATACAATTAAGTTGTATATATCTACAAACAGATGAATTTAGAACGGTGTTGTGATAAATTAAATTATTGTTGAGTTGAGAAAGGATGCCGCCAGCAGGAACTGGATGGACCCGAAATTGTTTCTGGCGCGTAGAAACTTGTGGCGAATATCCAATCGAATGAAGTTCACGCGGCGTAGCGCAGCACGGAAAGCATCCAAAACGAATGTAAGTATAGCGACTGTTGGTAGCGATTTTGTATGTGACGAATTGCTGGCACGAATGTTTTTAATCTGCTTAGGAGACCATCCTTTATGCTGAGTGGGTGGATGTACAAGTGTGGTGAGTTGTCTTGTGTGCGAGTGTGGTGTTGTCAAGTATTAGTGTGTGCTAGTTTTTCCGGTTAAAGTGGGGGGATGCTTAACTCATTTAAACATCCTGGGCCCCCTAGGCGAATATTTTTGCCTAGTATTTTGTATAAGGTGATACATGTAATTTGCTTACTGTTGGCGAAGTAGCCGAGGTTGCAGAATATAAGCTATAAGAAGCGATTTTGGTTTTAGTATACATTTGTATTTTATGTAAGTAGTGGTGCTTTATGTAGTAATTTCCTTTTGCGTGTTTTGACGACTTATTATTATAGAAAAAAAAAAATGTTTGCTTTTATTTATTTTACTAGCGGTTATTTAAATTTCTTATTTCATCGGTATGGTATACCGGTTATTTATAATTTGCCTTTTCTATGTTATCGGCTTATAAAGGATAGTAACTCCATGCCTGGCTTAGATGTGGCCAGAATGGGTACTCCTTAGCCCTAGATTTAGGATTATAAAATTAGAGGGATCTTGCGAGTGAGTAGCCGGTAATTGCGAACGGCTTCATTTAGAATTATAATTTTTTAAGTGGGATGTTCAAGTTGTACAACAGATTCTTATTCAAAAGCTTATGTAGAGCGCTTATGTAGGGACGATAAGAGCGACTTCTGCTTTTTTTCCTATCCCTTTGGAACAATTTTGTTATATATTGTGTTTAAGTGGGTATGCACTAATTTGGTTTCTAGTAGCCACCGCTCAAGGATTCATTCAGGATTGTGTTTTTTCCATTATTGGCGAAAGCCATCCTGCGGGGTCGAAAAGTAACATATATTAGAGTTTTTAATATTGTTAGACCGAAATCTTACTTTGTTTTTTCTACCAATATGTGAGGTATTAGAATATTGTGGCTTTAGTGATAGTCGTACGACGTACCGGCCATTATTTGATCGAGTATTTGTAGCATTGGAGAAGCCCTTACAACACTGATCGTCTTTAGTTTTGTTTAATATTCGGGGAAGTTTCCCTATCTTTTTAAATTTCCTTAAATGTGAATTAAGGCATTTATTTGATTTTTTCTCATCTTGAGTTGGTGTGTTGGTAACTAGTTCTGTAACTAGTCCACTTTCTATTTCGCTGTGTAGCGTTTGAACTTTTTGAGCCTTTGAGCAACATGGTGTCTCTTGGCTATTTTTAGAATTTTGTTTGTCGGGATTTGCGTTTGCAATTAAACCCGTGGTTCTTGATTTATAAGCGCTTTTAGGGGGTGGGATGTTATATGTGCTGTAATGAAGCATTGAGTGATGTCTTTTGTGACAATATATGCAATTGAATTTGCTTTTGCAATTTTTATATGTGTGCTCATATGACAAGCAATTTGTGCATAATTTTTTTGATCTCACGAAATTATTTCTTTCATTAATTTTTAGTTTTTTAAACTTCTCGCAGGATATCATTTTATCCCCTCTTTTGCATAGTTCGCATGACGTTTGTTTTCTTTGTTCTGATATGAACGTTTGCGTTTTGTAAAAGCTTCTGTTTAAATTTTTGTTGTTTCTAGCTTGGGGTCTATTTAAGCTTATATTTTGGTCGTGTTTAATGGTCTTAGTTTTGATTATTTTTTCTTCTAACCTTTCCGCAATTTCATATTGGGTGGTGAGAAAATCTTTCATTTTTTGCCACGTTGGGCACTTTTTTCGTGATGAGAGCGATTGCTTCCATAGAAGTAACGACTTTTCTGGTAATGCGGCGGTGCAAATGTTTACCAGAATTGGGTCCCAGCTGTGTGTGGGAATATTTTGTGTCGACAAAATCGACAAACAAGTAGAAACAGTGGATTGTAGTCTTACAAATTCTTCACTTGTTTCTTTCTTGATTTTAGGCAAGTTTAATAGTGTCGTTACTTGCTTGTCGATCAATATTCTTTTGTTTTCGTAACGTGCTTTTAGAGCTTCCCAAGCAAAATTTAAAAATTTTCGTCATTTAATGCGAACTGTTTAACTATTTCGCCTGCTTGACCTTTTGTTTTGTATCGGAGGTGATACAGTTTTTGTGCCTTTGATAGTTGTGGATGGTTGATGTAAACGGCTGTGAACATGCCCCCGGAAGGACGGCCATTCTTCATAACCTCCGTAAAACGTTTCTGTATCACATGCAGGCACCTCGAGTTGGATGCCTGAACTTGCCTCTTGATTGTCTATTTGTGGCAGCTCTACTCTACTGTGGGGAGTAGGTGCAATTGCTTTAATGAGCTTTAATTGATCGGTGATCATAGCTTTCGTTTCTTCATATTGGTCCAAGCAGTTTTCGTAAATATCGTAAGCAGATAATTTGAAATTATGTGGCAAGTCTGAATCGTCAGATTCTAGTATGGCGTCATGAGCCGCTTGGAGCCGAGTCCAAAAATTTTTAAGATTTTGACTTTTGATTTCTAGCAGCGATTCCGAGTTTTCGTGAACCGGTGAAGATGCAAATCTTGTGCAGTATCTTAAAAAACTCTCACTTTGTGAAATGAATTTAACAACCTGTGTTGAGCGTGTAGCTCCTGCAGGTGTATTTTCTTTTACTACGTTATTAACCATTTTGGTTTTATTTTAATTTTTTATCTGTAAATAATTAAATTTTTTTCTCTCAGTGTAACTGATTTAAATAAGGCAATAGAGTATTGCTTGAAACCGAATACTCTTTAAGCTAAACAGAGTTTTGACTTTCGATTATCTTGCTAAAATATGTTTTTTTTTTTTATTTAATTAATTTATATTTCTTATGTCCTAACGTTGTGTAATTAGACACACCCTAATACGTGTACTTGTATTTACATGCGTATGTAGGTACTTATGTTTTGTGCGATTGAGAGCTTGCTGAGGAGATCAATGCGCTTTTTTGTTTAATATGCACAAATTGTTTGTGCTAATGTATATGAGCAAACAATATGCTGTAATGTTTTGTAATTTTGTTCGGTTTGTTTTTGTTCTTAAGAAATTGAGAGCTCGTTAGAGAGATCAATTCGCTTTTGTACGCAATTGTCGAATAAATGCCAATGTGGAATTTAAAATATGTGTTTGTACAAATAGTATGTACTAATATTTACTTTCTATAGTTCTCACAAGTTCTGTAAGTTTTGTTGAACGTTTTTTTTTTTTTTTCTTTGAGAATTTTGGGGTGTTTTGAGAACACAAAGATAGTAATAATTAATTATATATTTAATTGCCTTTGAAACGGATTTTAATTACAGGTATAATATTAACTACGACTGTAATTTTAGGCATAGACATGCATATGTGCATAAATTACATAATTAGTGGACATAATACGCTCACTTTGTTTTCCAAAAGGGTTTTGGGGATAATGCGGCTGTATATATGTATGTATCTGAGGGTATTAGGGCCGTTGATACTAATTCCTTCTCCTCCCCTTCTCGTTGGTTGTTCAGTATGTACATATGTATGTTGTTACTGCTTTTTTTTTTTTTGTTTATTCTAGTTTAATTTAAATTCGCGCCCGTTTCTTTGTTTTTATTTATGTCTTGTTTTAGCGTTTCGCGCGCGATTTTCTGTGTGTTGTTTTATTATTTAGGCGCCTAAACTTTTCGGGCTCGATTTATGTTTTTTGTTTTTGTACAATTTTGTTTATATAGGTACATGTGTCTTATATGTACATATGTTGTATGTGTATGCACATATTTTGAGATCCGCTACACTTTTTTTAATTTCAGCACACTAGGCTCGTTTGGTTTGATTGTTGTTTTTTGTTTGTGTCACTACACTTTGTTCATTAGTTTTTTTTTTTTTTTTGGTTTTTGTCACCACACTAGTACATATGTATCTGTATATTTATATGGTTATTATGTTTTTTTTGTTTTTGTGTATCATCACTTCACTTTTCCTCTTCGCTCATCGTCAGTGTATGTACGACTGCATGTGTATACATATATTTTAAATGTACTGCACTGCACTTCCTATAGCTTCCTTCTTTGTTTCTAATATATAAAAATTTGGGTATGATGGTTTATTTTTATTTTTGTTCTAGTTGTTCACCGCACTGTTTTGCTTTGTACTGTACACTTTTATTTGGGTGTTTTTTGTTTGTTTTTGTTTGCCACTGCACTGATTTTGTTGAGGTTTGTATCGTTTTTTTTATTTTAGTTTGCCACCATGATTTTAAGGTATTTTTTGTTTTTACTGGACGGAATCAATAGTGCCATTCGGAATGGCTCGAAGGACCATGTTTAAACCCCTCTATGTTAGGGGACTCAAAATTCACTAACACTCGCGATCAATATTGCAAATGAAAATGCGCGGGATATTTGGTGTACAATTTCTTTAATGTTTTGTATATTTAAAATACAATTAAGTTGTATATATCTACAAACAGATGAATTTTGAACGGTGTTGTGATAAATTAAATTATTGTTGAGTTGAGAAAGGATGCCGCCAGCAGGAACTGGATGGACCCGAAATTGTTTCTGGCGCGTAGAAACTTGTGGCGAATATCCAATCGAATGAAGTTCACGCGGCGTAGCGCAGCACGGAAAGCATCCAAAACGAATGTAAGTATAGCGACTGTTGGTAGCGATTTTGTATGTGACGAATTGCTGGCACGAATGTTTTTAATCTGCTTAGGAGACCATCCTTTATGCTGAGTGGGTGGATGTACAAGTGTGGTGAGTTGTCTTGTGTGCGAGTGTGGTGTTGTCAAGTATTAGTGTGTGCTAGTTTTTCCGGTTAAAGTGGGGGGATGCTTAACTCATTTAAACAATGCATATATACAAGAAAATCGACTTTATACCTAAATATAAGACTACGGAATTCTTCCAAAGGTACTGTCGTTATGCCGCCATGGCTCTTTATCAACTTCAATACGTTAAAGAAGGTTAATTAACTTAAATATGTTAAACTAATGGTTTGAAGCTTTCGATATCGACTGCTAAATGTGTAAATACAAGAAAATCGGCTTTACACCTAAATATAAAATTATAACATTACGGAATTCTTCTAAATGCACTGCCGTTATACCGTTAAGGCTTTATGTAGACTTCAGCATGCTAACAACTGTTTATTAACTTAATATGTTAAACTAATGATTTGAAGCATTTCGATATCGATAGGTAAATATGTATATACAAGAAAATCGACTTTATACCTAAATATAAGATTATGGAATTCTTCTACGTGCACTGCAGTTATGCCTCCATGGCTATATGCCCACTTCAGATCGTTTAAGAAGGTTTATTAACTTAAATATGTTAAAGTAATGAGCTGAAGCATTTTGATATCGATTGCTAAATGTGTATATACAAGAAAATCGATTTCATACCTAAATAAAAGATTACGGAAAGTTCCCAAATATACGGCCGTTATGCCGTTATGGCTTTTGTAAAGAAGGTTAATTATTTAAATATGTTAAACTAATGATTTGAAGCATTTCGATATCGATTGCTAAATGTGTGAATTCAAGAAAATCGACTTTATACCTAAATATAAGATTACGGAATTCTTCCAAATGTACTGTCGTTATGCCGCCATGGCTTTGTATCAACTTCGATACGTTAAAGAAGGTTAATTATTTTAAATATGTTAAACTAATGGTTTGAAGCATTTCGATATCGACTGCTAAATGTGTAAATACAAGAAAATCGACTTTATACCTAAATATAAAATTATAACATTACGGAATTCTTCTAAATGCACTGCCGTTATACCGTTACGGCTTTATGTAGACTTTAGTAAGCTAAAAAATGTTTATTATCTTAATATGTTAAACAAATGATTTGAAGCATTTCGATATCGATAGCTAAATATGTATATAAAAGAAAATCGACTTTATACCTAAATATAAGATTATGGAATTCATCTACATCCACTGCCGTTATGCCGCCATGGCTATATGCCCACTTCAGATCGTTTAAGAAGGTTTATTAACTTAAATATGTTAAACTAATGATTTGAAGCATTTCGATATCGATTGCTAATTGTGTATATACAAGAAAATCGATTTCATACCTAAATAAAAGATTACGGAAATTACCCAAATATACTGCCGTTATGCCGTTATGGCTTTTGTAAAGAAGGTTAATTATTTAAATATGTTAAGCTAATGGTTTGAAGCATTTCGATATCGATTGCTAAATGTGTAAATACAAGAAAATGGACTTTATACCTAAATATAAAATTATAACATTATGGAATTCTTCTAAATGCACTGCCGTTATGCCATTAGGGCTTTATGTAGACTTTAGTGCATTAAAGAAGGTTTAGTAACTTAAATATGTTAAACTAATGAGCTGAAGCATTTCGATATCGATTGCTAAATGTGTACATACAAGAAAATCGACTTTATACCTAAATATCAGATTACGGAATTCTTCCAAATGTACTGTCGTTATGCCGCCATGGCTTTGTATCTCCTTCAATACGTTAAAAAAGGTTAATTATTTTAAATATGTTAAACTAATGGTTTGAAGCATTTCGATATCGATTGCTAAATATGTATATACAAGAAAATCGACTTTATACCTAAATATAAAATTATATTATTACGGAATTTTTCTAAATGCACTGCCGTTATACCGTTAAGGCTTTATGTAGACTTTAGTAAGCTAAAAAATGTTTATTATCTTAATATGTTAAACAAATGATTTGAAGCATTTCGATATCGATAACTAAATATGTATATTAAAGAAAATCGACTTTGTACCTATATATAAGATTACGGAATTCTTCTACATCCACTGCCGTTATGCCATCTTCAGATCGTTAAAGAAGGTTTATTAACTCAAATATGTTAAACTCATGAGTTGAAGCATTTCGATATCGATTGCTAAATGTGTATATACAAGAAAATCGAATTTATACCTAAATATAAGATAACGAAATTCTTCTAAATGCACTGCCCTTATGCCGTTAACGCTTTATGTAGACTTCAGTGAGCTAAAGAAGGTTTATTAATTTAAATATGTTAAACTAATGGTTTGAAGCATTTCGATATCGATTGCTTAATGCATATATACAACAAAATCGACTTTATACTTAAATATAAGACTACGGAATTCTTCCAAATGTAATTTCGGTATGCCGGCATGTCTCTTTATCAACTTCAGTACGTTAAAGAAGGTTAATTAACTTAAATATGTTAAACTAATGGTTTGAAGCATTTCGATATCGACTGCTAAATGTGTAAATACAAGAAAATCGACTTTACACCTAAATATAAAATTATAACATTACGGAATTTTTCTAAATGCACTGCCGTTATACCGTTAAGGCTTTATGTAGACTTTAGTAAGCTAAAAAATGTTTATTATCTTAATATGTTAAACAAATGATTTGAAGCATTTCGATATCGATAGCTAAATATGTATATTAAAGAAAATCGACTTTATACCTAAATATAGGATTATGGAATTCTTCTACATCCACTGCCGTTATGCCAACTTCAGATCGTTAAAGACGGTTTATTAACTTAAATATGTTAAACTAATGAGTTGAAGCATTTCGATATCGATTGCTAAATGTGTATATACAAGAAAATCGAATTTATACCTAAATATAAGATAACGGAATTCTTCTAAATGCACTGCCCTTATGCCGTTAACGCTTTATGTAGACTTCAGTGAGTTAAAGAAGGTTTATTAACTTAAATATGTTAAACTAATGGTTTGAAGCATTGCGATATCGATTGCTTAATGCATATATACAAGAAAATCGACTTTATAACTAAATATAAGACTACGGAATTCTTACAAATGCACTGCCGTTATGCCGTTATGGCTTTATATTAACTTCAGTTCGTTAAAGAAGGTTAATTAACTTAAATATGTTAAACTAATGGTTTGAAGCATTTCGATATCGACTGCTAAATGTGTAAATACAAGAAAATCGACTTTACACCTAAATATTAAATTATAACATTACGGACTTCTTCTAAATGCAATGCCGTAATGCCATTAAGGCTTTATGTAGACTTCAGTGAGTTAAAGAAGGTTTATTAACTTAAATAAGTTAAACTAATGGTTTGAAGCATTTCGATATCGATAGCTAAATATGTATATACAAGAAAATCGACTTTATACCTAAATATAAGATTACGGAATTCTTCTACATCCACTGCCGTTATGCCAACTTCAGATCGTTAAAGAAGGTTCATTAACTTAAATATGTTAAACAAATGAGTTGAAGCATTTCGATATTGATTGCTAAATGTGTATTAACAAGAAAATCGAATTTATACCTAAATATAAGATAACGGAATTCTTCCAAATGCACTGCCGTTATGCCGTTATGGCTTTATGTAGACTTCAGTGAGTTAAAGAAGGTTTATTAACTTAAATATGTTAAACTAGTGGTTTGAAGCATTTCGATATCGATTGCTAAATGTGTATATACAAGAAAATCGACTTTACACCTAAATATAAAATTATAACATTACGGAATTCTTCTAAATGCACTGCCGTTACACCGTTAAGGCTTTATGTAGACTTCAGTAAGCTGAAAAATGTTTATTAACTTAATATGTTAAACTAATGATTTGAAGCATTTCGATATCGATAGCTAAATATGTATATACAAGAAAATCGACTTTATGCCTAAATATAAGATTATGGAATTCTTCTACGTGCACTGCAGTTATGCCTCCATGGCTATATGCCCACTTCAGATCGTTTTAGAAGATTTATTAACTGAAATATGTTAAACTAATGATCAGAAGCATATCGATATCGATTGCTAAATGTGTATATACAAGAAAATCGAATTTATACCTAAATACAAAATTATAACATTACGGAATTCTTCTAAATGCACTGCCGTTACGGAATTCTTCTAAATGCACTGCCGTTATACCGTTAAGGCTTTATGTATACTTTAATAAGCTAAAAAATGTTTATTAACTTAATATGTTAAGCTAATGATTTGAAGCATTTCGATATCGATTGCTTAATGTGTAAATCCAAGAAAATCGACTACATACCTAAATATAAGATTACGGAATTCTTCTACATGCTTTATGTTAACTTCAGGCGTTAAAGAAGCTTTATTAACTTAAATATGTTAAACTTATGATTTGAAGCATTTCGATATCGACTGCTAAATGAGTATATACAAGAAAATCGAATTTATACCTAAATATAAAATTATAACATTACGGAATTCTTCTAAATGCACTGGCGTTATACCGTTAAGGCTTTATGTAGACTTTAATAAGCTAAAAAATGTTTATTAACTTAATATGTTAAACTAATGATTTGAAGCATTTCGATATCGATATCTAAATTTGTATATAAAAGAAAATCGACTTTATACCTAAATATAAGATTACGGAATTCTTCCAATTGCACTGCTCTTATGGCTTTATATCAATACGTCAAAGAAGGTTAATTAACTTAAATATGTTAAACTAATGATGTGAAGCATTTCGATATCGCTTGCCAAAAGGTTAATTAACTTAAATATAATAAACTAATGATTTGAAGCAATTCGATATCGATTGCTAAAAGTGCATATACAAGAAAATCGACTTTATACCTAAATATAAGATTACGGAATTCTTCCAAATGTACTGTCATAATGCCGCCAGGGCTTTGTATCAACTTCAATACTTTATACCTAAATATAAGATTACGGAATTCTTCCAATTGCACTGCTGTTATGGCTTTATATCAATACGTTAAAGAAGGTTAATTAACCTAAATATGTTTAACTAATGATTTGAAGCATTTCGATATCGCTTGCCAAATATGTATATACAAGAAAATCGAATTTATACCTAAATATAAGATAACGGAATTTTTCTAAATTCACTGCCCTTATGCCGTTAACGCTTTATGTAGACTTCAATGCGTTAAAGAAGGTGTATTAACTTAAATATGTTAAACTAATGATTTGAAGCATTTCGATATCCATTGCTAAAAGTGCATATACAAGAAAATCGACTTTATACCTAAATATAAGATTACGGAATTCTTCCAAATGTACTGTCATTATGCCGCCATGGCTTTGTATCAACTTCAATACGTTAAAGAAGATTAATTATTTTAAATATGTTAAACTAATGGTTTGACGCATTTCGATATCGATTGCTAAATGAGTATATACAAGAAAATCGAATTCATACCTAAATATAAAATTATAACATTACGGAATTCTTCTAAATGCACTGCCGTTATACCGTTAAGGCTTTATGTAGACTTCAGTAAGCTAAAAAGTGTTTATTAACTTAATATGTTAAACTAATGGTTTGAAGCATTTCGATATCGATTGCTAAATGTGTATATACAAGAAAATCGACTTTACACCTAAATATAAAATTATAACATTATGGAATTCTTCTAAATGCACTGCCGTTATGACATTAGGGCTTTATGTAGACTTAAGTGCGTTAAAAAAGGTTTATTAACTTAAATATGTTAAACTAATGATTTGAAGCATTTCGATAAATGCTAAATGTGTATATACAAGAAAATCGAATTTATTCCTAAATATAAGATAACGGAATTCTTCTAAATGCACTGCCGTTATGCCGTTAAGGCTTTATGTAGACTTCCGTGAGTTAAAGAAGGTTTATTAACTTAATATGTTAAACTAATGATTTGAAGCATTTCGATATCGATAGGTAAATATGTATATACAAGAAAATCGACTTTATACCTAAATATAAGATTATGGAATTCTTCTACGTGCACTGCAG
>CM050324.1:6215876-6232274 GCA_027475135.1 Bactrocera correcta | reverse complement strand
CTTTAACGCACTGAAGTCTACATAAAGCGGTAATGGCATAACGGCAGTGCATTTAGAAAAATTCCGTTATCTTATATTTAGGTATAAATTCGATTTTCTTGTATATACATATTTGGCAAGCGATATCGAAATGCTTCAGCTCATTAGTTTAACATATTTAAGTTAATAAACCTTCTTTAACGATCTGAAGTGGGCATATAGCCATGGAGGCATAACTGCAGTGCACGTAGAAGAATTCCATAATCTTATATTTAGGTATAAAGTCGATTTTCTTGTATATACATATTTAGCTATCGATATCGAAATGCTTCAAATCATTAGTTTAACATATTTAAGTTAATTAACCTTCTTTAACTCACGGAAGTCTACATAAAGCCTTAACGGCATAACGGCAGTGCATTTAGAAGAATTCCGTTATCTTATATTTAGGTATAAATTCGATTTTCTTGTATATACACATTTAGCATTTATCGAAATGCTTCAAATCATTAGTTTAACATATTTAAGTTAATAAACCTTTTTTAACGCACTTAAGTCTACATAAAGCCCTAATGGCATAACGGCAGTGCATTTAGAAGAATTCCATAATGTTATAATTTTATATTTAGGTATAAAGTCGTATTTCTTGTATATATGCATTAAGCAATCGATATCGAAATGCTTCAAACCATTAGTTTAACATATTTAAGTTAATAAACCTTCTTTAACTCACTGAAGTCTACATAAAGCCTTAACGGCATAACGGCAGTGCATTTAGAAGAATTCCGTTATCTTATATTTAGGTATAAAGTCGATTTTCTTATATATACACATTTAGCAATCGATATCGAAATGCTTCAAATCATTAGTTTAACATATTAAGTTAATAAACATTTTTTAGCTTACTGAAGTCTACATAAAGCCTTAACGGTATAACGGCAGTGCATTTAGAAGAATTCCGTAATGTTATAATTTTATATTTAGGTATAAAGTCGATTTTCTTGTATTTAGACATTTAGCAGTCGATATCGAAATGCTTCAAACCATTAGTTTAACATATTTAAAATAATTAACCTTCTTTACAAAAGCCATAACGGCATAACGGCCGTATATTTGGGAACTTTCCGTAATCTTTTATTTAGGTATGAAATCGATTTTCTTGTATATACACATTTAGCAATCGATATCGAAATGCTTCAGCTCATTACTTTAACATATTTAAGTTAATAAACCTTCTTAAACGATCTGAAGTGGGCATATAGCCATGGAGGCATAACTGCAGTGCACGTAGAAGAATTCCATAATCTTATATTTAGGTATAAAGTCGATTTTCTTGTATATACATATTTAGCTATCGATATCGAAATGCTTCAAATCATTAGTTTAACATATTAAGTTAATAAACAGTTTTTAGCATGCTGAAGTCTACATAAAGCCTTAACGGTATAACGGCAGTGCATTTAGAAGAATTCCGTAATGTTATAATTTTATATTTAGGTGTAAAGCCGATTTTCTTGTATTTACACATTTAGCAGTCGATATCGAAAGCTTCAAACCATTAGTTTAACATATTTAAGTTAATTAACCTTCTTTAACGTATTGAAGTTGATAAAGAGCCATGGCGGCATAACGACAGTACATTTGGAAGAATTCCGTAGTCTTATATTCAGGTATAAAGTCGATTTTCTTGTATATATGCATTAAGCAATCGATATCGAAATGCTTCAAATAACTGGTTTAACATATTTAAGTTAATAAACCTTCTTTAACGAACTGAAGTTAATATAAAGCCATAACGGCATAACGGCATAACGGCAGTGCATTTAGAAGAATTACGTAATCTTATATTTAGGTATGAATTCGATTTTCTTGTATACAGTCATTTAGGAATCGATATCGAAATGCTTCAAATCATTAGTTTAACATATTTAAGTTAATAAAGCTTCTTTAACGCCTGAAGTTAACATAAAGCCATGGCGCCATAACGGCAGTGCATGTAGAAGAATTCCGTAATCTTATATTTAGGTATGTAGTCGATTTTCTTGGATCTACACATTTAGCAATCGATATCGAGAATCTTCAAATAACTGGTTTAGCATATTTAGGTTAATTAACCTTCTTTATCTTACTGAAGTTTAAATAAAGCCATAACGGCATAACGGCTGTATATTTGGGTGAATTCCGTAATCTTTTATTTAGGTATAAAATCGATTTTCTTGTATATACACATTTAGCAATCGATATCGAAATGCTTCAACTCATCAGTTTAACATATTTAAGTTAATAAACCTTCTTTAACAATCTGAAGTTGGCATAACGGCAGTGGATGTAGAGGAATTCCGTAATCTTATATTTAGGTATAAAGTCGATTTTCTTGTATATACATATTTAGCTATCGATATCGAAATGCTTCAAATCATTTGTTTAACATATTAAGTTAAAAAAACATTTTTTAGCTTACTAAAGTCTACATATAGCCTTAACGGTATAACGGCAGTGCATTTAGAAGAATTCCGTAATGTTATAATTTTATATTTAGGTATAAAGTCGATTTTCTTGTATTTGCACATTTAGCAATCGACATCGAAATGCTTCAAACCATTAGTTTAACATATTTAAAATAATTAACCTTCTTTAACGTATTGAAGTTGATACAAAGCCATGGCGGCATAATGACAGTACATATGGAAGAATTCCGTAATCTTATATTTAGGTATAAAGTCGATTTTTTGTATATACACATTTGGCAAGCGATATCGAAATGCTTCAGCTCATTAGTTTAACATATTTAAGTTAATAAACCTTCTTTAACTATCTGAAGTGGGCATATAGCCATGGAGGCATAACTGCAGTGCACGTAGAAGAATTCCATAATCTTATATTTAGGTATAAAGTAGATTTTCTTGTATTTACACATTTAGCAATCGATATCGAAATGCTTCAAACCATTAGCTTAACATATTTAAATAATTAACCTTCTTTGCAAAAGCCATAACGGCATAACGGCAGTATATTTGGGTAATTTCCGTAATCTTTTATTTAGGTATGAAATCGATTTTCTTGTATATACACATTTAGCAATCGATATCGAAATGCTTCAGCTCATTACTTTAACATATTTAAGTTATTAAACCTTCTTAAACGATCTGAAGTGGGCATATAGCCATGGAGGCATAACTGTAGTCCACGTAGAGGAATTCCATAATCTTATCTTTAGGTATAAAGTCGATTTTCTTGTATATACATATTTAGCTATCGATATCGAAATGCTTCAAATCATTAGTTTAACATATTAAGTTAATAAACCTTCTTTAACTCACTTAAGTCTACATAAAGCCTTAACGGTATAATGGCAGTGCATTTAGAAGAATTTTGTAATGTTATAATTTTATATTAGGTGTAAAGTCGATTTTCTTGTATTTACACATTAAGCAGTCGATATCGAAATGCTTCAAACCATTAGTTTAACATATTTAAGTTAATTAACCTTCTTTAACGTATTGAAGTTGATAAAGAGCCATGGCGGCATAACGACAGTACATTTGGAAGAATTCCGTAGTCTTATATTTAGGTATAAAGTCGATTTTCTTGTACATATGCATTAAGCAATCGATATCGAAATGCTTCAAATCATTAGTTTAACATATCTAAGTTAATAAACCTTCTTTAACTCACTGAAGTCTACATAAAGCCATAACGGCATAACGGCAGTGCATTTAGAAGAATTCCGTTATCTTATATTTAGGTATAAATTCGATTTTCTTGTATATACACATTTAGCAATCGATATCGAAATGCTTCAACTCATTAGTTTAACATATTTAAGTTAATAAACCTTCTTTAACATTCTGAAGTTGGCATAACGGCAGTGGATGTAGAAGAATTCCATTATCTTATATTTAGGTACAAAGTCGATTTTCTTTTATATACATATTGAGCTATCGATATCGAAATGCTTCAAATCATTAGATTAACATATTAAGTTAATAAACAGTTTTTAGCATACTGAAGTCTACATAAAGCCTTAACGGTATAACGGCAGTGCATTTAGAAGAATTCCGTAATGTTATAATTTTATATTTAGGTGTAAAGTCGATTTTCTTGTATTTACACATTTAGCACTCGATATCGAAGTGCTTCAAACCATTAGTTTAACATATTTAAGTTAATTAACCTTCTTTAACGAATTGAAGTTGATAAAAAGCCATGGCGGCATAACGACAGTACCTTTGGAAGAATTCCGTAGTCTTATATTTAGGTATAAAGTCGATTTTCTTGTATATATGCATTAAGCAATCGATATCGAAATGCTTCAAACTATTAGTTTAACATATTTAAGTTAATAAACCTTCTTTAACTCACTGAAGTCTACTTAAAGCCATAACGGCATAACGGCAGAGCATTTAGAAGAATTCCTTTATCTTATATTTAGGTATAAATTCGATTTTCTTGTATATACACATTTAGCAATCGATATCGAAATGCTTCAACTCATTAGTTTAACATATTTAAGTTAATAAACCTTCTTTAACGATCTGAAGTTGGCATAACGGCAGTGGATGTAGATGAATTCCATAAACTTATATTTAGGTATAAAGTCGATTTTCTTTTATATACATATTTAGCTATCGATATCGAAATGCTTCAAATCATTTGTTTAACATATTAAGATAATAAACATTTTTTAGCTTAATAAAGTCTACATAAAGCCTTAACGGTATAACGGCAGTGCATTTAGAAGAATTCCGTAATGTTATAATTTTATATTTAGGTATAAAGTCGATTTTCTTGTTTTTACACATTTAGCAGTCGATATCGAAATGCTTCAAACCATTAGTTTACCATATTTAAAATAATTAACCTTCTTTAACGTATTGAAGTTGATACAAAGCCATGGCGGCATAACGACAGTACATTTGGAAGAATTCCGTAATCTTATATTTAGGTATAAAGTCGATTTTCTTGAATATACACATTTAGCAATCGATATCGAAATGCTTCAAATCATTAGTTTAACACATTTAAATAATTAACCTTCTTTACAAAAGCCATAACGGCATAACGGCCGTATATTTGGGAACTTTCCGTAATCTTTTATTTAGGTATGAAATCGATTTTCTTGTATATACACATTTAGCAATCGATATCGAAATGCTTCAGCTCATTACTTTAACATATTTAATTTAATAAACCTTCTTAAACGATCTGAAGTGGGCATATAGCCATGGAGGCATAACTGCAGTGCACGTAGAAGAATTCCATAATCTTATATTTAGGTATAAAGTCGATTTTCTTGTATATACATATTTAGCTATCGATATCGAAATGCTTCAAATCATTAGTTTAACATATTTAAGTTAATAAACCTTCTTTAACTCACTGAAGTCTACTTAAAGCCATAACGGCATAACGGCAGAGCATTTAGAAGAATTCCTTTATCTTATATTTAGGTATAAATTCGATTTTCTTGTATATACACATTTAGCAATCGATATCGAAATGCTTCAAATCATTTGTTTAACATATTAAGATAATAAACATTTTTTAGCTTACTAAAGTCTACATAAAGCCTTAACGGTATAACGGCAGTGCATTTAGAAGAATTCCGTAATGTTATAATTTTATATTTAGGTGTAAAGCCGATTTTCTTGTATTTACACATTTAGCAGTCGATATCGAAAGCTTCAAACCATTAGTTTAACATATTTAAGTTAATTAACCTTCTTTAACGTATTGAAGTTGATAAAGAGCCATGGCGGCATAACGACAGTACATTTGGAAGAATTCCGTAGTCTTATATTCAGGTATAAAGTCGATTTTCTTGTATATATGCATTAAGCAATCGATATCGAAATGCTTCAAATAACTGGTTTAACATATTTAAGTTAATAAACCTTCTTTAACGCACTGAAGTCTACATAAAGCGGTAATGGCATAACGGCAGTGCATTTAGAAAAATTCCGTTATCTTATATTTAGGTATAAATTCGATTTTCTTGTATATACATATTTGGCAAGCGATATCGAAATGCTTCAGCTCATTAGTTTAACATATTTAAGTTAATAAACCTTCTTTAACGATCTGAAGTGGGCATATAGCCATGGAGGCATAACTGCAGTGCACGTAGAAGAATTCCATAATCTTATATTTAGGTATAAAGTCGATTTTCTTGTATATACATATTTAGCTATCGATATCGAAATGCTTCAAATCATTAGTTTAACATATTTAAGTTAATTAACCTTCTTTAACTCACGGAAGTCTACATAAAGCCTTAACGGCATAACGGCAGTGCATTTAGAAGAATTCCGTTATCTTATATTTAGGTATAAATTCGATTTTCTTGTATATACACATTTAGCATTTATCGAAATGCTTCAAATCATGAGTTTAACATATTTAAGTTAATAAACCTTTTTTAACGCACTTAAGTCTACATAAAGCCCTAATGGCATAACGGCAGTGCATTTAGAAGAATTCCATAATATTATAATTTTATATTTAGGTATAAAGTCGTATTTCTTGTATATATGCATTAAGCAATCGATATCGAAATGCTTCAAACCATTAGTTTAACATATTTAAGTTAATAAACCTTCTTTAACTCACTGAAGTCTACATAAAGCCTTAGCGGCATAACGGCAGTGCATTTAGAAGAATTCCGTTATCTTATATTTAGGTATAAAGTCGATTTTCTTATATATACACATTTAGCAATCGATATCGAAATGCTTCAAATCATTAGTTTAACATATTAAGTTAATAAACATTTTTTAGCTTACTGAAGTCTACATAAAGCCTTAACGGTATAACGGCAGTGCATTTAGAAGAATTCCGTAATGTTATAATTTTATATTTAGGTATAAAGTCGATTTTCTTGTATTTAGATATTTAGCAGTCGATATCGAAATGCTTCAAACCATTAGTTTAACATATTTAAAATAATTAACCTTCTTTACAAAAGCCATAACGGCATAACGGCCGTATATTTGGGAACTTTCCGTAATCTTTTATTTAGGTATGAAATCGATTTTCTTGTATATACACATTTAGCAATCGATATCGAAATGCTTCAGCTCATTACTTTAACATATTTAAGTTAATAAACCTTCTTAAACGATCTGAAGTGGGCATATAGCCATGGAGGCATAACTGCAGTGCACGTAGAAGAATTCCATAATCTTATATTTAGGTATAAAGTCGATTTTCTTGTATATACATATTTAGCTATCGATATCGAAATGCTTCAAATCATTAGTTTAACATATTAAGTTAATAAACAGTTTTTAGCATGCTGAAGTCTACATAAAGCCTTAACGGTATAACGGCAGTGCATTTAGAAGAATTCCGTAATGTTATAATTTTATATTTAGGTGTAAAGCCGATTTTCTTGTATTTACACATTTAGCAGTCGATATCGAAAGCTTCAAACCATTAGTTTAACATATTTAAGTTAATTAACCTTCTTTAACGTATTGAAGTTTATAAAGAGCCATGGCGGCATAACGACAGTACCTTTGGAAGAATTCCGTAGTCTTATATTTAGGTATAAAGTCGATTTTCTTGTATATATGCATTAAGCAATCGATATCGAAATGCTTCAAATAACTGGTTTAACATATTTAAGTTAATAAACCTTCTTTAACGCACTGAAGTCTACATAAAGCGTTAATGGCATAACGGCAGTGCATTTAGAAGAATTCCGTTATCTTATATTTAGGTATAAATTCGATTTTCTTGTATATACACATTTAGCATTTATCGAAATGCTTCAAATCATTAGTTTAACATATTTAAGTTAATAAACCTTTTTTAACGCACTTAAGTCTACATAAAGCCCTAATGACATAACAGCAGTGCATTTAGAAGAATTCCATAATGTTATAATTTTATATTTAGGTATAAAGTCGATTTTCTTGTATATATGCATTAAGCAATCGATATCGAAATGCTTCAAACCATTAGTTTAACATATTTAAGTTAATAAACGCAAATCAAATAGTCGTCACCGTGTACGGACGTATTTTTTTTCTGCTCCGCGCTTTATTATTTTATCTTTTTTAATGCCGTGTGTTTGCGGGCATAGAGTTGACCGTGCTCAGCCCAAGATAAATTGTAATAAATGCAATCAATTTTTCCACTTGACGTGTGTAAATTTGTCGCAGGCTGACGTGGATTTTTTGCAGAAATCAAAAAATTCTTTTTATTGTAAAGTGTGCGCGGCGGTTCGGAGAAATTCCATTCGGTCGCCGCCTGCGTCGCCATCAGTGCGCAATGCTCAGTGCACTCAAACTCCAAGTTCGCAACAACAAAATGATGAACACTCGAACAGTGTAATTACTGAACCTTTGTTGGAGCATAATAATCTTAATATTGTAAATTCAGTGCTTAATTCTCTGGTATTGGAAGTAAGTTCACTGAGAAGTGAACAAGCGAAGGCGCTCGCGTTAATACAACAATTATGTGATGATCGTAATTCGTTAATCGCTAAGTTAAACGAACTTAAATCAGAGATCGGCATTGTGCATAAGAAATTGTCCGATAATGGCAAGATCACTACACCAGCTTCGAATGTTATCTCTGCTGCTAACGTCTCTCTCACTGCTGCGTCTACTGTTGGTACAAGTGACTCTACAATCGCTGCTCCGTCTATTGCCGCTGTCTCTGCTGATAACGAGTGTGGGAATTATCTCGCTCCCGCTACACCGAAGGAACTCTCTGCAGCTTCAGCTATTGCTAACTCTATCCTTACTTCTACGACTATTGTGGGTACAAATGCTCCGTCACCTAACGTTGTTGTTTCGGCTCCCACTGATAGCGTGAGTATGGATTATCTCGCTCCCGCTACTACGAAAGCAATCTCTGCCGCTCCGTCTGGTGCTGGCTTCACTCTCTCTATTGCTGCTGACAATAAAAACGCCAATACATATGCTGATGCTGTTGCTAGGAATATCAACACTCATTTGAAAGCCAATAACAATTCAACAGTTGCTGCTAAACCAGCTCGCAACCCTGTCGCTGTCAATGCTGCTCAATCTGTCGCCGTTGATGATTCTGTTAACCTGAACTCTTCTACTTCAGTTGCTGCTAATAGAAATTTGAAGGTAAAAGTGAGTACTAGGAACAAAAAATCCCCAGCCACTTCAACTGTCGTTGGTGTTAATGCCAATCGTGATCTTGATGTCGTCATACCCAAGAAATGGATTCACTTATCTGCATTTAAGAACTCAGTTACTGAGGAAGATATTATATCTTTTGTTGTTAAACATGCTAATGTTGATAGAGAGCATCTTCTATGTTATAAATTAATTAAGAAAGATACAGATATTAATAATCTTAAGAGGATAAACTTTAAGTTAGGTGTGTCCCCATCTTTTTTTAATGCCGTTTTCTCCTCTTCAGTGTGGCCTTCTGGCATTAAGTTACGTCCCTTTAAGTTTTTTCCAAAGGGAGGGGTAAACAGTGCTGCAGATTAGTTGATGCGCCTGTTAATCACGATTCTACTCATGCGTTTTCTGAACCTTCCTCAACTGGCTCTTGTCTTAAGGTATACTACCAAAATTTATCGGGCATTAGGTGTAAATAAAATATTATTCGCAATTTTTCTTCACATTTGGATTTCGATATTATCGTTATTGTTGAGACTTGGCTGAATTCTAGTTATTTTGATAGCGAATATTTTGACTCTAATCTCTATTATGTCTTCCGCAAAGACAGAGATCACGAAAAAACTGGCTGTCTAAGAGGGGGTGGAGTTCTCTTAGCAGTTCATCGCAAATATCGTTCTCGCTTAATTATGCTTGATAACGAAGATTCTATTCTGGACCAACTATGTATCTGTATCAATGATGCTCTGTTCATTGCAGTCTCATACATCCCTCCTAATAGTCCTCTAGAGTTGTATAAGCTGCACGCAAATAATATATCCTCGCTGGTATTAGGTAAGGTGAAAGAGAATAATATCTGTGTTCTGGGTGACTTTAATTTAAGCAATATTGTCTGGTCTGGTTGTTCCTATAGTCCAGCTCTTATTCCTTCAAATTTTACATCAACTCAGGAGTTATTTCTCATTGATAGCTTGCTTAGTCTCAATCTGATTCAAATCAACTCATATTCAAATAGTCTCGATCGATTTCTAGACTTAGTCTTTCTCAGTGATAATTTAAAATTTAGGTTTCTTGATGGATTCTCTTCAATCACCCCAGCCACCATCCATCATTCCCCGCTAGCGTTTGAGGTGGATACTTACCTTTTCGCTCCTGTAAAACCTATTGATGGGCTTGGTTTTAATTTTGCATTTTGTGATTTTGAACGACTCAACAATCAGCTCTTGGGAATTAAATGGGATGATTTACTTTCGGGGCTAGATACAGCTAATAGTTTCTCCATTTTTAAGAAATCAATTCAGGAATTCTGTCATTATAATATCCCGCTAAAACACACACAACCATATAAGCTGCCTTGGTATACTAAGGACCTGAAACGTCTAAAAAATCTCAGAAATAAATACTATAGAAAATTCTCTTCAACTAAATCTCATGTTTCCTTTGTTCAATATCAGCACTACACAAAACTGTTTAATGAATTGGATAAGTCTCTTTATAAAAGGTTTATTAATAATACGGAGTCTACAATCAAGTCGAACCCTAAGTTCTTTTGGAACTTTGTAAAATCTAGAAGAGCGTGTTCGGCCATTCCTTCTGCTTTACGCTGGGGAGATAAGTCGGCATACACTCCGGTCGAAATCTCCAACTTGTTCGCTGAATTTTTCAAATCGAACTATGTTCAAGAGGATCCTGGTACTAGTTCCACTTTTTCAGCTAATGACTTCCCATCCATAAATTTTGGCTCACTGTGTCTTTCACAGGATGATATTGCCAAGGCTATCGGTGATATTAAGTCTTCTACCAAATTGGATTTGGATGGACTTCCGCCCGTACTAATAAAAAACTGTACTGCCTTAGTATATCCCCTCATGCTTATTTTCAATAAGTCTCTCTCCTCCGGGAATTTTATTTCTGACTGGAAATTGACATGCATTACCCCCATACTTAAAGGTGGTAGAAAGGACGTTATCTCCAATTACAGGCCTATTTCTAAACTGTCTACTATTTCAAAAATTTTTGAGTGTTCTGTTAAAAATAAATTATTTTTTGCAGTAAAATCAATAATTAATGTCAATCAGCACGGGTTTGTCTCTGGGCGCTCCACTGTGTCAAACTTAGCAGTTTTTAGTGACTATTGCATGTCTGCATTCTCCGCTGGATTTCAGGTAGATTGTGTCTACACAGATTTCTCTAAAGCCTTTGATAAAGTTTCACACAATATTCTAATTAAAAAATTATCATCTCTAGGATTTCACTCGGTCTTCCTGCAGTGGATTAAATCATATCTGCAAAACAGACGATGCGTTGTCAGTGTCGATGGAGTGTCATCTGATTCATTCATTGCGTCTTCGGGAGTCCCACAAGGAAGCGTCTTGGGTCCACTTCTCTTTGTGCTGTTTATCAATGACATTTCCTGTTGCTTCTCTTTCGCTAACTATCTGTTATATGCAGATGACCTAAAAATTTTTGCAATAATCAAAAACACACAAGATGTACTCAAACTTCAATGTGATATTGATACTTTTCATAATTGGTGCATGAAATCGAAGCTTTTTCTGAACCTCGATAAATGCTCACAGATCTCTTTTGGTAGGGGACGCAACATCCTATCTTCCAGCTACAATATTTCTAACTGCGTCCTAAAATGCGTTACTGAAATCAAAGATCTTGGGGTAATCTTTGACAACAGATTTTCTTTCAGTAATCACATCAACTATATCACTTCAAAAGCATTTTCTGTACTCGGCTTTGTCCGTCGAAATTCTACAAATTTTTCCGACCCCTACACGTTAAAATTACTGTACACATGTTTTGTGCGGTCCATTTTGGAGTATGCAGTGTTTATTTGGAGACCATATTGCATATCGTCAATTAACAGGATCGAGCGTGTCCAAAAGATCTTTCTTAAATATGCTCTCCGCTCCTTAAAGTTTGTTGACCCATTACCATCGTATACATCGCGTTTATTGCTGATACATCTTAAATTACTGGATAATCGAAGGTCCGTTCTCTCCCTTTCATTTGTCTTCAATGTAATCAACGGAGGTATTGACTGTCCCTATTTATTAGCGAAACTTAACTTCAATGCTCCCCAGCGTTGTCTCAGGTCCATTTCCCCATTTTATTACAAAAAGGAAAGCACTAATTTTGCTGAATATGCTCCCCTCAAGAGGGCTATGCGTGAGTTTAACTCGATTTCCGAGAAAGTTCTTCTTGATTTCTCTCACACTAAGGATTCCTTCATTAATACCCTCAATTCTGTTTTTTAGTTTAAGTTATCTATTCATATTATTGTAATTTTAATTATTCTAGAATTCTAATATGCATCCTAGTTTTCATTAGTCTGTAAGAATTAATGTTCATAGACTTTACTAAATAAATAAATAAATAAATAAATAAATAAATAAATAAATAAACCTTCTTTAACTCACTGAAGTCTACATAAAGCCTTAACGGCATAACGGCAGTGCATTTAGAAGAATTCCGTTATCTTATATTTAGGTATAAAGTCGATTTTCTTGTATATACACATTTAGCAATCGATATCGAAATGCTTCAAATCATTAGTTTAACATATTAAGTTAATAAACATTTTTTAGCTTACTGAAGTCTACATAAAGCCTTAACGGTATAACGGCAGTGCATTTAGAAGAATTCCGTAATGTTATAATTTTATATTTAGGTGTAAAGTCGATTTTCTTGTATTTACACATTTAGCAGTCGATACCGAAATGCTTCAAACCATTAGTTTAACATATTTAAAATAATAAGACTTCTTTAACGTATTGAAGTTGATACAAAGCCATGGCGGCATAACGACAGTACATTTAGAAGAATTCCGTAATCTTATATTTAGGTATAAAGTCGATTTTCTTGTATATACTCATTTAGCAATCGATATCGAAATGCTTCAAATCATAAGTTTAAAATATTTAAGTTAATAAAATGCAAAATGCTTCCAACCATCAGTTTAACATATTCAAAATAATTAACCTTCTTTAACGTATTGAAGTTGATACAAAGCCATGGCGGCATAATGACAGTACATTTGGAAGAATTCCGTAATCTTATATTTAGGTATAAAATCGATTTCCTTGTATATACACATTTAGCAATCGACATCGAAATCATTAGTTTAACATATTTAAGTTAATAAACCTTCTTTAACGCACTGAAGTCTACATAAAGCCTTAACGGCATAACAGCAGTGCATTTGGAAAAATTCCGTTATCCTATATTTAGGTATAAATTCGATTTTCTTGTATATACACATTTAGCAATCGATATCGAAATGCTTCAAATCATTAGTTTAACATATTTAAGTTAATACATTTGGAAGAATTCCGTAATCTTATATTTAGGTATAAAGTCGATTTTCTTGAAAATACACATTTAGCTATCGATATTGAAATGCATAGAGCGTTAACGGCATAACGGCAGTACATTTAGAAAAATTCCGTTATCTTATATTTAGGTATAAATTCGATTTTCTTGTATATACACATTTAGCAAGCGATATCGAAATCCTTCAAATCATTAGTTTAACATATTTAAGTTAATTAACCTTCTTTAACGTATTGAAGTTGATAAAGAGCCATGGCGGCATAACGATAGTACATTTGGAAGAATTCTGTAGTCTTATATTCAGGTATAAAGTCGATTTTCTTGTATATATGCATTAGGCAATCGATATCGAAATGCTTCAAATAACTGGTTTAACATATTTAAGTTAATAAACCTTCTTTAACGAACTGAAGTTAATATAAAGCCATAACGGCATAACGGCAGTGCATTTAGAAGAATTACGTAATCTTATATTTAGGTATGAATTCGATTTTCTCGTATATACTCATTTAGCAATCGATATCGAAATGCTTCAAATCATTAGTTTAACATATTTAAGTTAATAAAGCTTCTTTAACG
Source organism: Bactrocera correcta (assembly GCA_027475135.1). Taxonomy (NCBI): domain Eukaryota; kingdom Metazoa; phylum Arthropoda; class Insecta; order Diptera; family Tephritidae; genus Bactrocera; species Bactrocera correcta. The sequence goes on along the minus strand of CM050324.1, from coordinate 6,218,265 downwards.
CCTGAAGTTAACATAAAGCCATGGCGCCATAACGGCAGTGCATGTAGAAGAATTCCGTAATCTTATATTTAGGTATAAAGTAGATTTTCTTGTATATACACATTTAGCAATCGATATCGAAATGCTTCAAATCATTAGTTTATCATATTTAGGTTAATTAACCTTCTTTATCTTACTGAAGTTTAAATAAAGCCATAACGGCATAACGGCTGTATATTTGGGTGAATTCCGTAATCTTTTATTTAGGTATAAAATCGATTTTCTTGTATATACACATTTAGCAATCGATATCGAAATGCTTCAACTCATTAGTTTAAGATATTTAAGTTAATAAACCTTCTTTAACAATATGAAGTTGGCATAACGGCAGTGGATGTAGAAGAATTCCGTAATCTTATATTTAGTTATCGATATCGAAATGCTTCAAATCATTTGTTTAACATATTAAGTTAAAAAACATTTTTTAGCTTACTAAAGTCTACATATAGCCTTAACGGTATAACGGCAGTGCATTTAGAAGAGTTCCGTAGTGTTATCATTTTATATTTAGGTATAAAGTCGATTTTCTTGTATTTGCACATTTAGCAATCGATATCGAAATGCTTCAAACCATTAGCTTAACATATTTAAATAATTAACCTTCTTTACAAAAGCCATAACGGCATAACGGCAGTATATTTGGGTAATTTCCGTAATCTTTTATTTAGGTATGAAATCGATTTTCTTGTATATACACATTTAGCAATCGATATCGAAATGCTTCAAACCATTAGTTTAACATATTTAAAATAATTAACCTTCTTTAACGTATTGAAGTTGATACAAAGCCATGGCGGCATAATGACAGTACATTTGGAAGAATTCCGTAATCTTATATATAGGTATAAAGTCGATTTTCTTGTATATACACATTTGTCAAGCGATATCGAAATGCTTCAAATCATTAGTTTAACATATTTAAGTTAATAAACCTTCTTTAAAGCACTGAAGTCTACATAAAGCGTTAACGGCATAACGGCAGTGCATTTAAAAAAATTCCGTTATCTTATATTTAGTTTTAAATTCGATTTTCTTGTATATACATATTTGGCAAGCGATATCGAAATGCTTCAGCTCATTAGTTGAACATATATAAGTTAATAAAACTTCTTTAACGATCTGAAGTGGGCATATAGCCATGGAGGCATAACTGCAGTGCACGTAGAAGAATTCCATAATCTTATATTTAGGTATAAAGTCGATTTTCTTGTATTTACACATTTAGCAATCGATATCGAAATGCTTCAAACCATTAGCTTAACATATTTAAATAATTAACCTTCTTTACAAAAGCCATAACGGCATAACGGCAGTATATTTGGGTAATTTCCGTAATCTTTTATTTAGGTATGAAATCGATTTTCTTGTATATACACATTTAGCAATCGATATCGAAATGCTTCAAATCATTAGTTTAACATATTAAGTTAATAAACAGTTTTTAGCATACTGAAGTCTACATAAAGCCTTAACGGTATAACGGCAGTGCATTTAGAAGAATTCCGTAATGTTATAATTTTATATTTAGGTGTAAAGTCGATTTTCTTGTATTTACACATTTAGCAGTCGATATCGAAATGCTTCAAACCATTAGTTTAACATATTTAAGTTAATTAACCTTCTTTAATGTACTGAAGTTGATAAAGGGCCATGGCGGCATAACGGCAGTACCTTTGGAAGAATTCCGTAGTCTTATATTTATGTATAAAGTCGATTTTCTTGTATATATGCATTAAGCAATCGATATCGAAATGCTTCAAACCATTAGTTTAACATATTTAAGTTAATAAACCTTCTTTGACTCACTGAAGTCTACATAAAGCCATAACGGCATAACGGCAGTGCATTTAGAAGAATTCCGTTATCTTATATTTAGGTATAAATTCGATTTTCTTGTATATACACATTTAGCAATCGATATCGAAATGCTTCAACTCATTAGTTTAACATATTTAAGTTAATAAACCTTCTTTTACGATCTGAAGTTGGCATAACGGCAGTGGATGTAGAAGAATTCCATAATCTTATATTTAGGTATAAAGTCGATTTTCTTTTATATACATATTTAGCTATCGATATCGAAATGCTTCAAATCATTTGTTTAACATATTAAGATAATAAACATTTTTTAGCTTACTAAAGTCTACATAAAGCCTTAGCGGTATAACGGCAGTGCATTTAGAAGAATTCCGTAATGTTATAATTTTATATTTAGGTATAAAGTCGATTTTCTTGTATATACACATTAAGCAATCGATATCGAAATGCTTCAAATCATAAGTTTAAAATATTTAAGTTAATAAACCTTCTTTAACGCACTGAAGTCTACATAAAGCCTTGACGGTATAAC
>CM050324.1:6186372-6214876 GCA_027475135.1 Bactrocera correcta | reverse complement strand
ACTTTATACCTAAATAAAAGATAACAAATTCTTCTAATGCACTGCCTTATGCGAAGGCTTTATGTAGACTTCAGTGAGTTAAAGAGGGTTTATTAACTTAAATATGTTAAACTAATGATTTGAAGCATTTCGATATCGATTGCTAAATGTGTATATACAAGAAAATCTACTTTATACCTAAATATAAGATTACGGAATTCTTCTACATGCACTGCCGTTATGGCGCCATGGCTTTATGTTAACTTCAGGCGTTAAAGAAGCTTTATTAACTTAAATATGTTAAACTAATGATTTGAAGCATTTCGATATCGATTGCTAAATGAGTATATACGAGAAAATCGAATTCATACCTAAATATAAGATTACGTAATTCTTCTAAATGCACTGTCGTTATGCCGTTATGGCTTTATATTAACTTCAGTTCGTTAAAGAAGGTTTATTAACTTAAATATGTTAAACCAGTTATTTGAAGCATTTCGATATCGATTGACTAATGCATATATACAAGAAAATCGACTTTATACCTGAATATAAGACTACGGAATTCTTCCAAATGTACTGTCGTTATGGCTTTATATCAACTTCAATAAGTTAAAGAAGGTTAATTAACTTAAATATGTTAAACTAATGATTTGAAGCATTTCGATATCGCTTGCCAAATATGTATATACAAGAAAATCGAATTTATACCTAAATATAAGATAACGGAATTTTTTTAAATGCACTGCCGTTATACCGTTAACGCTTTATGTAGACTTCAGTGCGTTAAAGAAGGTTTGTTAACTTAAATATGTTAAACTAATGATTTGAAGCATTTCGATATCGATTGCTATATGTGTATATAAAAGAAAATTGACTTTATACCTAAATATAAGATTACGGAATTCTTCCAAATGTACTGTCATTATGCCGCCATGGCTTTGTATCGACTTCAATACGTTAAAGAAGGTTAATTATTTTGAATATGTTAAACTGATGGTTTGAAGCATTTTGATATCGCTTGCTAAATGAATATATACAAGAAAGTCGAATTTATACCTAAATATAAGATAACGGAATTCTTCTAAATGCAGTGCAGTTATACCGTCAAGGCTTTATGTAGACTTCAGTGCGTTAAAGAAGGTTTATTAACTTAAATATTTTAAACTTATGATTTGAAGCATTTCGATATCGATTGCTTAATGTGTATATACAAGAAAATCGACTTTATACCTAAATATAAAATTATAACATTACGGAATTCTTCTAAATGCACTGCCGTTATACCGCTAAGGCTTTATGTAGACTTTAGTAAGCTAAAAAATGTTTATTATCTTAATATGTTAAACAAATGATTTGAAGCATTTCGATATCGATAGCTAAATATGTATATAAAAGAAAATCGACTTTATACCTAAATATAAGATTATGGAATTGTTCTACATCCACTGCCGTTATGCCAACTTCAGATCGTAAAAGAAGGTTTATTAACTTAAATATGTTAAACTAATGAGTTGAAGCATTTCGATATCGATTGCTAAATGTGTATATACAAGAAAATCGAATTTATACCTAAATATAAGATAACGGAATTCTTCTAAATGCACTGCCGTTATGCCGTTATGGCTTTATGTAGACTTCAGTGAGTCAAAGAAGGTTTATTAACTTAAATATGTTAAACTAATGGTTTGAAGCATTTCGATATCGATTGCTTAATGCATATATACAAGAAAATCGACTTTATACCTAAATATAAGACTACGGAATTCTTCCAAAGGTACTGCCGTTATGCCGCCATGGCCCTTTATCAACTTCAGTACGTTAAAGAAGGTTAATTAACTTAAATATGTTAAACTAATGGTTTGAAGCATTTCGATATCGACTGCTAAATGTGTAAATACAAGAAAATCGACTTTACACCTAAATATAAAATTATAACATTACGGAATTCTTCTAAATGCACTGCCGTTATACCGTTAAGGCTTTATGTAGACTTCAGTATGCTAAAAACTGTTTATTAACTTAATATGTCAAACTAATGATTTGAAGCATTTCGATATCGATTGCTAAATGTGTATATACAAGAAAATCGATTTCATACCTAAATAAAAGATTACGGAAATTACCCAAATATACTGCCGTTATGCCGTTATGGCTTTTGTAAAGAAGGTTAATTATTTAAATATGTTAAGCTAATGGTTTGAAGCATTTCGATATCGATTGCTAAATGTGTAAATACAAGAAAATCGACTTTATACCTAAATATAAGATTATGGAATTCTTCTACGTGCACTGCAGTTATGCCTCCATGGCTATATGCCCACTTCAGATCGTTAAAGAAGTTTTATTAACTTATATATGTTCAACTAATGAGCTGAAGCATTTCGATATCGCTTGCCAAATATGTATATACAAGAAAATCGAATTTAAAACTAAATATAAGATAACGGAATTTTTTTAAATGCACTGCCGTTATGCCGTTAACGCTTTATGTAGACTTCAGTGCTTTAAAGAAGGTTTATTAACTTATATATGTTAAACTAATGATTTGAAGCATTTCGATATCGCTTGACAAATGTGTGTATACACGAAAATCGACTTTATACCTAAATATAAGATTACGGAATTCTTCCAAATGTACTGTCATTATGCCGCCATGGCTTTGTATCAACTTCAATACGTTAAAGAAGGTTAATTATTTTAAATATGTTAAACTAATGGTTTGAAGCATTTCGATATCGATTGCTAAATGTGTATATACAAGAAAATCGATTTCATACCTAAATAAAAGATTACGGAAATTACCCAAATATATGGCCGTTATGCCGTTATGGCTTTTGTAAAGAAGGTTAATTATTTAAATATGATAAGCTAATTGTTTGAAGCATTTCGATATCGATTGCTAAATGAGTATATACGAGAAAATCGAATTCATACCTAAATATAAGATTACGTAATTCTTCTAAATGCACTGTCGTTATGCCGTTATGGCTTTATATTAACTTCAGTTCGTTAAAGAAGGTTTATTAACTTAAATATGTTAAACCAGTTATTTGAAGCATTTCGATATCGATTGACTAATGCATATATACAAGAAAATCGACTTTATACCTGAATATAAGACTACGGAATTCTTCCAAATGTACTGTCGTTATGGCTTTATATCAACTTCAATAAGTTAAAGAAGGTTAATTAACCTAAATATGATAAACTAATGATTTGAAGCATTTCGATATCGATTGCTAAATGTGTATATACAAGAAAATCTACTTTATACCTAAATATAAGATTACGGAATTCTTCTACATGCACTGCCGTTATGGCGCCATGGCTTTATGTTAACTTCAGGCGTTAAAGAAGCTTTATTAACTTAAATATGTTAAACTAATGATTTGAAGCATTTCGATATCGATTGCTAAATGAGTATATACGAGAAAATCGAATTCATACCTAAATATAAGATTACGTAATTCTTCTAAATGCACTGTCGTTATGCCGTTATGGCTTTATATTAACTTCAGTTCGTTAAAGAAGGTTTATTAACTTAAATATGTTAAACCAGTTATTTGAAGCATTTCGATATCGATTGCCTAATGCATATATACAAGAAAATCGACTTTATACCTGAATATAAGACTACGGAATTCTTCCAAATGTACTGTCGTTATGCCGCCATGGCTCTTTATCAACTTCAATACGTTAAAGAAGGTTAATTAACTTAAATATGTTAAACTAATGATTTGAAGGATTTCGATATCGCTTGCTAAATGTGTATATACAAGAAAATCGAATTTATACCTAAATATAAGATAACGGAATTTTTCTAAATGTACTGCCGTTATGCCGTTAACGCTCTATGCATTTCGATATCGATAGCTAAATGTGTATATTCAAGAAAATCGACTTTATACCTAAATATAAGATTACGGAATTCTTCCAAATGTATTAACTTAAATATGTTAAACTAATGATTTGAAGCATTTCGATATCGATTGCTAAATGTGTATATACAAGAAAATCGAATTTATACCTAAATATAGGATAACGGAATTCTTCCAAATGCACTGCTGTTATGCCGTTAAGGCTTTATGTAGACTTCAGTGCGTTAAAGAAGGTTTATTAACTTAAATATGTTAAACTAATGATTTCGATGTCGATTGCTAAATGTGTATATACAAGGAAATCGACTTTATACCTAAATATAAGATTACGGAATTCTTCCAAATGTACTGTCATTATGCCGCCATGGCTTTGTATCAACTTCAATACGTTAAAGAAGGTTAATTATTTTGAATATGTTAAACTGATGGTTGGAAGCATTTTGCATTTTATTAACTTAAATATTTTAAACTTATGATTTGAAGCATTTCGATATCGATTGCTAAATGAGTATATACAAGAAAATCGACTTTATACCTAAATATAAGATTACGGAATTCTTCTAAATGTACTGTCGTTATGCCGCCATGGCTTTGTATCAACTTCAATACGTTAAAGAAGGTTTATTATTTTAAATATGTTAAACTAATGGTTTGAAGCATTTCGATATCGACTGCTTAATGTGTAAATACAAGAAAATCGACTTTAAACCTAAATATAAAATTATAACATTACGGAATTCTTCTAAATGCACTGCCGTTATACCGTTAAGGCTTTATGTAGACTTCAGTAAGCTAAAAAATGTTTATTAACTTAATATGTTAAACTAATGATTTGAAGCATTTCGATATCGATTGCTAAATGTGTATATACAAGAAAATCGACTTTATACCTAAATATAAGATAACGGAATTCTTCTAAATGCACTGCCGTTATGCCGTTAAGGCTTTATGTAGACTTCAGTGAGTTAAAGAAGGTTTATTAACTTAAATATGTTAAACTAATGGTTTGAAGCATTTCGATATCGATTGCTTAATGCATATATACAAGAAAATCGACTTTATACCTAAATATAAAATTATAACATTATGGAATTCTTCTTAATGCACTGCCGTTATGTCATTAGGGCTTTATGTAGACTTTAGTGCGTTAAAAAAGGTTTATTAACTTAAATATGTTAAACTAATGATTTGAAGCATTTCGATAAATGCTAAATGTGTATATACAAGAAAATCGAATTTATACCTAAATATAAGATAACGGAATTCTTCTAAATGCACTGCCGTTATGCCGTTAAGGCTTTATGTAGACTTCCGTGAGTTAAAGAAGGTTTATTAACTTAATATGTAAACTAATGATTTGAAGCATTTCGATATCGATAGCTAAATATGTATATAGAAGAAAATCGACTTTATACCTAAATATAAAATTATGGAATTCTTCTACGTGCACTGCAGTTATGCCTCCATGGTTATATGCCCACTTCAGATCGTTAAAGAAGGTTTATTAACTTAAATATGTTAAACTAATGAGCTGAAGCATTTCGATATCGCTTGCCAAATATGTATATACAAGAAAATCGAATTTATACCTAAATATAAGATAACGGAATTTTTCTAAATGCACTGCCGTTATGCCATTAACGCTTTATGTAGACTTCAGTGCGTTAAAGAAGGTTTATTAACTTAAATATGTTAAACCAGTTATTTGAAGCATTTCGATATCGATTGCTTAATGCATATATACAAGAAAATCGACTTTTTACCTAAATATAAGACTACGGAATTCTTCAAAAGGTACTGTCGTTATGCCGCCATGGCTCTTTATCAACTTCAATACGTTAAAGAAGGTTAATTAACTTAAATATGTTAAACTAATGGTTTGAAGCTTTCGATATCGACTGCAAAATGTGTAAATACAAGAAAATCGGCTTTACACCTAAATATAAAATTATAACATTACGGAATTCTTCTAAATGCACTGCCGTTATACCGTTGAGGCTTTATGTAGACTTCAGCATGCTAAAAACTGTTTATTAACTTAATATGTTAAACTAATGATTTGAAGCATTTCGATATCGATAGGTCAATATGTATATACAAGAAAATCGACTTTATACCTAAATATAAGATTATGGAATTCTTCTACGTGCACTGCAGTTATGCCTCCATGGCTATATGCCCACTTCAGATCGTTTAAGAAGGTTTATTAACTTAAATATGTTAAAGTAATGAGCTGAAGCATTTCGATATCGATTGCTAAATGTGTATATACAAGAAAATCGATTTCATACCTAAATAAAAGATTACGGAAAGTTCCCAAATATACGGCCGTTATGCCGTTATGGCTTTTGTAAAGAAGGTTAATTATTTAAATATGTTAAACTAATGATTTGAAGCATTTCGATATCGATTGCTAAATGTGTGTATTCAAGAAAATCGACTTTATACCTAAATATAAGATTACGGAATTCTTCCAAATGTACTGTCGTTATGCCGCCATGGCTTTGTATCAACTTCGATACGTTAAAGAAGGTTAATTATTTTAAATATGTTAAACTAATGGTTTGAAGCATTTCGATATCGACTGCTAAATGTGTAAATACAAGAAAATCGCCTTTATACCTAAATATAAAATTATAACATTACGGAATTCTTCTAAATGCACTGCCGTTATACCGTTAAGGCTTTATGTAGACTTTAGTAAGCTAAAAAATGTTTATTATCTTAATATGTTAAACAAATGATTTGAAGCATTTCGATATCGATAGCTAAATATGTATATAAAAGAAAATCGACTTTATACCTAAATATAAGATTATTCAATTCATCTACATCCACTGCCGTTATGCAAACTTCAGATCGTTAAAGAAGGTTTATTAACTTAAATATGTTAAACTAATGAGTTGAAGCATTTCGATATCGATTGCTAAATGTGTATATACAAGAAAATCGAATTTATACCTAAATATAAGATAAAGGAATTCTTCTAAATGCACTGCCGTTATGCCGTTATGGCTTTATGTAGACTTCAGTGAGTTAAAGGAGGTTTATTAACTTAAATATGTTAAACTAATGGTTTGAAGCATTTCGATATCGATTGCTTAATGCATATATACAAGAAAATCGACTTTATACCTAAATATAAGACTACGGAATTCTTCCAAAGGTACTGTCGTTATGCCGCCATGGCTCTTTATCAACTTCAATTCGTTAAAGATGGTTAATTAACATTAATATGTTAAACTAATGGTTTGAAGCACTTCGATATCGACTGCTAAATGCGTAAATACAAGAAAATCGACTTTACACCTAAATATAAAATTATAACATTACGGAATTCTTCTAAATGCACTGCCGTTATACCGTTAAGGCTTTATGTAGACTTCAGTATGCTAAAAACTGTTTATTTACTTAATATGTTAATCTAATGATTTGAAGCATTTCGATATCGATAGCTCAATATGTATATAAAAGAAAATCGACTTTGTACCTAAATATAAGATTATGGAATTCTTCTACATCCACTGCCGTTATGCCAACTTCAGAACGTTAAAGAAGGTTTATTAACTTAAATATGTTAAACTAATGAGTTGAAGCATTTCGATATCGATTGCTAAATGTGTATATACAAGAAAATCGAATTTATACCTAAATATAAGATAACGGAATTCTTCTAAATGCACTGCCGTTATGCCGTTATGGCTTTATGTAGACTTCAGTGAGTTAAAGAAGGTTTATTAACTTAGATATGTTAAACTAATGATTTGAAGCATTTCGATATCGATTGCTTAATGCATATATACAAGAAAATAGACTTTATACCTAAGTATAAGACTACGGAATTCTTCCAAATGTACTGTCGTTATGCCGCCATGGCTCTTTATCAACTTCAATACGTTAAAGAAGGTTTATTAACTTAAATATGTTAAACTAATGGTTTGAAGCATTTCGATATCGACTGCTAAATGTGTATATACAAGAAAATCGACTTTACACCTAAATATAAAATTATAACATTACGGAATTCTTCTAAATGCACTGCCGTTATACCGTTAAGGCTTTATGTAGACTTCAGTAAGCTAAAAAATGTTTATTAACTTAATATGTTAAACTAATGATTTGAAGCATTTCGATATCGACTGCTAAATATGTAAATACAAGAAAATCGACTTTATACCTAAATTTAAAATTATAACATTACGGAATTCTTCTAAATGCACTGCCGTTATACCGTTAAGGCTTTATGTAGACTTCAGTAAGCTAAAAAATGTTTATTAACTTAATATGTTAAATTAATGATTTGAAGCATTTCGATATCGACTGCTAAATGTTTAAATACAAGAAAATCGACTTTATACCTAAATATAAAATTATAACATTACGGAATTCTTCTAAATGCACTGCCGTTATACCGTTAAGGCTTTATGTAGACTTCAGTAAGCTAAAAAATGTTTATTAACTTAATATGTTAAACTAATGATTTGAAGCATTTCGATATCGATTGCTAAATGTGTATATACAAGAAAATCGACTTTATACCTAAATATAAGATAACGGAATTCTTCTAAATGCACTGCCGTTATGCCGTTAAGGCTTTATGTAGACTTCCGTGAGTTAAAGAAGGTTTATTAACTTAAATATGTTAAACTAATGATTTGAAGCATTTCGATATCGATTGCTAAATGTGTATATACAAGAAAATCGAATTCATACCTAAATATAAGATTACGTAATTCTTCTAAATGCTCTGCCGTTATGCGTTATGGCTTTATATTAACTTCAGTTCGTTAAAGAAGGTTTAATAACTTAAATATGTTAAACCAGTTATTTGAAGCATTTCGATATCGCTTGCCAAATATGTATATACAAGAAAATCGAATTTATACCTAAATATAAGGTAACGGAATTTTTCTAAATGCACTGCCGTTATGCCATTACCGCTTTATGTAGACTTCAGTGCGTTAAAGAAGGTTTATTAACTTAAATATGTTAAACCAGTTATTTGAAGCATTTCGATATCGATTGCTTAATGCATATATACAAGAAAATCGACTTTATACCTGAATATAAGACTACGGAATTCTTCCAAATGTACTGTCGTTATGCCGCCATGGCTCTTTATCAACTTCAATACGTTAAAGAAGGTTAATTAACTTAAATATGTTAAACTAATGGTTTGAAGCTTTCGATATCGACTGCTAAATGTGTAAATACAAGAAAATCGGCTTTACACCTAAATATAAAATTATAACATTACGGAATTCTTCTAAATGCACTGCCGTTATACCGTTAAGGCTTTATGTAGACTTCAGCATGCTAAAAACTGTTTATTAACTTAATATGTTAAACTAATGATTTGAAGCATTTCGATATCGATAGCTAAATATGTATATAAATTATAATTTTACTTTCAATTAATTTTAAATATCAGCTTTATTTTATTAAAGTATTTTTACAAAAATGATCTTAAAATACTGTCTTCTTTTAGCAACCAACGTGTCCTGCTAAAAGGTCTAATTGCAACAGACCGCACTGCTGTTAATTCTGATTGGAACAACTAAACCTCGCTCTCTGTTACATCTCGCTGTTAGCTGCTCAGTTTGCTCTCACCTTAGTTCGCCCACGCTTGTTTTCGAACTATTGGCCATGTTAAGTCGCAGTTCTCCATCCAATGATCGCTTTCACGGAAGTTGGTTCGCACTTGCTTTACAACTGCTGGGATGTAAAGTAGTAGCTGTTAACTACAGTGATCTCTCTCACAGCGTTCGGTGCACACATGCCTAACAGCTTTTGTTAATGCTTTTACGTGGGTGACCAGCAGTTATTACTGCTTTACTCCTCCCCTTCTAAATGAGGGACGTCCACGATCCTCAACAATAATGCCTAAATTAATTTCATTTGTATGATTTGATAGATTATCACAACGACATCATTGCATAAACTTTTGACCAATAACAGTGTTGCACATAGAATAGGTTGAGTTATAATTTTGTATGATTATGGTTGAGTCACTTTACTTTTGGCATTAGTTCCGCAGACCCATACATATATGGGAACAGGAATAAGTTACAAGTTAATGACTGAGATAGAAAGAACGATGATTATGAATGGTCGAGCATTGAGAAATTTTACCGCAGTTTAACAGCGGTATCATAAATCCATGAGATTCTAAAATGCTGGTATTTGTGAGCAAGTTGCATTTACATGGTTGCCAAGTTGGTTGTTCTTAAATCTAATAACTATCGTTATAACTTAACATAAATTTCCATTTCATTATAGTTAACAAAAATTTCAAAGTACAAAAGTTTTACATAGTAGAAATGAATATTCGTGAGATGCTCAGTTACCTAGTCACCATAGAATTCGATGTAGCAAAATTTAATTTTTTGTAATAAGCCTAGGTTTCTGTTATTGGAGTATCAAAGAAGAAATGTGGCCAGATTAGTATTTACCTTAAATTGTCTTTATGGACCACCCTCCCCTTAATTAAAACTGTACTCCCTAGGTCTTTTTCAATTGTATGTTCCTCAAAAAGTGGTGTTAACTTATTACCTAGTCTAGTATTTCTTTTTACCATAACTTTATCTCCTTCTTTAAAAACACGCTCGGTTCTGTTTCTGTTGTGACTTGTGAGCTCTTTTTGTTGCGCACATCTAATACGTTCAGATACTTCATTATTCGGTTCATCAATGCTGGATCTAAATACGTCTACTGGCCTCATTTTAGTAACAGAATGTATTGTTTTGTTATATTCAATGGTTGACAGCAAGATTAGATCCATCGTATCATCAATACATCTTTCCAACTTCAGGCATCTAGCAATTTCAATTAAAGTGCTGTGAAACCTCTCTACCTGACCATTGGAGCAGCTATGCAAAGGTGGAGCATTGATGATATTAATACCAAAATTATTGGAAAGAAGTTGTCTGACAGTGTTTGAATTCAACGATTTTTCGTTGTCACAATAAATAATTTTTGTTTTTGGAAAAATGTTCAAAATTTGTATTAATTGGGGCTTTATGTCCAAAATTGTTCTCGACGCAATGGTCTGAACGACTGCGAATTTTGAGAACTTGTCTACACAAGTCAAGAAATACTTTGAGTCGGTAGAAAAAATGTCAATATGCAGGATCTCTCCTGAGTATAGTGGAATGGGTGTATCTGCTATTTTATGTTTCCGATGCTGCCTATTGTACTTCGATTTAGAGCAGATCCTACAGTTTAAAACAACCTCTTTGGCTTTCTTTTCCATCTTTGGGAAAAAATAGTCCCTCAAGATTTGCTTAACATTTTCCTGTGCTGCACGGTGTGCACGATTATGCTCCGCAGCTATTATTTCCAACTGATCATTCTGGTCAAAAATGTCCGTTACATATGTTTTAGTGTATCTAAATTTTGTACTTGGAAACAGTTGCACCAAGTCATGCTGAATGTGGGCTAGTATGGATAAATTACAATGAATTGCGTTAACTACATTAGTATTCACAATGTCCTGAATAGTTCCTAAGAGTGTGCTTCTGTCACAAAACTGTATGCAGTGTCTAGTTTTATTCCCAAAAATAATGAAAGTTCATTTTGATGGAAACTCACTTTCTTCAATAATTATTTGATTCCTAAAACAATTACCCGGTTTTTCAACTAGCTCTATGGTGTACGTTAACGACCTTTCGCTATGAATCGTGGCTGAATCTGAGTTCATATTTTCGTCCATCATATTAACCTGCTGTCGCGAAAGAGCATCGGCAACGTAGTTTTTCTTTTCCAGGCTTGTAATAAAGTTTCGCATTATATTCGTCGATAAATGCTTTCCAACGTTTAATCTTTGCATTTGGATTTCTGTCAGACACCGCAAACGTTAGCGGTTGATGGTCAGTAAAAATATTCAATTGTCGTACACCATAAAGATAGTTACGAAGGTTTTTTAATGCCCAGACTATGGCCAAAAGTTCCCTTTCATTAGTGGCAAAGTGAAGTTCATTGGCTTTTAGGGTTCTGGAAATCATGGTTATTGGTCTGCCTTCCTGAGAAAGAACGGCACCCAGGCCACGATTGGAAGCATCCGTAGTTAAATCAAATGCTTTTTTAAAATCGGGGTAAGCGAGCATTACGTCTTCCGATACTAAAATGTGTTTAAGTTTCTCAAATGCTTGCAGTTGCTTTGAATTTAAAAGTATTTTCACTCTTTTGGATCTGTAAGCGCTAACTTTTCCATTATCCCCCTTCAAAATATCCGTCAATGGTTTGGCTATACTGGCCAAGTCTTTCACGAAGCATCTATAGTAGCTTGCTAATCCTAGAAAAGACTTGAGACCGAACAAGGTTTCGGGGGTTGGGAAGTTTAGCATTGTGCTAACTTTATCTGGGCACGTCTTAATGCCACCCCGTGATACAATAAATCCGAGATACTCTGTTTCAGTTTTGAAAAATTTGGACTTGTCGACTGACACCCTCATGTTAGCGTCATGTAGACTCTTCAAGACCCAATCTATGTCTTTAATGTGTTGTTCTTTAGATTCGGAATAAATAATAACATCATCTACATAAACAAAACAGCTTTTTCCTATCTTTTCCCTTAAGATGTCGTCTATGGCTCTTTGAAAAATACTCGGAGCGTTTTTTAATCCGAAAGGTAGCCTACAAAATTCATACTTTCCGTTGCTAACGGAAAAGGCTGTTTTTTCCCTGTCTCGTTCAGCGAGCTCGATCTGGTGAAATCCAGACTTCAAATCAAGGGTTGTGAAGTATTGTGCATGTCCCATATTTGATAAAATCGAAATGACATTTGGTATTGGGTATTTGTCGTCAATGGTATTTTCGTTCAGTTTGCGAAAATCTACCACCAGACGCTTGTTTTTATTGCCAAACTCATCAATGCCCTTCTTGTCCACGACCCAAATGGGGTTATTGTAGGGAGACGTAGATCGTCTTATAATACCATTTCGTAAAAGCTCTTTTATTTCATTGTTAACAAAGTCAACTACCCCCATTGGATATGGATACATCTTAGAATAAATCGGTTCTTCGTGTTTTGTACGAATCCTAGCAACTACATTTGTGTTATATGGCAGCGATTCGTTCGGATCGGCAAAAGCCTGAGATCTTTTTTTAATCATATTTGAAAAATCCTCCTTTATTGCAAGAGGTACACTTTCCTGTTGAATTTTCAAAGCATTAATGCTTTCAATTTTTATAAAATATAATTTTTCAATTCCAAAATCATGAACTATTTCACCTTTTTGAAGGTCCACGACTGCATTGACTTGCGTTAGCAGGTCAAGCCCAATTATCGCGTCAAAGCTTATTAAATTTGGTAATATTATAAAATCTGAATTTATGCCAAACAAGTTAATTTTACATTTTTGCCCTACTTTGCTCTCGCCGTGAACTGATTTAACTACGAACGGTCTCGTTTAATTCAGTAAGGGGCTTTATAAAGCTTTTTGAAGCTCCTGTGTCCACTAACATTTTTATCTCTTTGCCCTCAACTCCTATTGTTCGTTTGATCCAAGGGAGCTGGGCACCCTTTCTAAAAATTAATTTCTTCGATATCTTCGATTTCCCGTTCCACAATACTATCATACGTAGTTTTTGTTGCTGCATCTTCCGATGTATCTGATATGTGGTGGATTCTTTGGACTTTTGGACCAGTACTTCTGTCTGATACAGGAGGTCGCTTAATTTGCTGACCTTGATTGCCTGAATTAAAAGGGATTTGCCGATTATTAGAGACATGCATATTTTGGGACTTATTTTGCTGTAAAAAATTTCTTGTGGGATTGTGGTGCTCGAACTTCGTTGAGCGGCGGAAACCAGATGTGGATGGATCTATGTCCATTGGTTCGGTGCCCTGATCTCTATTATTACTCGAAAGATTGCGCTTTTCTTGTCTATTTTGGAAGTAGGGGTTTTTTATGACCGCTACGTGATTCTATTTGGTTGCTCTTGTTCTCATCTATTCTCTTAACTAAAAAATGACCTCGGTCCTTGTCCTCAAGATGTTTAGAGTAGTTTGATGCAAACATGTATCGTTCATGATTTGCTTCCACTTCCTGGGCAAGTGCCAAAGCAGAAGGCAAATCTGTTGGACGAGTGGAAAATAATATATCGCAAAGGGGCTTCCTAAGGCCAGAGACAAAAACACGTAATGCATCTAACCTATATTTATCATTTATTGAGTTAGCTATGTGACTTTCATATGTCATGATAGTTTTATTGGTAAGCAACGTAAGCTTTCTTTCAACTTCGTCGTAAAAATTCAACACTGTCAGATTTCCTTGTCTCAAGGTACTTAGCTCCTGCTCAATTAAATATATTGGTCGCTTATCAGCGTACGTGAAGTCTAGTCTTGCCACTATAGCCTTAAAGTTAAGAACAGTGTTGAAAGACGCTAAAACAGCATCTGCAGCGCCTCTAATTTTGTTTCTTATAATGGCCACTGCCTGATAATGTTTAGCGCTTCCATCATAAGGTTCATATAATTTATAGGCCGTATGTGCGGCTTGCCTCCATGAGACGTAAGTCTCTTGCCTGCCATCGAATTAAGGCAAAGATTTAACTAGGTCAAGCGTTTCCTCGCAACGAACGGTACCTAAAATCCTAACCTCTTCGAAACTCTCTACGTTAGCTATTGACGTACTTGTAAATCTTTTTGCGATTTCGTTCAACTTTTTGTCGAATTCCTCTTTTTGTGAGCTTAAGGCAGCTGATACCGCAGCTGTTACTACAGCAGTTAACTCCTGAGTATTTATTTTTGGATGATCTTTATCTTTCAGAACTAAACTATTAAAAAGGCTCGCTAAATCTACATCGCACATTAAAGTATTGCCCGCACAAAAACCTGGTATAATAAAGTACTGTCTTATATCAATCACAAATTAAGTTAGATTTATAAAAAAAGTTTCAAAAATACATCGAATTCCAATGATGTTCTTAGTATTTAAATATATTTATTAAGAAAAAAGACACTGAGCAAGTCACTTACATAATTTACTTTCTCTTAGCACGTGGTTTACTACATCCATAAAAATTTTTTAAAGGTGAGCCAAGGCCGTAAGATATCACAGCAGGTGTCTCGAAAATTGGTAGAATCCAGTGATTTTTTCAGCAATGGTTAACTTTTCATGCTTTTGTCCTAAATCATCCAATTTAAATCAAAATGAAAAACGTAGTTTAAGTTCCTCTGTGGGCGGGTTCTTTTTTGGTCAGCAGACAGCAAGGTTCACGTGTTAGTTTTAGTTTTTCGGAACTTTTCAGTAATTCAAGAAATCCGAAATTTTAATAAAAATTGAGGCTAAAGATCTTGTTAGCCCCACGTTGGGCGCCAATTATAATTTTACTTTCAATAATTTTAAATATCAGCTTTATTTTATTAAAGTATTTTTACAAAAATGATCTTAAAATACTGTCTTCTTTTAGCAACCAACGTGTCCTGCTAAAAGGTCTAATTGCAACAGACCGCACTGCTGTTAATTCTGATTGGAACAACTAAACCTCGCTCTCTGTTACATCTCGCTGTTAGCTGCTCAGTTTGCTCTCACCTTAGTTCGCCCACGCTTGTTTTCGAACTATTGGCCATGTTAAGTCGCAGTTCTCCATCCAATGATCGCTTTCACGGAAGTTGGTTCGCACTTGCTTTACAACTGCTGGGATGTAAAGTAGTAGCTGTTAACTACAGTGATCTCTCTCACAGCGTTCGGTGCACACATGCCAAACAGCTTTTGTTAATGCTTTTACGTGGGTGACCAGCAGTTATTACTGCTTAACTTATACAAGAAAATCGACTTTATACCTAAATATAAGATTATGGAATTCTTCTACGTGCACTGCAGTTATGCCTCCATGGCTATATGCCCACTTCAGATCGTTTAAGAAGGTTTATTAACTTAAATATGTTAAAGTAATGAGCTGAAGCATTTCGATATCGATTGCTAAATGTGTATATACAAGAAAATCGATTTCATACCTAAATAAAAGATTACGGAAAGTTCCCAAATATACGGCCGTTATGCCGTTATGGCTTTTGTAAAGAAGGTTAATTATTTAAATATGTTAAACTAATGATTTGAAGCATTTCGATATCGATTGCTAAATGTGTATATTCAAGAAAATCGACTTTATACCTAAATATAAGATTACGGAATTCTTCCAAATGTACTGTCGTTATGCCGCCATGGCTTTGTATCAACTTCGATACGTTAAAGAAGGTTAATTATTTTAAATATGTTAAACTAATGGTTTGAAGCATTTCGATATCGACTGCTAAATGTGTAAAAACAAGAAAATCGACTTTATACCTAAATATAAAATTATAACATTACGGAATTCTTCTAAATGCACTTCCGTTATACCGTTAAGGCTTTATGTAGACTTTAGTAAGCTAAAAAATGTTTATTATCTTAATATGTTAAACAAATGATTTGAAGCATTTCGATATCGATAGCTAAATATGTATATAAAAGAAAATCGACTTTATACCTAAATATAAGTTTATGGAATTCATCTACATCCACTGCCGTTATGCCAACTTCAGATCGTTAAAGAAGGTTTATTAACTTAAATATGTTAAACTAATGATTTGAAGCATTTCGATATCGATTGCTAAATGTGTATATACAAGAAAATCGCATTTATACCTAATAAAAGATAACATAGTTCTTCTAAATGCACTGCCGTCATGCCGTTAAGGCTTTATGTAGACTTCAGTGAGTTAAAGAAGGTTTATTAACTTAAATATGTTAAACTAATGGTTTGAAGCATTTCGATATCGATTGCTTAATGCATATATACAAGAAAATCGACTTTATACCTAAATATAAGACTACGGAATTCTTCCAAAGGTACTGTCGTTATGCCGCCATGGCTCTTTATCAACTTCAATTCGTTAAAGAAGGTTCTTCTTCTTTACTGGCGTAGACACCGCTTACGCGATTATAGCCGAGTCAACAACAGCGCGCCAGTCGTTTCTTCTCTTCGCTACGTGGCGCCAGTTGGATATTCCAAGCGAGGCCAGGTCCTTCTCTACTTGGTCCTTCCAACGGAGTGGAGGTCTTCCTCTTCCTCTGCTTCCCGCGGCGGGTACTGCGTCGAATACTTTCAGAGCTGGAGTGTTTTCATCCATCCGGACAACATGACCTAGCCAGCGTAGCCGCTGTCTTTTAATTCGCTGAACTATGTCAATGTCGTCGTATATCTCGTACAGCTCATCGTTCCATCGAATGCGATATTCGCCGTGGCTAACGCGCAAAGGACCATAAATCTTTCGCAGAACCTTTCTCTCGAAAACTCGCAACGTCAACTCATCGGTTGTTGTCATCGTCCAAGCCTCTGCACCATATAGGAGGACGGGAATTATGAGAGACTTATAGAGTTTGGTTTTTGTTTGTCGAGAGAGGACTTTGCTTCTCAATTGCCTACTTAGTCCGAAGTAGCACCTGTTGGCAAGAGTTATCCTGCGTTGGATTTCTAGGCTGACATTGTTGGTGGTGTTTACGCTGGTTCCAAGATAGACGAAATTATCTACAACTTCAAAGTTATGACTGTCAACAGTGACGTGAGTGCCAAGTCGCGAGTGCGACGACTGTTTGTTTGATGACAGGAGATATTTCGTCTTGCCCTCGTTCACTGCCAGACCCATTTCTTTTGCTTCCTTGTCCAGTCTGGAGAAAGCAGAACTAACGGCGCGGGTGTTGAGGCCGATGATATCAATATCATCGGCATACGCCAGCAGTTGTACACTCTTATAAAAGATAGTACCCTCTCTGTTAAGTTCTGCAGCTCGAACTATTTTCTCCAGAAGCAGGTTGAAAAAGTCGCACGATAGGGAATCGCCTTGTCTGAAACCTCGTTTGATATCGAACGGCTCGGAGAGGTCCTTCCCGATTCTGACGGAGCTTTTTGTGTTGCTCAACGTCAGTTTACATAGCCGTATTAGTTTTGCGGGGATACCAAATTCAGACATCGCGGCATAAAGGCAGCTCCTTTTCGTGCTGTCGAAAGCAGCTTTGAAATCGACGAAGAGGTGGTGTGTGTCGATTCTCCTTTCACGGGTCTTTTCCAAGATTTGGCGCATCGTGAATATCTGGTCGGTTGTTGATTTACCAGGTCTAAAGCCACACTGATAAGGTCCAATCAGTTTGTTGACGGTGGGCTTTAATCTTTCACACAGTACGCTCGACAGAACCTTATATGCGATATTGAGGAGGCTAATCCCACGGTAGTTGGCGCAGATTGTGGGGTCTCCTTTTTTGTGGATTGGGCATAGCACACTTAAATTCCAATCGTTGGGCATACTTTCGTCCGACCATATTTTGCAAAGAAGCTGATGCATGCACCTTATCAGCTCTTCGCCGCCGTGTTTGAATAGCTCGGCCGGCAATCCATCGGCCCCTGCCGCTTTGTTGTTTTTCAGGCGGGCAATTGCTATTCGAACTTCTTCATGGTCGGGCAATGGAACGTCTGCTCCATCGTCATCGATTGGGGTATCGGGTTCGCTTTCTCCTGGTGTTGTGCGTTCACTGCCATTCAGCAGGCTGGAGAAGTGTTCCCTCCATAATTTAAGTATGCTCTGGGCATCGGTAACTAGATCACCTTTGGGGGTTCTACAAGAGTATGCTCCGGTCTTGAAACCTTCTGTAAGCCGCCGCATCTTTTCGTAGAATTTTCGAGCATTACCCCTGTCGGCCAGCTTATCAAGCTCTTCGTACTCACGCATTTCGGCCTCTTTCTTTTTCTGTCTACAAATGCGTCTCGCTTCCCTCTTCAACTCTCGGTATCTATCCCATCCCGCACGTGTTGTGGTCGATCGTAACGTTGCGAGGTAGGCAGCCTGTTTTCTCTCCGCTGCGACACGGCACTCCTCGTCGTACCAGCTGTTCTTCTGCACTTTCCGAAAACCAATGGTTTCGGTTGCAGCTGTACGTAAGGAGTTTGAAATGCCGTCCCACAGTTCCCTTATACCGAGTTGTTGACGAGTGCTCTCAGAGAGCAGGAGTGCAAGCCGAGTAGAAAAACGTTCGGCTGTCTGTTGTGATTGCAGCTTCTCGACGTCGAACCATCCTTGTGTTTGTTGGCGTGCGTTTTTTGCTGCACAGAGGCGGGTGCGTATTTTGGCTGCAACAATATAGTGGTCCGAGTCGATGTTAGGACCCTCGGAGCGCACGCACATCTAAAACACTGGAGACGTGTCTTCCGTCTATCACAACATGATCGATCTGGTTGGTGGTTTTTCGATCTGGAGACAGCCAGGTAGCTTGATGTATCTTCTTATGCTGGAATCTAGTGCTACAGATAACCATATTTCGGGCCCCGGCGAAGTCGATCAGCCTCAGCCCATTTGGGGATGTTTCCGCGTGGAGGCTGAATTTACCGACCGTAGTGCCAAAGATACCTTCTTTGCCCACCCTGGCATTGAAGTCGCCAAGCACGATTTTGACATCGTGGCGGGGGCATCTCTCATAAGTGCGCTCCAAGCACTCATAAAAGGCATCTTTGGTCACATCGTCCTTCTCTTCCGTCGGGGCGTGGGCGCAAATCAGCGATATGTTGAAGAACCTCGCTTTGATGCGGATTGTGGCTAGACGTTCATTCTCCGGAGTGAATGATAGTACTCGGCGACGGAGTCTCTCTCCCACCACGAATCCAACACCAAACTTGCGCTCCTTTATATGGCCACTGTAGTAAATGTCACAAGGACCTACTCGTCTCTGTCCTTGTCCCGTCCATCGCATTTCTTGGACGGCGGTGATGTCAGCCTTTACCTTTACGAGGACATCTACCAGCTGGGCAGCGGCACCTTCCCAATTAAGGGACCGGACATTCCAGGTGCATGCCCTCAAATCATAGTCCTTATTTCGTTTGCCATGGTCGTCATCAAAAGGGGGGTCACTCATCCGAGGCTTGTTGTTGTCTTTCATTGGGGGTGTTTTTTTACGTGGCGGGTCCCAAACCCAGCGCACAACCCTATGCAGGGGTGTTTCGCCTTCTCACTTTAGCTCGCCTTCAAACGGATGTTCTTAGGCTACCCAGAGGATACTTGGTCAAAGACCGGAAGTCGTGAGCTGCTTGAGTCATATGTAAAAGAATCGTTTCTGGCCACTCCCAAGTGAATGGCGATCAGAGAACTTTCCTCACTTGCGTGAACTTCTACACATGACCCCATCCCCAAGAAGGTTAATTAACTTAAATATGTTAAACTAATGGTTTGAAGCACTTCGATATCGAGTGCTAAATGTGTAAATACAAGAAAATCGACTTTACACCTAAATATAAAATTATAACATTACGGAATTCTTCTAAATGCACTGCCGTTATACCGTTAAGGCTTTATGTAGACTTCAGTATGCTAAAAACTGTTTATTAACTTAATATGTTAATCTAATGATTTGAAGCATTTCGATATCGATAGCTCAATATGTATATAAAAGAAAATCGACTTTGTACCTAAATATAAGATTATGGAATTCTTCTACATCCACTGCCGTTATGCCAACTTCAGAACGTTAAAGAAGGTTTATTAACTTAAATATGTTAAACTAATGAGTTGAAGCATTTCGATATCGATTGCTAAATGTGTATATACAAGAAAATCGAATTTATACCTAAATATAAGATAACGGAATTCTTCTAAATGCACTGCCGTTATGCCGTTATGGCTTTATGTAGACTTCAGTGAGTTAAAGAAGGTTTATTAACTTAGATATGTTAAACTAATGATTTGAAGCATTTCGATATCGATTGCTTAATGCATATATACAAGAAAATCGACTTTATACCTAAATATAAGGCTACGGAATTCTTCCAAATGTACTGTCGTTATGCCGCCATGGCTATTTATCAACTTCAATACGTTAAAGAAGGTTAATTAACTTAAATATGTTAAACTAATGGTTTGAAGCATTTCGATATCGACTGCTAAATGTGTAAATACAAGAAAATCGACTTTACACCTAATATAAAATTATAACATTACAAAATTCTTCTAAATGCACTGCCATTATACCGTTAAGGCTTTATGTAGACTTAAGTGAGTTAAAGAAGGTTTATTAACTTGATATGTTAAACTAATGATTTGAAGCATTTCGATATCGATAGCTAAATATGTATATACAAGAAAATCGACTTTATACCTAAAGATAAGATTATGGAATTCCTCTACGTGGGCTACAGTTATGCCTCCATGGCTATATGCCCACTTCAGATCGTTTAAGAAGGTTTAATAACTTAAATATGTTAAAGTAATGAGCTGAAGCATTTCGATATCGATTGCTAAATGTGTATATACAAGAAAATCGATTTCATACCTAAATAAAAGATTACGGAAATTACCCAAATATACTGCCGTTATGCCGTTATGGCTTTTGCAAAGAAGGTTAATTATTTAAATATGTTAAGCTAATGGTTTGAAGCATTTCGATATCGATTGCTAAATGTGTAAATACAAGAAAATCTACTTTATACCTAAATATAAGATTATGGAATTCTTCTACGTGCACTGCAGTTATGCCTCCATGGCTATATGCCCACTTCAGATAGTTAAAGAAGGTTTATTAACTTAAATATGTTAAACTAATGAGCTGAAGCATTTCGATATCGCTTGTCAAATATGTATATACAAGAAAATCGAATTTATACCTAAATATAAGATAACGGAATTTTTCCAAATGCACTGCCGTTATGCCGTTAACGCTTTATGTAGACTTCAGTGCATTAAAGAAGGTTTATTAACTTAAATATGTTAAACTAATGATTTGAAGCATTTCGATATCGCTTGCCAAATGTGTATATACAAAAAATCGACTTTATACCTAAATATAAGATTACGGAATTCTTCCATATGTACTGTCATTATGCCGCCATGGCTTTGTATCAACTTCAATACGTTAAAGAAGATTAATTATTTTAAATATGTTAAACTAATGGTTTGAAGCATTTCGATGTCGATTGCTAAATGTGCAAATACAAGAAAATCGACTTTATACCTAAATATAAAATTATAACATTACGGAATTCTTCTAAATGCACTGCCGTTATACCGTTAAGGCTATATGTAGACTTTAGTAAGCTAAAAAATGTTTTTTAACTTAATATGTTAAACAAATGATTTGAAGCATTTCGATATCGATAGCTAAATATGTATATACAAGAAAATCGACTTTATACCTAAATATAAGATTACGGAATTCTTCTACATCCCCTGCCGTTATGCCAACTTCAGATTGTTAAAGAAGGTTTATTAACTTAAATATGTTAAACTGATGAGTTGAAGCATTTCGATATCGATTGCTAAATGTGTATATACAAGAAAATCGATTTTATACCTAAATAAAAGATTACGGAATTCACCCAAATATACAGCCGTTATGCCGTTATGGCTTTATTTAAACTTCAGTAAGATAAAGAAGGTTAATTAACCTAAATATGCTAAACCAGTTATTTGCAGATTCTCGATATCGATTGCTAAATGTGTAGATCCAAGAAAATCGACTACATACCTAAATATAAGATTACGGAATTCTTCTACGTGCACTGCCGTTATGACGCCATGGCTTTATGTTAACTTCAGGCGTTAAAGAAGCTTTATTAACTTAAATATGTTAAACTAATGATTTGAAGCATTTCGATATCGATTCCTAAATGACTGTATACAAGAAAATCGAATTCATACCTAAATATAAGATTACGTAATTCTTCTAAATGCACTGCCGTTATGCCGTTATGCCGTTATGGCTTTATATTAACTTCAGTTCGTTAAAGAAAGTTTATTAACTTAAATATGTTAAACCAGTTATTTGAAGCATTTCGATATCGATTGCTTAAAGCATATATACAAGAAAATCGACTTTATACCTGAATATAACACTACGGATATCTTCCAAATGTACTGTCGTTATGCCGCCATGGCTCTTTATCAACTTCAATACGTTAAAGAAGGTTAATTAACTTAAATATGTTAAACTAATGATTTGAAGCATTTCGATATCGCTTGCTTAATGTGTATATACAAGAAAATCGAATTTATACCTAAATATAAAATAACGGAATTTTTCTAAATGCACTGCCGTTATGCCGTTAACGCTCTATGTAGACTTCAGTGCGTTAAAAAAGGTTTATTAACTTAAATATGTTAAACTAATGATTTGAAGCATTTCGATATCGATTGCTAAATGTGTATATTCAAGAAAATCGACTTTGTACCTAAATATAAGATTACGGAATTCTTCCAAATGTACTGTCGTTATGCCGCCATGGCTTCGTATCAACTTAGATACGTTAAAAAAGGTTAATTATTTTAAATATGTTAAACTAATGGTTTAAAGCATTTCGATATCGACTGCTAAATGTGTAAATACAAGAAAATCGACTTTACACCTAAATATAAAATTATAACATTACAGAATTCTTCTAAATGCACTGCCGTTATACCGTTAAGGCTTTATGTAGACTTCAGTTAGCTAAAAACTGGTTATTAACTTTATATGTTAAACTAATGATTTGAAGCATTTCGATATCGATAGCTAAATATGTATATACAAGAAAATCGACTTTATACCTAAATATAAGATTATGGAATTCTTATACGTGCACTGCAGTTATGCCTCCATGGCTATATGCCCACTTCAGATCCTTAAAGAAGGTTTATTAACTTAAATATGTTAAACTAATGAGCTGAAGCATTTCGATATCGATTGCTAAATGTGTATATACAAGAAAATCGATTTTATACCTAAATAAAAGATTACGGAAATTACCCAAATATACTGCCGTTATGCCGTTATGGCTTTTGTAAAGAAGGCTAATTATTTAAATATGTTAAACTAATGGTTTGAAGCATTTCGATATCGATTGCTAAATATGTATATACAAGAAAATCGACTTTATACCTAAATATAAAATTATAACATTACGGAATTCTTCTAAATGCACTGCCGTTCTACCGTTAAGGCTTTATGTAGACTTTAGTAAGCTAAAAAATGTTTATTATCTTAATATGTTAAACAAATGATTTGAAGCATTTCGCTATCGATAGCTAAATATGTATATACAAGAAAATCGACTTTATACCTAAATATAAGATTATGGAATTCTTCTACGTGCACTGCAGTTATGCCGCCATGGCTATATGCCCACTTCAGATCGTTTAAGAAGGTTTATTAACTTAAATATGTTAAACTAATGAGCTGAAGCATTTCGATATCGATTGCTAAATGTGTATATACAAGATAATCGACTTTATACCTAAATATAAGAATATGGAATTCTTCTACATCCACTGCCGTTATGCCAACTTCAGATCGTTAAAGAAGGTTTATTAACTTAAATATGTTAAACTAATGATTTGAAGCATTTCGATATTGATTGCTAAATGTGTATATACAAGAAAATCGAATTTACACCTAAATATAAGATAACGGAATTCTTCTAAATGCATTGCCGTTATGCCGTTATTTCTTTATGTAGACCTCAGTGAGTTAAAGTAGGTTTATTAACTTAAATATGTTAAACTAATGGTTTGAAGCATTTCGATATCGATTGCTTAATGCACATATACAAGAAAATCGACTTTGTACCCAAATAGGAAACCACGGAATTCTTCCGAATGTACTGTCGTTATGCCGCCATGGTTTGTATCAACTACAATACGTTAAAGAAGGTTAATTAACTTAAATATGTTAAACTAATGGTTTGAAGCATTTCGATATCGACTGCTAAATGTGTAAATACAAGAAAATCGACTTTACACTTAAATATAAAATTATAACATTACGGAATTCTTTTAAATGCACTGCCGTTATACCGTTAAGTCTTTATGTAGACTTAAGTATGCTAAAAACTGTTCATTAACTTAATATGTTAAACTAATGATTTGAAGCATTTCGATATCGATAGCTAAATATGTATATACAAGAAAATCGACTTTATACCTAAATATAAGATTATGGAATTCTTCTACGTGCACTGCAGTTATGCCGCCATGGCTATATGCCCACTTCAGATCGTTTAAGAAGGTTTATTAACTTAAATATGTTAAACTAATGAGCTGAAGCATTTCGATATCGATTGCTAAATGTGTATATACAAGAAAATCGATTTCATACCTAAATAAAAGATTACGGAAATTACCCAAATATACTGCCGTTATGCCGTTATGGCTTTTTTAAAGAAGGTTAATTATTTAAATATGTTAAGCTAATGGTTTGAAGCATTTCGATATCGATTGCTAAATGTGTAAATACAAGAAAATGGACTTTATACCTAAATATAAAATTATAACATTATGGAATTCTTCTAAATGCACTGCCGTTATGCCATTAGGGCTTTATGTAGACTTTAGTGCATTAGATTATGGAATTCTTCTACATCCACTGCCGTTATGCCAACTTCAGATCGTTAAAGAAGGTTTATTAACTTAAATATGTTAAACTAATGATTTGAAGCATTTCGATATTGATTGCTAAATGTGTATATACAAGAAAATCGAATTTATACCTAAATATAAGATAACGGAATTCTTCTTAATGCACTGCCGTTATGCCATTAGGACTTTATGTAGACTTCAGTGAGTTAAAGAAGGTTTATTAACTTAGATATGTTAAACTAATGATTTGAAGCATTTCGATATCGATTGCTTAATGCATATATACAAGAAAATCGACTTTATACCTAAATATAAGGCTACGGAATTCTTCCAAATGTACTGTCGTTATGCCGCCATGGCTCTTTATCAACTTCAATACGTTAAAGAAGGTTAATTAACTTAAATATGTTAAACTAATGGTTTGAAGCATTTCGATATCGACTGCTAAATGTGTAAATACAAGAAAATCGACTTTACACCTAATATAAAATTATAACATTACAAAATTCTTCTAAATGCACTGCCATTATACCGTTAAAGCTTTATGTAGACTTAAGTGAGTTAAAGAAGGTTTATTAACTTAATATGTTAAACTAATGATTTGAAGCATTTCGATATCGATAGCTAAATATGTATATACAAGAAAATCGACTTTATACCTAAAGATAAGATTATGGAATTCCTCTACGTGGACTACAGTTATGCCTCCATGGCTATATGCCCACTTCAGATCGTTTAAGAAGGTTTATTAACTTAAATATGTTAAAGTAATGAGCTGAAGCATTTCGATATCGATTGCTAAATGTGTATATACAAGAAAATCGATTTCATACCTAAATAAAAGATTACGGAAATTACCCAAATATACTGCCGTTATGCCGTTATGGCTTTTGCAAAGAAGGTTAATTATTTAAATATGTTAAGCTAATGGTTTGAAGCATTTCGATATCGATTGCTAAATGTGTAAATACAAGAAAATCTACTTTATACCTAAATATAAGATTATGGAATTTTTCTACGTGCACTGCAGTTATGCCTCCATGGCTATATGCCCACTTCAGATAGTTAAAGAAGGTTTATTAACTTAAATATGTTAAACTAATGAGCTGAAGCATTTCGATATCGCTTGTCAAATATGAATATACAAGAAAATCGAATTTATACCTAAATATAAGATAACGGAATTTTTCCAAATGCACTGCCGTTATGCCGTTAACGCTTTATGTAGACTTCAGTGCGTTAAAGAAGGTTTATTAACTTAAATATGTTAAACTAATGATTTGAAGCATTTCGATATCGCTTGCCAAATGTGTATATACAAGAAAATCGAATTTATACCTAAATATAAAATAACGGAATTTTTCTAAATGCACTGCCGTTATGCCGTTAACGCTCTATGTAGACTTCAGTGCGTTAAAAAAGGTTTATTAACTTAAATATGTTAAACTAATGATTTGAAGCATTTCGATATCGATTGCTAAATGTGTATATTCAAGAAAATCGACTTTGTACCTAAATATAAGATTACGGAATTCTTCCAAATGTACTGTCGTTATGCCGCCATGGCTTCGTATCAACTTAGATACGTTAAAAAAGGTTAATTATTTTAAATATGTTAAACTAATGGTTTAAAGCATTTCGATATCGACTGCTAAATGTGTAAATACAAGAAAATCGACTTTACACCTAAATATAAAATTATAACATTACAGAATTCTTCTAAATGCACTGCCGTTATACCGTTAAGGCTTTATGTAGACTTCAGTTAGCTAAAAACTGGTTATTAACTTTATATGTTAAACTAATGATTTGAAGCATTTCGATATCGATAGCTAAATATGTATATACAAGAAAATCGACTTTATACCTAAATATAAGATTATGGAATTCTTATACGTGCACTGCAGTTATGCCTCCATGGCTATATGCCCACTTCAGATCTTTAAAAGAAGGTTTATTAAGTTAAATATGTTAAACTAATGAGCTGAAGCATTTCGATATCGATTGCTAAATGTGTATATACAAGAAAATCGATTTTATACCTAAATAAAAGATTACGGAAATTACCCAAATATACTGCCGTTATGCCGTTATGGTTTTTGTAAAGAAGGCTAATTATTTAAATATGTTAAACTAATGGTTTGAAGCATTTCGATATCGATTGCTAAATATGTATATACAAGAAAATCGACTTTATACCTAAATATAAAATTATAACATTACGGAATTCTTCTAAATGCACTGCCGTTCTACCGTTAAGGCTTTATGTAGACTTTAGTAAGCTAAAAAATGTTTATTAACTTAGTATGTTAAACTAATGATTTGAAGCATTTCGATATCGACTGCTAAATGTGTAAATACAAAAAAATCGACTTTACACCTAATATAAAATTATAACATTACAAAATTCTTCTAAATGCACTGCCATTATACCGTTAAGGCTTTATGTAGACTTAAGTGAGTTAAAGAAGGTTTATTAACTTAATATGTTAAACTAATGATTTGAAGCATTTCGATATCGATAGCTAAATATGTATATACAAGAAAATCGACTTTATACCTAAAGATAAGATTATGGAATTCCTCTACGTGGACTACAGTTATGCCTCCATGGCTATATGCCCACTTCAGATCGTTTAAGAAGGTTTATTAACTTAAATATGTTAAAGTAATGAGCTGAAGCATTTCGATATCGATTGCTAAATGTGTATATACAAGAAAATCGATTTCATACCTAAATAAAAGATTACGGAAATTACCCAAATATACTGCCGTTATGCCGTTATGGCTTTTGCAAAGAAGGTTAATTATTTAAATATGTTAAGCTAATGGTTTGAAGCATTTCGATATCGATTGCTAAATGTGTAAATACAAGAAAATCTACTTTATACCTAAATATAAGATTATGGAATTCTTCTACGTGCACTGCAGTTATGCCTCCATGGCTATATGCCCACTTCAGATAGTTAAAGAAGGTTTATTAACTTAAATATGTTAAACTAATGAGCTGAAGCATTTCGATATCGCTTGTAAAATATGAATATACAAGAAAATCGAATTTATACCTAAATATAAGATAACGGAATTTTTCCAAATGCACTGCCGTTATGCCGTTAACGCTTTATGTAGACTTCAGTGCGTTAAAGAAGGTTTATTAACTTAAATATGTTAAACTAATGATTTGAAGCATTTCGATATCGCTTGCCAAATGTGTAAAGGGTGATTTTTTAAGAGCTTGATAATTTTTTTTAAAAAAAAACGCATAAAATTTGCAAAATCTCATCGGTTCTTT
>CM050324.1:6162104-6185372 GCA_027475135.1 Bactrocera correcta | reverse complement strand
AAAATTAACAAAAAGTATTCATATTCTCTGCTAATTATTTTCATAAACTAAAAGTATCGAACTAAATAGATAAATTGGAATTGTTTTGTTGTAACCAGACAGCGCACATTTTTAATAACCCCAAAATGATTAAATTTATTTATTAAAAAATAAAAATTATTTATTTTTTAGCGCAGATATTTTTGTAACCTAAAAACGATTAAAAAAGTTGTAATAATTAACAATTGCAATAATTAATAATTTTCTTAATTTTTTTATTTTTTTTCTATTTTTTCAGTCTTAATTTTTTTTAACTTTGTTATTTTGTCTTTTAATTTTGTTTTTCTTTTTTACAATTTTTTGATTAAAATTTTTTTTTATTTTTTTTGCCATCAACTTTAAAAACCCCTGCTATAGCAAAATTGACTCAAATAAAAAATTGTAATAATTAAGAATTTTCTTAATTTTTTTATTTATTTTTTCAGCTTAAAAGTTTTTTATTTTTTAATTACTTTTTTAATTTTAATTGTTTTCTTAATTTTTTTTATATTTTTACTGAACAAAATCTCCGCTTTACTACTGATTATTTATATAGCGAAGTAGTTCAACCCAAAAAAAAAAAAAAAAAAACACTATTAAATAAAATAAAATAAAAAATATTAAACTAAAACAAAAAAACAGAAAGATGTTAGTTAAATTTTTAATTTTTTCAAATTGAAATATTAAACTATTTATTTATATTAATTAATTTTTCATCATCATTTAATTTTTCAAAAATATGTTTACCTTAAAATAAATTTTAAATATTTATATTTTCTTAAAAAAATATGAAAAATCCAGTATTTAAATTTTGTATCAACTAATCTATTCTCTCGCATTCCCGTCCAAAATTTTCAAAATTTTTATAACAAGAAAAACCAAAAAATTTCAAATCATAATATTATATACATATTTCTATAAAAATATTGACTTCCACACTCACACACACATATATACATATCTGCAATTGAAAATAATTGAGAATAATGTACAAGATTTGCTCAACTTGTGGCCTCAAGCGCTAATTTTAGGACCGTAGTGCCAACTTTGTGGCATTAACGAAACGCAAAACACCGACTAAGTGAAGAATTTATTATTTTGCATAAATTTATCCGTCCAAATTTGAGATTGATTTTGTACTCTATGCTGAAAGTGTGTGTACTCGGAGTAAAGTTTTGTATTACTGAGAATTTTTGAGCGTAACAAATTTTAAAGGGTGTTACTGAAGCGCAAAGCGTCTTTGATATTTAAATAATTTTTTTTTTTCAAAAATTTTCGCTGGCTATTAAGTGTGATACAATTTATTTTATAATTTAGTATATTCTTTTTAATTTAAAAAATTTTTGTAACATCATTTAGAGGATGTTTTGCAGTTTTTGAAAATTAATGTGCATATTTTTAGGCGCAATTTAAAATTATTATATTGTCTGAAGCTGAAAATGCTGCAAGCTACTGAAAAATTTATATATGTACATATGCACATATATACAATATTTATCTTGATATACAAATATCGGAAATGTTGCATACTTTTAGGCACATCAAATATTTTCTATGTATTTAAATAATTATTTTGAAAAGAAAATAATCATAATTTCTTTAAAGTAAGTTGCTCATTGGTTGAGTAAAGCATAGCATAGTTTTAGGCTGAATTTTTTCTTCCAATTTTTTTAAGAAGAGTCATTTTGTTTCAAATATTATTTTAATTATAATTAATTAAACTATCGTGCAATAAATAAATGCAAATAAAACTGTGCAATATGAGCTAAAATAGTTAAGAGAAAAGTAAGAAGTAAGCTGAGCGTTGAAATGAAAAAAGAAAGTCCATTATATACACGTATGAATATAAACAGTGAAACCTCTTTAAGAGAACTACTGGATAAACCGCTTAAAAGCTTGTCATTTGTTGGCTATGCCAAATTTTATGATTTGAAATGATGAAACCCTCTTAAAAATTCAGCTATTGGAGCAACACTGAAACAAATGTCCAATTTGGAATATATGTACATACATGTGTAACGGTAGTAGCCTAAAAAAGCTTAACTCGACTTTGGCGTTTATGCTTTGTGAACAAAAATATATATGTACATACAATTGTAAATGTAAATATATTTAAAGCCAAAATTGTATGCTTAAACTAACTTCTAGTCATTAAAATATAGCTACTTGAAAAAAAGAGAAATTTTGATGTCCAGAAATGACTGTGGAATAACAAAAATTGCTTTGGTTAAAACACGAAGAATAATACTAAATAAGATAAAATCAACCAAAAAGCATGAAAGAGTAGGAAAAGCTCAAAAGTGCAAGTAAGCCTTTTAAAAACTGCGGAAAAATTTGTCAAAAATTAAAAGATTCAAGTTTCAAGCTCCAGTAAAAATTAAAAGTTTCAGATAAGCTCCAGTAAATATTAAATAAAAAGTTTTAATTGAACTTTAGCCACAAATTAATTGAAAAAACTATGGAGAAATTAGGCAAAGTTTGGCCAAAGCTCTAATGGAGCTTAAAAGCTTTAAATGACTTTTGCCACAAATTATTTAAAATCATGTAGAAATCTTGTATGTCATACTTAGAAATAAGAGCAGTGACATTCGATTACCTCGGGCAGTGGCTTGAGAGAGTCTTTCCAAAAGCTCAATGGTAATAAATATTACGTAGAGTATTAAAAGTTTGACGAGCCCGGAAAGATTGGTGTGAAAACATGCCTTAAGGAGTGGCTTGAGAGAGCTTTTTTTCAAAAGCTTAACGGGAAGAAATATTATGTAGACTAGTAAAAGTTTTAAAGGAGAGCTTAGAAAGTTTGGTGTAAAAACATACCTCGAGCAGTGGCTTGAGAGAGCTTTTTCAAAAGATCTATGGCAATAAATATTACGCAGATAAGTAAGAGTTTGAAAGGTGGGCTTGGAAATATTCTTGTCAAACATACCTCAAGTAGTGACTTGAGAGAGTTTTTTTTGAAAAGCCAAATGGCAATAAATATTACGTGGGCTATAAAAAGTTTGAAAGGCGGGCTTACAAAAATTGATGTGAAAACCTCAAGCGGGAGCTGCAATAAACTTTGAAGCTTTTTCAAAAGCTCAATGGCAATAAATAATACGTAGGCTAGTAAAAGTTTAAAAGGCGGGCTTAAAAAGTTAGGTGTGAAAACCTCAGGCGGGAGCTGCAATGAACTTTGAAGCTTTTTCAAAAGCTCAATGGCAATAAATATTACGTAGGCTAGTAAAAGTTTAAAAGGCGGGCTTAGAAAGATTTATGGGAAAACATACCTCAAGCAGTGGATTGAGCCAGTTTTTATCCAAAAGCTCTAAGGCAATAAATATTGTTTATTGTGTGACTATTAAAAGTGCTTAAAAAGATTAATGTAAAAAATAGCGCAGGTAAGAAATAAAGTAGAAAAGAACACATATTTCAAAACAGTTGAAAATAACTCCAGATATGTGTGGCAGTAATATAAAAGCTCATGAAAAGCTAACAAAATACAAAAAAAAAAATATTAGAGCGAATGGACTAACAACAGTAGACGAAAGCTGCACTGAAAGCGAGTAAAATTATAAAAACCGACCATTTCAGAATTAAAAATTTAGAAATATAGACTTGAAAATAGAGTTTGTCACAAGCATGCCTACACACACATACAATATGTAGTATTCGCTGCTAGAGCTAATAAAGTTATGGAAGATAAGCTGAACTTGTGTATGATTTATGAACTTTCGAAAAAAGTAATATGTTTTTAACAACAAATCGAACAACCATATACATGTGTATACAAAAAAAAAAAATAAAAAAAAGCTCAAAAGCTCACTTGTAACACGTTCACGTACAATATAAAAAATTTCAATAAATTACAACAAATATATGTGTGAGTATTGTATTAAATATCTCAAAGAAAATTGTATCCTTGCCAGTCCTTTGACAAATGACCAACCGACAGACAATATTTAATTGTTGAATAAACATATGTACATATATGAATGTACATATGTACTTCTTTTGGCTTAAACTACTTGCAAGACACATACACACACTAATAAATATATATATGTATATATACATACATTTCTGTCCATCTTAATGACACCATACAGTTGTGAAAACTTAATAAGACATGTAACTTATTTAAAATAATAAATAAATATAATGCCATTCAAAACACACACTCAACTCAACTGACAAAGTATTCAAAGGCTCACAGACACACTCTAATACATGTAAATAATAAAATTTAAAATAAAAGAATATTCAAAAATTAAAAACTTACTTTTACTCTATTCATAGTAAATCGATTAAATGAAAAGCACATTCTGAAAGTTAAGTAAAAAAATATTAAAGGTTGTTAAACTAGTCTATACATATGTAATACTCTAAAAAAGTTGCGTTGAAAGAAAGCAGATGCAAAAAAAAAATCAAAAACGCTATTATTATTAATTTATAATTTTCAAAAATTTTCTTTATTACGTAGCCGTAGTCAAAATTTGAAATAATTTTCTTTGTATTTTCTTTTTTGCTCTGCAAAAAAATTTTAATTTAAAAAACGTATGAAAGCTTCACTAAGACAAGTGAAAGCTTCATTAGCCGCAGTGAAAGCTTCATTAAGTCAGGTGGAAGTTTGAAATAAACCTCTTTGTGCTTTTTCTCTATCTAGCTTCATTAAGCCAAGTAGAAGCTTCATTAGGTAAGGTGAAAGCTTGAAATAAGCTTCTTTACAATTAGTTTTTGTTTGCTCTAAGCGAAATATTCAATTTTAAAAAACGCTTGAAAGCTTCATTAAGATAACTAAAAGCTTGATTAGCTGCAAAATTTGTAATCGCAAACAAGCTTTTAAAAAAGTTAAGTTTGAAAGATCATTTTGCAGTTTTACCCGAACGTTCCGGTTCGTGCGAGAGCCTTCTGCTAACTTTGTAATAAATTGAAAAGTATTTGCCGAATAGAAAATATTCTTTAAAACATAGTGATTTTTGAAAATGCTGACTATTTAACCAAGCATTGTTGTATTAAGAAGCTTTTGTTTGGAAACAACCACTGGAATTTTAACTTTAAAAAATTTCGAAAGCTATTTATTTCTAAAAATTATGTTTTCAAAATAATTATAATAAAACCTAATTCGATTTTCGGAATATTTCTGCTTGATATTATTGAAGACCTCTTTAGGAAGCTTTCACAGCAAATTTTGCTTTGAGCTTTAATGCGATTAAAAGCTCAAAAAGCTTTTATATTTCTAAAAACTGTATTCAAAATATTTATAATAATACACATTTCGATTTTTGGAAATTTTTTCTTAATAGTACTGAAAAGCTTCGAACTTTTGTGGGATTAAAAGCTCCAAAAGCTTTCATATTTCTAAAAAAAAAGTGCATTTAAAAGTAGTTTTTAGCTGTTTCGTTATTCGGAAAAGCCTTTCTCGACAATTTCACCTTGAATTTATTTCGTTTAAAAACTTTAAAAGCTTTTATACTTACTATTACTCCCATATTATGAATGCTTTACAATTGCCTCTTAACATGAAGTAATTTCTATACCTTCATTATAGTAATTTTAAATTAATAATTTTAACTCATAAACAACTTTTTTGGTATCTATAATTATTTATTTATTTAGACTCTGTAAACATTTTTTATTAAATTTTTGAAGGTAAAATTTTTTTTGATGAAAGCTCTTTTAGAATTTGTGCATCGATAAAAGCTTTTTATTGAAATGAAATGAAAACCTAACATTTGTATTGAAATGTGGAAGTGTTTAAAGCTTTCATTCTTCTTAAAAGCTTTTCAAAAGCTTTTTCAAATTTTGAATTAAAACGACTTTTTATAAAATTGTATTAAAGTTTTCACAGACTCACTGAAAAATTAACTCATTTTAATTTAGTTTACTTATTATATTAAAAACTTATGTTTAAGCCAAAAATATTTTGAAATTCTTAAATTTAATTATTTGAAAAAAAATATTAAAATCTCATCTCATTAAAATGCTCACAATAAAAATACAGGAAAAATTCTCAAAAAAAGGCAAATATTTTAATGGAAAACCGCACTACAAAGAAAATATAATAACGGTATTTGTATACAAAATTTAAAATTAAAAAATAATAATTTCAGTTTTTCAAAAATCATTTAACAAATTTAAATACGTAAAAAATTAAAATAAGCCCAAAATTATTTATAAAATATAATTCAAATATTTATTACGCCAAAGGTCATGAAAATGTTTACAAATATTGTAAAAAAATAAAAATAAAATAAATCTTAAAACTACAAATCTCATAAACAACTGCAAACAAAACGTCCAAATTTACGAAAACAAATGTAAAAACCAAAACAAAGACGACAAAATGTAAAGAAACAATTACTGAAGACATATACATATGTACAAATATACTGTATGTATATATATGTATATAATATACTTATGGATATTTTTTTATACACACTTACATGAATACTTGAAGAATCCAAAAAAACAAGCAAAAACCAACAGTAAAGCGAACAATAAATAAACAAAGCAGATTATTTACTTCAAGCAACAAAAAATAATATTAAAACTCTTTAACGAAAAGCAAAGTTTAAATATTAAATATTTGTATGTATATAAAATTCTAGAATTATCAATTTTCCATTACTTCTTGAGTAATTTAAAATATTCTAAAAGATATATATATGTATATGTATATATTATTTTTGATTTATATAACACCGACTAAACGCACTATATATTATGTATACAAGCATATATTATGCATTATATGCATATGTATGCACACACTAGTTTGAGTGCAATGAACTTTGAGCTAAATTTTGCAAACACGAAATAGAAGTTCAAAAAAGAAGCATTAATGTGCGTAAAGTACAGAATATAAAAAAAAATACTGGAAGAAAATATTATAAATTATAAAAATTCAAAAGAAATTGAAAGAAACACACAATTGAGTTCAATAAATAACAATCCCGAAATATCGGGATCCCGAAATAATAAAAGATGTGCAAATTTTTATTTATGATTGCAAATTCAAAAGTAAACAAATTGAAACATTTGAGCTTAAAGCATAATAATCCCGAATTGTCGGGATCCAGTAAATATTAACAAAAATGCATACACTGCAAATTTTTATTTATGATTGCTAATTCAAAATATCGGGATCCCGAAACTCCTTAATAGCAATATGCTCAAAGTTCTATATTGAAAATCTTAACAACTCCTTGCACTATAGTTAAAATATAAAAAAAACATTCAGCATATGAATTCCAATGCATTTAACAGATGAGGTCCAAAAAACCTAGAGCCTACAACCTGTCTCCATAGCTAACTTTTAACTTCAGGGAAATCAGAAGCGCTTTTCTGAACCACGAGCTTTTCAGATTTTAAAGCTTTTGTTTCCATTTTTTTAATGGAAAGTTTTTCCAAAGCTCATAGTGTGGCGGTTTGATAATTTTATTGCGAGTTCTAAGCAAAATAACTTCTTTATAATTTTAATATAAAACTTAATGCTCCAACTAAACGAAGGTGAACTTAATAAGCTTTCTGGAAATTTTTTTTTAAATTTCATAAATTTGTATATGCATTTTTTAGGTATAAGCTATACTAACTCATAAACCAAGCGACAAATTTTTATTATTTTTATTTTACAAAAACAACAACAAAAATATTAGTTGTTTTAAGGCGCTCTGGTCTGTTCCACTAAAGCAAATTAGTCTAGCTTATAAAGCACCAAAAACAAAGCAAATAATCAGATATTCGACGAAATTACAAACATACATATACACATACCAATAACTTTAACTTAAATGCGGACAGCAAACAAGCGTAAAGGAAAAGTTAGAATACAAGAAGTTCACACGTTGGAAATAATAAAGTTGTTATAATAAATCTAAAACACAACTACAAACAAACTTACAAACTTATAAAGTAAACTTCTTCTTAGAATTTAGCATAGATTAGCAGCAGTGTGCAACTAGTAATAATAAAAAGTGTGTTAAAAGAAGCAACAAAGTTTTACTCAAACAAGCAGTGAATGTTGGGCGCAAGCATTTTTGCGAGCTTTTAGCGGACATGAGTAATGACAGAAATGTTTTAGTGCAAAATACAAACTAAATATATACATACATATATACATATATACATTTATATAACAAAAAAAAAGAAAAGGAAATGAAAAATTAAAAAGAAGAAGAAGAAGAAAAAAAATGACCACAAGAGGTAAATACATTTATTGCTTAAAATTATTTTAGATAAAGAAATTAACAAAGTAACCAAAACCAAAACAAACAACAACAACAAATTCTGCACGAGCTAAGCTTGGAAATCAGACACACATAATATATATGTATAAATAAATATATGTAGATTATTGTCTCTATATAGACAGCGGCTTCGCACAAGCACCAGACACACACACACACACAAGCGCTCACACCTGAAACGTTCTCCTCCTTATTAGACTGGCACTTAAGCTTAGGCATTTGGCAATTTATTATAAGTAAATTAAATATAGTTGGAAAAAAGCAAAATTCACATACAAACAAAAATAAATATGAATGCAAACAAATATAAATATTAATGCGAGTTGAAAAGCAAATTCTATGTAAATTCCAAATTAAAAAATAAGAAATAAAATTTTCTTGAAGCTTTTAGTGAAAGCTTGCGCAAAAAAAATGAAATAAAAATATAATAATTTATTTAACGGTTATGTTGCGTAAATGTAGTGGCTATAAGCGCTAAATGTAAATAATTTACTTGCCAATGTGTAGGAGCAAAGCAAGTTCGTCGCTTAAGTCTTTCGTTTGTTTGGCTTGGAGTAGCTCAGCTTGCGCAATATAATGAAATATGAAAATAAATAGATGATATACGAAAATATGCAGCACGCAATTGTAGAAAAGTAAAATTAGAAGAAAAGTTCAAAAATAAAAATAATAAGATGCCAGAAAAAAAGAATTAAATATTCACGTGACGAGAAAAGCGGAGAACAGAATGAGGAAGATAAATATTTAGTTTAGCGAAATTGGAGGAAAGAAAAATTAATGAAATTAACACAAAAAAATAAATAAAAATAAAATTGAAACATAATATAAAATTATTGTGCAATAAAATATTAAAAATAAGATACAAAAATTTAAACAAAAAAAGTAATGTAAAATATAACTTTAAGCAATATTAATACAAAAAAGCTATAAAACAAAAATAAAAATAAATTTAAATATTAAAATTTAAAAAATATTTAGACTTAATAAAAAAATAAAACAAAATAAAGTTAAATTTAAATATTATTAGTATTAATAAATATGAAGACTAACAATTAAAAAAAATATGTTTAAAATACTATAAAAATTATAAAAATATAAATGCTAAAAAATTAATAAAAGCTGAACGTATAAAATAAAATTCTATTAATAAAAAAAATTAAACAAAACAAAAATAAATTAAAATATTATTAATATTAAAAATAAAAAAAAAATAAATGAAAATTATTAATACTTAAATTAAAACAATAAAAAATATATATTTGTAATAATAAAAAATTATAAAATAAAAAATGCTAAAAATATTAGTAAATTAAAAAATAAAAATAAATTAAAATGTTATTAATATTAACAAGTATGCAGACTAAAAATTATAGAAAAAAATAAAAATGTGTTTTAAATATTAAAAATAAAAGTTAAAAAATTAATAAGAAATATTCTCTGTTTAGTTTATTAAGTTTTTAACTTATAATTTTTCTTTAATTAAAAAAATATTTTTTTAATAAAATAAACATAATAAAACATGTGTTTTAAATATTAAAAAATTATTAAAAATAAAAGTTAAAAAATTAATAAGAAATATTCTCTGTTTTGTTTATTAAGTTTTTAACTTATAATTTTTCTTTAATTAAAAAAATATTTTTTAATAAATAAAACATAATAACTTTTATAAAAACTTTGTACTTTTTTTTACTAAATTTTAAATTATATTTTTTTTATAATTAATAAAAAAAATTCATATAAAATAAAAAAAAAAATAATTTTCTCAAAACTTATAAAAAAAAATTAATAGTTAAACGTATAAAAAAATTAAAAAATTAATTAAAATAAAACTACAAGAAAAATTATAATAATTTAAGTATTAAAATATTAAAATTAATTTATAATTCGAAAATTAAAAATAAACGTTCAAATTAATTATGCTTTTTTTATTGACTTTTTAACTTTTATTTCCCATAATTTTTTTAAAAATCATAAAAATCATAATCATAAAAAATTAAAAGGATTTAAAAAAAGTCAAAAAAAAATTTTATTTACTAAATTAATGAAGAAATTAAAAACACTTATCTTAAAAAAAATATACATACATATATTATAATAGTTCAAAACCCTAAAACAAAACAAAATTTTTTTAAATTTATTAACTAGATAAAAAATAAATATTAAATACTACAAAAAAAAGCAAAATAAAAAAATTAACTAAATGTAAAAATATAAAAAAAATTTAATAAATATATTATATAATAAAGCATAATATAAAATACATAAATTTAAAACTTAAAAATATAAATTAAACACCACAAAAAATATAAATAAATAAATGCAAAATACATATATACACATATAAAAAAATAAAATAAATAAAATTGTAAAAACTAAAATGAATTAATAAATTAAAAAATAAATAAATAAAAAAATAATTAAAATATCCTTAAAAATTAAATTCCAAAACAAAAACATTTATAATAAAAAATATGCAAAATAAACATTAAAATTAAATTTCAAAACATTAATTAAATAAAAAATTATTTCAAATTAGTTGTTTGAAATTTAAAAACTGAATACAACTGCATTTCATGATTGAAATTATAGCAAAGAACTACAAAAGTATAACGAAGAACGCAGCAAAAAACTGATAAAACTGATATACACACATACAAACAAAAATATTTTACTACAACAATGTATTACATACAAACATATGATTAATAGGCGTTAAAACGCAGCGCCAAAGCAAAGAAAAATTAAGAAAAAAGCTAAAGCAACAACAAACAGCAACTACAGCCAAGCAAATATGTAAAGAAAAAAAAAACAAAAAAATAAAAATTATTAAAAAAAAACAGAACAAAATACATTAAACTAAAATAAAATGTAAAGAATATTTATTTATTAATTATGAAATACTGACTACCGTTGTTATAAACACATACAAATAAACTCAACGATGAACAACACTTTATTTATTAATTATGCAAAAAATATGAAAAAACAACAACAACAAAAGCAAAGGCAGGCATAGACAAAGAAAATGGCGAAAAGCGCGAGCATAGACACACACACATACACACATAAATGCATATAAATCACACACACAATCATCTTAAACATGAAGACAGCACATTTGGCATTTGAAAGCATATAAATACACACACACACACACATGCAAACGCAAATAAAATATCTGAAAACATGTTAACAAAATAATTATATTAAATTTAAACAAAAATTAATAAAAAACTTATACATACATTATACATTTAAATAAATATTGAACTCCAATTTTGATGTCTTAAAGAGAAGCGAAAGCAAAAACTCCCAAAAAAAACACAAAAAAAAACCAAAATGTCAAATATTAATATTTAAAATAAAGTCTATTGCAAAACAAACTCAAATATTATACATACAAATAAATACAAAAATATATTAAAACCCAAAAAAAAAAAAAAAACAACAAAAACTTAAAATAAAAATATGAAATATGAAGAATAAAGAGTAAATTATACAGTGATTAAAAATGAAAACACACACTCGTTTTTTTTTCTTGCAAAAATTGAATTTTATTGAAAATATTCTTCTTTCTTACGATTTCAATATTTCTTTAGGTGAGTGAGTACACAGTAGGTGCTTTTTGTAGACATTTCAGCAAATATTCTTCAAGTATAAGTTTACATACATTCTGATGCGCGTATACATACAATAGTGGTAGCACGGAGGACAGCTGGTTATATATATTTGTTTACTTTTTATTTTTGCAATTTTATTTTATTATAATTAGATTTGGTTTTTTTTAATTATTTTTTGTTATGGGATTTTGTTTTTTAATTTAATGTTTTATTAAATTTTTTTATTAATATACTAAAAATCGTTTTTTTATGTAAATATTTTTGGCAATTTAACTATTTTTTATGTCATTTAACTATTTTTAATTTAATAATTTTTATTTAATTACTTTTTTATTTAACTAATTATTGGAACTATTTTTTTCAAATTTTTCTTGGCACTTATGGCATCTATTTTTTGTGCTGCACTGATTTAAGTCTTATTATTGTAATTAAATGCTTTTATTTTTTTTTTATTAAAATAAAATTTTAAAATATTTAAATAAATTTTTTAGTTAATTTTGGCGATTTATATTTTTTAATTCACAATGTTTTTACACATTTTTACAATAACTAATACTGTGGCATCCCCCGTGATATGACTACTGCCTCGAGCATGCTGAAATTGTGTAGGGAACACTTCTGCAGTCTGTTGAATGGCAGTGAAAGCAAAACCAGGAGATGGTGTACACGATTCACCAATCGATGAAGCAAACGTTCCATGGCTCGACCATGAAGAAGTTCGAATAGCAATTACTACCCGTCTGAAGAGCAAGAAAGCGGCAGGACCGTTGGATTGCCGGCCGAGCTATTCCAACACGGCGGTGAAGAGCTGGTAAGGAGCATTCCTCCGCTTCTACGGTCGGACGAAAGCATGTCCGACGATTGGAATGCAAGTATGCTCGGCCCAAGCCACAAAAAGGGAGACCTCACAATCTGTGCCGTGGGAGAGGCCTCCTTAACATTCCAAGTAAGATTCTATCGAGCGTAGTGTGAAAAAAGATTAAAGCCCACCGTCAACAAACTGATTGTACCTGATACCAGTGTGGCTATAGACCTGGAAAATCTACAATCGACCATATTTTCACAATGCGTAAAATTTGGAAAAAACCGTAAAAGAAAGATCTACCACCATATCTAAACTTGATATCATCGCAAAGCTAATAAGGCTGTGTAAACTGACGTTGAAAAATACAAAAAGCTCCGTCAAAATCGGTAAGGACAACTCCGAGCCGTTCGATACCAAACAAGGTTTCAGACAAGGCGGCTTTTTCAATCGACTCCTGGCCTGAAAACTGGTGCACCAGACTAGAAAGGGATCATGAAAAATAGAAGTTAAGAGACACAAAGAAAGCCCAAAGAAAGCTGAATCGGACGCAAGCATGGCATGACTCACATAACCTCCAGTTCGCTACAGAAGAAACAGAGGTACCGCTGCTGACAAAGAAGCACATACCTCTCGTCATAAACATACATACGACTATGGATATTTTAAGGGCACAAAAAGCTCTGAATTACCTAGGTGTAAGACTGAATCCCTTCTGGGTATAAATCCAGCACGCCACAGGAAAGGAAGCGAAAATCA
This sequence comes from Bactrocera correcta, assembly GCA_027475135.1. NCBI lineage: Eukaryota > Metazoa > Arthropoda > Insecta > Diptera > Tephritidae > Bactrocera > Bactrocera correcta. The sequence continues at coordinate 6,171,948 of CM050324.1, read as the reverse complement.
CCGTCAAAAACGACCAGCGTATTGCTATGAGGGGCAGGGATTTGGGCATATGTGCTAAAAAAAGGAAAACCGGCGTAAGGTCAGAGGCCTTTACCTTCTTGCGCACGAAAGAAAAAAGCTGTGGCAGCTACAAGAGCGCTACTGACCGAATAAAGAAGGACATAATACTCGCATGGCAACAAAGATGGGAGAATGGGAGTCGCGACAGATGGACGGCCGGACTTATAAGACATTTAAACTTATGAACAAGTCTCACATTTGGAGAAGTTGACTTCTACACAACACAGTTGCTATCCGCACACGTATATTTCAGATAGTACTTTCATAGAATGGGTAAAGTCTAAGAACCGTCATTCCTATGTAACCACGGGACAGAAGACGTAGAAGACCTGGTTGACCCAATAAATAATAAAATTTAATCAGCGACATGTTGGAAAGTGAAAAAATGGGGGATCATCCAGAAATATGCAGCGAAAAAAGCAGGTGTAAATCTCTCAATGAGAAAAATGTAACGCTACCTTGAAGTAATGCAAACGGGGATCCAGGGCGGGCGACAGTTCCTTAGAGGGTGCAGGGGTGGTTTTAATGGCCTTCAAGTGGCATGTAACGTTGCTGTGATGACAGTTCTGATGATGCGGAAGTCGTTTTCAGCCCCTCACCTGCAAAAAAAAAATCCTAATTTTTTTATTTTTATTTTAATTCAAATTTTTTTATTTTATTTTTTTTTTTAATTTTAATTTTTTGAGTTTTATTTTTTTTTTTATTTATTTTTTAATTTTTAATATTTTCTAAATTTTCTTTAATTTATTTTTATTTTAATTTTAGTTTTTAATTTTTTTATATATAAAAAAAAGTCCTAATTTTTATTTTACTTTAAAATTTTTTTTTAATTTTAATTTTAAATTGTTTTAATTTAATTTTTCTAATTTTAATTTGTTTATTTTAATTTTAAATTTTTTTCATTTTAATTAAAATTTAAAAATTGTTTTAATTTAATTTTTTAATTTTAATTTTATTTTTTTTTATTTCAATTTTAAATTTTTTTAATTTTAATTTTTTTTTAGTTTTAATGTTTAATATTTTCTAAATTAATTTTAATTAATTTTTTTTAATTTTTATTTTAATTTTTAATTTTAGTTTTTAATTTTTTGGTTTTTTTATATATTAAAAATTCCTAATTTTTTTGATTTTTATTTCAGTTTGTATTTTTTTTTATTTTACTTAAAAATTTTTTATTTTAATTTTAAATTTTTTTTATTTAATTTTTGTTTTTTAATTTAATTTTTTTTTATTTTAATTTTAAATTTTTTTTTTTGTATCCATTTTAATTTTTTTAATTTAATTTTTTTTATTTTAATTTTAAATTTTTCTTAATTTTTAATTTTTCATTTTAATTTTTATATTTTAATTTGTATTTTAATTTAAGTTTTTTTATTATTATTATTGCTATTTTCTAAATTTTAAAATTTAATTTATTTTTTTATTAATTTTAATGTTTAATTTTAGTTTTTAGTTTTACATTTTTTTATTCTAATTTTTTTATACTTTAATTTTTAATTTTTTTATTTTATTCTTTATATTTTAAATAACGAAATTTTTAATTTTGAAAGATTTCATGTTTTTTAAATATATATTTATTTTGTATTTTATTAATATATCATAGTTTGTGGTTATTTACTACCGCTGACCCCTTGCCATATGAATTGACTTTTTTAGTGTTTTGCTCGACAAGTTTAAAAAATTTACCACAGTGTTGCATTTATACGTAAGTACAATGTATAGATATATTTATAGGACACGCTTGAGTGAGTAAATTTTAATTTTCTATATTTTATTTTATATAAAAAAGTCAGTATTTTGGCTATGTTAATATATACATATATTGTATGTGTGTATATATTTAGATTTATTTATAGCTGTCACTGTCATTAAATTTTGTCACAATTGCATATTTTAATTTCTTTTTAATGTTTATAATTATGAATGTTTACAATTTTTATTATAGCGAATTGTATCAAAAGGAACTTAGAGCAGTATTAGTATATATTACAGCAGTAAATATGCATGTACATTGTATATATTTTATGTGTGTATACAGTAAATTATTTAATTGTTGTTGCTGTGAGGAAAATGTGTACATAAATATGCATTTCCAAAGCATATTTTACAAATAAATTCTTACATATTTTTTTTCTGAGTAAAATTTATACATACATACAAATATTTCTATAAATTTTTTCAGTGCCAAAAATTTCTATAAATATTTTTTATTTATTTATTTGATTTTGTTGCTATTTTATTTTAATATCTAGCTAGTTTATTATGCACTTGTATATAAAAAATATATTTATTTTTGCTCCTATTTTATGGAATAGATTTTGTTTGCCTGTATAAATGTTGCAGTTATTTAGTTTTTAGTGCCTTAAGTGTATTTTCGCGTAGAAAACTTACTTTTCTACATTTATGATTTGTTAATTATCATGTACATTTATGTGTTTATTTTTTTAGGTTATATAATCACTTTAAGAGTATTTATATGTGAAGAAGTTTTTGTTTTTAATTTAAAGTGTTGAAAAAATATTATTCTTAAAAACAAACACTGAATTCAGTTTTAGCATTTATGTGCCACATTTTTTAATATTATCTCCTTTATAATGTTAAAAAATAAAAAATGAAATATTTTTTGCTTGACTAATAAAAAAAAAATAATAATATTTATATATTTTGTTTTTGTAAAATAACTAAAATTTAAAAGTTTTGAAGCAAAATTAATATTAAAAACAAACACTGGGTTAAAGTATATCATATATGTGCCATATTATTTAATCCCTTAAAATAAAAAAAAAAAACTAAAAATATTAATTAAAAAAATATTAATTTCTGAAAATATTAAAAAAAAAAAAATAAGTGTGAAATATTACTTTTTTGTTACATAAATTAATACAAATATTTTTAATACTAAAAAAAAAATATATAAATAAAAACACTTTAAAAAAAATTAAATGTAAACAAATATTTTTCTGTTACATAAGTCGTTAACAAAACTTTTAACACTTTATAAAAAAAGTATACTTTTTGCTTAGAAAAATAATAAAATTGAATTATGCGTTGCTTAAAAATGTAAAAATTATTTTGATATTTATTTCTGTTATATAAATTGTTTAATCAAATTTTAACATTTTCGAAAATAAGTTTTTATAGTTCACATTTAACTTTTTTTTATATATATACTCAAGAATTATTTATTTTAATTTTTATGAAAATATAAAAAAAAAATAAATAAAAAAAAATTATAGTTATTGCTTAAAAAAATATATAAAATTATCTGTTGCACGAAATTTTAAACATTATTATTTATAGTTTACATTTGTTCACCGATACAACTAATTTTTTATACTTTGCATTTAAATTTTTTGGTGTATAAATTGATAAAAAAAAAACATTTTGAAGCACGAAAATATTTTTTAATTTTTACATTCAATTTTTCTTTTATATAAATTCAATACTGAATTTTTTACACTTTCGAAAATATTGTTTATACTTTACATTCAATTTTTTTGTTATAAATAAATAAAAAAAAAAACATTTTAATGCACGGGAACAATTTTTTATACTTTAAATGCAATTTTTTTTATAAATTAATCAAACAACTTTTTTAAACTTCCGAAAATATAATAAAAAATAGAATTTTTCATACTATACATTCAAGTTTTTGTTATATAAATTGATAAAAAATGTTAGCACAAAAAAAATAATTTTTTATAGTTGACATTTAGTTTTTCTTTTATTAAAAATCAAAAAAAAATTTCTATATAAACTAATTATTAAACAATAATATATTTCTTTGCTTTGAAATTATGAAAAGAAGGTCTAAAATATATTCCAGGACGGGCACAGCGCAGTATACATACTTACAGTGTATATATAGCTAAATTTACAGTAAACACTCTATGCTATAATTTTGTATAATTAAAACTAAATATTTATAAACATTCTACTTAGTTGGTAAAGATAGCGGTAAATGAAAAATTAAAAAAAAAAAATATTTTTACGAGACATGCGCAATAATAGTGCTTACTTACATAGCTATTTTTGCATTTCAACTGTCATAAAAATTAGTGTTTTATTGTCATGTAGTAAATCGAGTTGTAGTAACTATAAAATTCGCGTAGTTTTTGAGTTTTCGAAACAAAAAAATATTGTTCTTGTAGTTTTTGTGATTTTTATGGTATTTTTAACTACTTTAAATCACATAAAAATATATTTTTGCTAACTACAATGCGCTGAGTACACATACATACATTCGAGTTTTCATGCAGCACAGCTAGATGAGCTGCAACATCAGCGGTGCCGAAAGGAATGCTATTTTTACATAATTACAGATTTTCACGACACCAAGAACTGCTACCTCAGCAGCAACTAACGGTGGTGAAAAAACTTAACTGCCACAAAATTATTAGCTAACACTAATTGCTTTACAAAGTGTCAAGTTGTCAAAAAAAAAAAAAAATATATATATAAAAATGTGCGCCACACAGACAAATGTACACTTGTGCACACTATACATACATGTGTATACATAAATATGTATATAAGCTATACTCAATATTTACACAATGGCTTTGACTTTCGACTTAGAACTAACTAGTTGGCCTGTCGCCGCTACCCAGCCGCCACACGCCCTCACAGCAACTTTTCGTGGTGTATGGTCCAACGTTGCGTCTCACTGTCATTATCACAGCGCGTCACTTGTAACTCATCGGAACTGCGCAATCCCATATGATCCAAACACAGACCCGTATTCAGATGTATCAGATGTTCGTCCTCGTAGCTCCACTGCTCGTTGTAGTCGTCGTTGTCCATGCAGGACACCATCTTGACGACGCGCACATCGCCGCGCCCGTGTGGCACGGTGGCGCAGCTGAGCTCGTTACGCAGCACTTGCGTGTCGGTCAGCGAGAAGAATTGTGATTTCGTTAGTTTTTTGGCACACCAAAATATACCCAAATTGTAGGGTTTCTCATTGTTTTGCGACAAATCGTCGGCGCATAGCTCTTTACTGAGCGCACGTATTTGTCCGTAGGCCAACACGTTCTTGGTCGGTACGAATTTTTCCGGATAGATATTCTCCAAATACCAATTGAAACTCTTGCAACGCAACTTCTTACGCAACAGTTTGCGGTGTGTCAAATCGCCGATGTCCGGGTGGTTTTTCAGGTCGGGACGATGGAGGAAGAAGATATTTACATAGTTGTCCATCCAGACGAGTGCCATGCGCGCTGTGTTAATGCCATGCGTATCGCGATCGTTGGGGAATCTGGAAGAGAGGAAAGGGGGTGGAAATGTTTGCTTTATTATGATAATAATAAAAAAATTTAAATAAATAAAAACAAAAATAAATAATAATAAAAAATTATAATAACAAGAAAAAAATTATTAAAAAAAAAATAAAATAACAAAAAAAAATATATAAAAAATAGAACAACAAACAAAATATGTTTAAAAAAACTACAAAAAATAGTTTTAAGAATTTAATATAAAAAATTTTACAACTTCAAAATTAATTTTTAAATTAAAATTTTAAATTTAAATGAAAATAAATGTAAAAAATTATTTAATAAACAAAAAATATTTAAAAAAATTACAAAAAATAGTTTTAAGAATTTAATATAAAAAATTTTACAACTTCAAAATTAATTTTTAAATTTAAATGAAAATAAATGTAAAAAATTGTTTAATGTTCAATAAATAAAAAAGAAATTTAATGTTTTTACATTTATTTTAATTAAAAATAGTGTTTTATTTCCTACATATATTCTGAAATGAATTAAATTAAATTAAAAAACTTAAAATAAATTAAAGAAAAATATAAAAATAAAGTAAATATTTAATTAAGACCAAAAAAATTAAATAACAAAAATAAATGAAAAAAATTTAACAAAAAAAAAAAAATAATAATAAAATTTTAACTCTTTAAAATTAATGTTTCTTACGAAACAACAATCAATTTAATTTAAAACATTTAAACGAAAATAATTGTAAAAAATAATTTAATTTTTTTAAATACATACATACGCAGTTGTGAGTAATAATATCGGGTTTCTGTCTACTTTTTAAGGAGAACATTTAATTATATTAAATTGATTAATAAAAGTAAAAAAACCAAAAAAAAATACATAAAATAAATAAATAAACAAATAAAAACAAATTGAGAATAAATTTATTTAATAAAATAATAAAAAAATAAATAATAATTAAAAAAATGACAATTAAAAAATTTTTAATAAAAAAATTAAATAATAATATAATATATACATATAATATTTATTATGATTAGCGACATATGGAGTTGTGAGTAATTACTAATGTTTATGGAAAAGTTTGAATTAAACAAATGTTAACTAAAAAACAGTAATTTAAAAAAAAATCAAAAATTAAATGCAATAGTAAATAATTAAATATTTTCTAGTATTTTGGCATTATTAAACTATCTAGTTACAATTTTTTAGTTGACATATTTTGGAAGAAGAATTTTATTTTCAATTTCTAACTCTAGTTATGAGAAAAAAATTTCAATTCACAATTTTTAAATTCAAATTTGAGAAAAAAAAATCAAATATCAACATTGGGTAATGAAAATTTTAATTTTAATCCCAAAATTGGAGTGTAATATTTCTTTAATTTTAAAATACTATAAAGTTAGGATTAACATTTTTTTATTCCGGTATTTAAGATTAAAAATTAAATTTTTAATCCGATTTATGGAATTAAAAATTTACTTTTCATTTTTAAATCCGATATTTAGGATTGCAAATTTTAAAATAATTTAAGATTGAAAAAAATTCAATTATTATTAACTCTATATGTAACATAGCCGCTGGACAAACATTCCGCTGTGGTCTTTATTGCCTTCTCAAAAATGTTTTTTTATGTTTTAATAAAAATACACATTTCCTGTGTATTGTCAAGTTATTGTATTTGCTTTACGCAATAATAAATAATTAACACCATCCATCATACAAAACTAAAGCACAATTGTTTAAATATTTACACTTTCTTCAACCAAGTACAGGTAGAAAAATAAATAAAGAAACAATAAATATGTTAAAAGTAATTTTAAATTAAAATTTCCTTGTACAGTTGATAATAGCTACTGTGTTTTTAACCTTAAAAACCTTGCCACTCAAAAAAAATAAAAACAAAAAAAATGCCTATAAAAAGGGTCTTTGTGTGCTTTTTAGCAGGCGATAATGAGCAGAACGGCCAACTATATCAAATACACGGAAATATGCCCAATTAATAGGTCTATGGATGAGTGTATACAACGGCGAAAACGTTTTAAAATATTTCAATATTTCTCGAGCTATATATATGCTATATTTTTATACTGCGTATTTGGGCTTGAAAACTTAAAGATGCCACACTTGACAATAAAAACGATGTTATATAAGTCGGCCTATTTTTTTGAGACGAGTAAACATTTGAAGTCACTGTTTATACAAGTGTCAAGCTATATTAACTCTCTATGTGTAAATGTACACATGTACAAATTTTCATATTTTCTGTTCAAATATTTTTTTTTACTTACTCGTATGGATGGAAATCGCGAAACACGTGCCCCACGCGCGAACATGGTATCGTTTCAATTGTGCCACCGCATTGCCAAATTCTGAAGGACATTTCAAGATTTTCACCACCCCAGCCATCCATCTGAAATAAAATAATAATATAATATAATTATCATAACCTTATTTTTTTCATAACATTATTGTTTACATTACTTAAAATCATGAATGCACTTAATACATGAATACTCTTAAATATTACAGATTTTTAGACTCGAAAAAAAGCATTAGTAATTCAAAAAGTTTACAAAAAAAAAGTCTCAATTATTCTATAAAATATATTTTTTTGTAACTAATAAATCTAAACAAATTTTTCGTGTAGCCCCACTCACCTGCTCATCATAACTGCCACTATCCCAGAAGTAGCGTCGATCGATTGCAAACAAACCACCCGCCATGGTCGGACTATAGGCTGGGCATATTTCACGTGGTTGATCGCATTCACGCAATTGACGTTTCTTCTCACGGTCCGATAGCTCAATCCAATCGAAGTGGCCAGACCACTCGAAACCACCAACCTGGAAGGACTTATAACCATTTGTGCTGTATTGAAAATCTTTCGAGTCGATCACATCGATTATCGGCACCAACACGCTTGTACGCGACTCCTTGATGCGCTGCAACAGTGGCTCACACCAGCCAATATTCGCTTCACAATGTGCGTCCAAAAAGATGAGCACGTCTCCGGTGGCTATGCGGGCGCCGGCCAAGCGCGCTCGTATCAAACCAAGACTAGAAAGTGGATGGGAGAAAAATAGTTAAGAGCGTTATTTTTAGTTATAACAAATAGAATATCAGATAACAAAATCTACGCAAATGAGCAGTTGATAGTGGGCAGCTGGCACGCTACAACATATTACCAGCCAATGTATCATATTTTGCTTTATTATATTATAAGCATTATATTTCATTATTAAACCTAAAAGCATTAGCAAAAATGCACACAGTGCAGGAATATGATATCATTGTATAAACCTACAAGTAACAAAAGAATCAGCTGTTTGCCTAGAATTTTTCACAGCTGAGATCACCTGATCGAAATCTGCCTTTTTTTTGGCACAGAGATGTAATTAAAAGAAATGTACTAGATCAACTTTTTTGTGAAAAAGTATTTGTAACGGAAAACATTAATCAAAACTTTCAAGAATATTTTTAAAACAAAAGTTTATTGGATATTTATTGCTCTTCCTCACCACCTCTGAGGTTGCAATGTAGGCGCGCTACCGATCTTTTTTTAGGTGTTCAGTTCCCCAGGAGGCCTATTTTCAGCCTTTTTATATATACAGCTTTAAATCAATCTACTTATTATAAAAAATATGACTAGGCAAAAATAAATATATAAAGTCAGATACAATGCATGAATATTAATTATATTAAAAATATAACATTGACAATATATGTCAAAACAATTAACTGGAAACTACTTAAACAAAAACCAAAATAAATATAAAAAAAAATCAGGTACAATTCCGTTGTATGTATACGTTAACAACACAAGTCAAAACAATTAACTTGTAATTATTTTAACAAAAACTAAAATAAATATTAAAAAAACTGGGTACAATTCCATTGTAAACATTAACAATACAAGTCATAACAATCGGCTTGTGTTAATTTTAACAAAAACAAAAATTAATATAAAAAATCAGGTACAATTCAGGAACAACAACAATAATATTCAAAACAATCCACTAAGTAATAAATAATATTTACAAAATATTCTAAATCGCCCACAGCGAAATACTTATTAAAAACCCTATCAAAGGAATAGTGGTGGAAAGAAGGGTCCTATTAAAAATTAATTAAAGATTTTTTTATAAAATTGAAAACATTTAATAATATATTGATACAACAATTAGTATTTTGGACAAAACTGATTAAATTTAATATTTAGGAATTTAAATAATCGAAAAATATTTGAATGATTTATAAAAATATTGTTAAAGTTATAAATTTTAAAACCTAACACGGCAACACACTATAGCAGATATGAGGCATTTGAACGTTTTAGTAGTGGAATATTTGGGAGCAACCCGTACCAAGTGACTAATTAGTAGCAGAATATTTGGGGGCAACCCGAACCAAATGCCTAATTTGTAGTAGAATATTTAGGGGCAACCCGTACCAAATGCCTAATTTGTAGTAGATTTTTGCGTATGTGTTAGTGAAAAATGAAGGATTGGTTACTTGTAGGTTTATACAATGTATGATATACACTT
>CM050324.1:6136610-6161104 GCA_027475135.1 Bactrocera correcta | reverse complement strand
AACTGATGGTTGGAAGCATTTTGCTATCGCTTGCTAAATGAATATATACAAGAAAGTCGTTATATAAGATAACGGAATTCTTCTAAATGCATTGCCGTTATGCCGTTAACGCTCTATGTAGACTTTAGGGGTTTAAAAAAGGTTTATTAACTTAAATATGTTAAACTAAAGATTTGAAGCATTTCGATATCGATTGCTAAATGTGTATATTCAAGAGAATCGACTTTATACCTAAATATAAGATTACGGAATTCTGCCAAATGTACTGTCGTTATGCCGCCATGGCTTTGTATCAACTTCGATACGTTAAAGAAGTTTAATTATTTTAAATATGTTAAACTAATGGTTTGAATCATTTCGATATCGACTGCTAAATGTGTATATACAAGAAAATCGACTTTATACCTAAATATAAAATTATAACATTACGGAATTCTTCTAAATGCACTGCCGTTATACCGTTTAAGGGTTTTTGTAGACTTCATGCGTTAAAGAAGGTTTATTAACTTAAATATGTTAAACTAATGATTTGAAGCATTTTGGTATCGATTGCTAAATGTGTATATACAAGAAAATCGACTTTATACCTAAATATAAGACCACGGAATTCTTCCAAAAGTACTGTCGTTATGGCTTTATATCAACTTCTATAAGTTTAAGAAGGTTAATTAAGTTAAATATGTTAAACTAATGATTTGAAGCATTTCGATATCGCTTGCCAAATATGTGTATACAAGAAAAACGAATTTATACCTAAATATAAGACCACGGAATTCTTCCAAATGTACTGTCGTTATGGCTTTATATCAACTTCTATAAGTTAAAGAAGGTTAATTAACTTAAATATGTTAAACTAATGATTTGAAGCATTTCGATATTGCTTGCCAAATATGTATATACAAGAAAATCGAATTTATACCTAAATATAAGATAACGAAATTTTTCTAAATGCACTGCCGTTACGCCCTTAACGCTTTATGTAGACTTCAGTGCGTTAAAGAAGGTTTATTAACTTAAATATGTTAAACTAATGATTTGAAGCATTTCGAAATCGATTGCTAAATGTGTATATACAAGAAAATCGACTTTATACCTAAATATAAGACCACGGAATTCTTCCAAATGTACTGTCGTTATGGCTTTATATCAACTTCTATAAGTTAAAGAAGGTTAATTAACTTAAATATGTTAAACTAATGATTTGAAGCATTTCGATATCGCTTGCCAAATATGTATATACAAGAAAATCGAATTTATACCTAAATATAAGATAACGGAATTTTTCTAAATGCACTGCCGTTATGCCGTTAACGCTTTATGTAGACTTCAGTGCGTTAAAGAAGGTTTATTAACTTCAATATTTTAAACCTATGATTTGAAGCATTTCGATATCTATTGCTTAAGTGTATATACAAGAAAATCGACTTCATACCTAAATATAAGATTACGGAATTCTTCAAAATGTACTGTCGTTATGCCGCCATGGCTTTGTATCAACTTCAATACGTTAAAGAAGGTTAATTATTTTAAATATGTTAAACTAATGGTTTGAAGCATTTCGATATCGACTGCTAAATGTACAAATACAAGAAAATCGACTTTACACCTAAATATAAAATTATAGCATTACGGAATTCTTCTAAATGCACTGCCGTTATGCCGTTAAGGCTTTATGTAGACCTCCGTGAGTTAAAGAAGGTTAATTAACTTAAATATGTTAAACTAATGATTTGAAGCATTTCGATATCGATAGCTAAATATGTATATACAAGAAAATCGACTTTATACCTAAATATAAGATTATGGAATTCTTCTACGTGCACTGCAGTTATGCCTCCATGGCTATATGCCCACTTCAGATCGTTAAAAAAGGTTAATTAACTTAAATATGTTAAACTAATGTATTGAAGCATTTCGATATCGCTTGCTAAATGTGTATATACAAGAAAATCGAATTTATACCTAAATATAAGATAACGGAATTTTTCTAAATGCACTCTCGTTATGCCGTTAACGCTCTATGTAGACTTAAGTGCGTTAAAGAAAGTTTATTAACTTAAATATGTTAAACTAATGATTTGAAGCATTTCGATATCGATTGCTAAATGTGTATATACAAGAAAATCGACTTTATACCTAAATATAAGATTACGGAATTCTGCCAAATGTACTGTCGTTATGCCGCCATGGCTTTGTATCAACTTCGATACGTTAAAGAAGAATAATTATTTTAAATATGTTAAACTAATGGTTTGAATCATTTCGATATCGACTGCTAAATGTGTAAATACAAGAAAATCGACTTTATACCTAAATATAAAATTATAACATTACGGAATTCTTCTAAATGCACTGCCGTTATACCGTTAAGGGTTTATGTAGACTTTAGTAAGCTAAAAAATGTTTATTATCTTATTGATATCGATAGCTAAATATGTATATAAAAGAAAATCGACTTTATACCTAAATATAAGATTATGGAATTCTTCTACATCCACTGCCGTTATGCCAACTTCAGATCGTAAAAGAAGGTTTATTAACTTAAATATGTTAAACTAAAGAGTTGAAGCATTTCGATATCGATTGCTAAATGTGTATATACAAGAAAATCGAATTTATACCTAAATATAAGATTACGGAATTCTTCTAAATGCACTGCCGCTATGCCGTTATGGCTTTATGTAGACTTCAGTGAGTTCAGATCGTCAAAGAAGGTTTATTAACTTAAATATGTTAAACTTATGAGTTGAAGCATTTCGATATCGATTGCTAAATGTGTATATACAAGAAAATCGACTTTATACCTAAATATAAAATTATAACATTATGGAATTCTTCTAAATGCACTGCCGTTATGCCATTAGGGCTTTATGTAGACTTAAGTGAGTTAAAGAAGATTTATTAACTTAAATATATTAAACTAATGGTTTGAAGCATTTCGATATCGATTGCTTAATGCATATATACAAGAAAATCGACTTTATACCTAAATATAAGACTACGGAATTGTTCCAACTGTACTGTCGTTATGCCGCCATGGCTCTTTATCAACTTCAATACGTTGAAGAAGGTTAATTAACTTAAATTTGTTAAACTAATGATTTGAAGCATTTCGATATCTCTTGCTAAATGTGTATATACAAGAAAATCGAATTTATACCTAAATATAAAATTATAACATTACGGAATTCTTCTAAATGCACTGCCGTTATACCGTTAAGGCTTTATGTAGAGTTCAGTAAGCTAAAAATGTTTATTAACTTAATATGTTAAACTAATGATTTGAAGCATTTCGATATCGATAGCTAAATGTATATATACAAGAAAATCGACTTTATACCTAAATATAAGATTACGGAATTCTTCTACATCCAGTGCCGTTATGCCAACTTCAGATAGTTAAAGAAGGTTTATTAACTTAAATATGTTAAACTAATGAGTTGAAGCATTTCGATATCGATTGCTAAATGTGTATATACAAAAAAATCGATTTTATACCTAAATAAAAGATTACGGAATTCACCCAAATATACTGCCGTTATGCCGTTATGGCTTTATTTAAACTTCAGTAAGATAAAGAAGGTTAATTAACCTAAATATGCTAAACCAGTTATTTGGAGATTTTCGATATATATTTCTAAATGTGTAAATCCAAGAAAATCGACTACATACCTAAATATAAGATTACGGAATTCATCTACATGCACTGCCGTTATGGCGCCATGGCTTTGTATCAACTTCAATACGTTAACGAATGTTAATTATTTTAAATATGTTAAACTAATGGTTTGAAGCATTTCGATATCGATTGCTAAATGAGTATATACAAGAAAATCGAATTCATACCTAAATATAAGATTACGTAGTTATTCTAAATGCACTGCCATTATGGCTTTATATTAACTTCAGTTCGTTAAAGAAGGTTTATTAACTTAAAAATGTTAAACCAGTTATTTGAAGCATTTCGATATCGAATGCTTAATGCATATATACAAGAAAATCGACTTTATACCTAAATATAAGACTACGGAATTCTTCCAAATGTACTGTCGTTATGGCTTTATATCAACTTCAATACGTTAAAGAAGGTTAATTAACTTAAATATGTTAAACTTATGATTTGAAGCATTTCGATATCGCTTGCGATATATGTATATACAAGAAAATCGAATTTATACCTAAATATAAGATAACGGAATTTTTCTAAATGCACTGCCGTTATGCCGTTAACGCTTTATTTAGACTTTAGTAAGCTAAAAAATGTTTATTATCTTATTGATATCGATAGCTAAATGTATATATACAAGAAAATCGACTTTATACCTAAATATAAGATTATGGAATTCTTCTACATCCAGTGCCGTTATGCCAACTTCAGATCGTTAAAGAAGGTTTATTAACTTAAATATGTTAAACTAATGATTTGAAGCATTTCGATATCGATTGCTAAATGTGTATATACAAGAAAATCTAATTTATAACTAAATATAAAATTATAACATTACGCAATTCTTCTAAATGCACTGCCGTTATGCCGTTAAGGCTTTATGTAGACTTCAGTAAGCTAAAAAATGTTTATTAACTTAATATGTTAAACTAATGATTTGAAGCATTTCGATATCGATATCTAAATGTGTATATACAAGAAAATAGACTTTATACCTAAATATAAGATTACGTAATTATTCTAAATGCACTGCCATTATGGCTTTATATTAACTTCAGTTCGTTAAAGAAGGTTTATTAACTTAAAAATGTTAAACCAGTTATTTGAAGCATTTCGATATCGAATGCTTAATGCATATATACAAGAAAATCGACTTTATACCTAAATATAAGACTACGGAATTCTTCCAAATGTACTGTCGTTATGGCTTTATATCAACTTCAATACGTTAAAGAAGGTTAATTAACTTAAATATGTTAAACTTATGATTTGAAGCATTTCGATATCGCTTGCTAAATGTGTATATACAAGAAAATCGACTTTATACCTAAATATAAGATTACGGAATTCTTCCAAATGTACTGTCATTATGCCGCCATGGCTTTGTATCAACTTCAATACGTTAAAGAAGGTTAATTATTTTAAATATGTTAAACTGATGGTTGGAAGCATTTTGCTATCGCTTGCTAAATGAATATATACAAGAAAGTCGAATTTATACCTAAATATAAGATAACGGAATTCTTCTAAATGCAGTGCAGTTATACCGTCAAGGCTTTATGTAGACTTCAGTGCGTTAAAGAAGGTTTATTAACTTAAATATGTTAAACTAATGATTTGAAGCATTTCGATATCGATTGCTAAATGTGTATATACAAGAAAATCGACTTTATACCTAAATATAAGATTACGGAATTCTTCTAAATGTACTGTCGTTATGCCGCCATGGCTTTGTATCAACTTCAATACGTTAAAGAAGGTTTATTATTTTAAATATGTTAAACTAATTGTTTGAAGCATTTCGATATCGATTGCTAAATGTGTAAATACAAGAAAATCCACTTTACACCTAAATATAAAATTATAACATTACGGAATTCTTCTAAATGCACTGCCGTTATACCGCTAAGGCTTTATGTAGACTTCAGTAAGCTAAAAAACAAACTAATGATTTGAAGCATTTCGATATCGATTGCTAAATGTGTATATACAAGAAAACCGACTTAATACCTAAATATAAGATAACGGAGTTCTTCTAAATGCGCTGCCGTTATGCCGTTAACGCTCTATGTAGACTTAAGTGCGTTAAAGAAGGTTTATTAACTTAAATATGTTAAACTAATGATTTGAAGCATTTCGATATCGATTGCTAAATGTGTATATTCAAGAAAATCGACTTTATACCTAAATATAAGATTACGGAATTCTGCCAAATGTACTGTCGTTATGCCGCCATGGCTTTGTATCAACTTCGATACGTTAAAGAAGTTTAATTATTTTAAATATGTTAAACTAATGGTTTGAATCATTTCGATATCGACTGCTAAATGTGTATATACACGAAAATCGACTTTATACCTAAATATAAAATTATAACATTACGGAATTCTTCTAAATGCACTGCCGTTATACCGTTAAGGCTTTATGTAGACTTCAGTGCGTTAAAGAAGGTTTATTAACTTAAATATGTTAAACTAATGATTTGAAGCATTTCGGTATCGATTGCTAAATGTGTATATACAAGAAAATCGACTTTATACCTAAATATAAGACCACGGAATTCTTCCAAATGTACTGTCGTTATGGCTTTATATCAACTTCTATAAGTTAAAGAAGGTTAATTAAGTTAAATATGTTAAACTTATGATTTGAAGCATTTCGATATCGCTTGCCAAATATGTGTATACAAGAAAATCGACTTTATACCTAAATATAAGACCACGGAATTCTTCCAAATGTACTGTCGTTATGGCTTTATATCAACTTCTATAAGTTAAAGAAGGTTAATAAACTTAAATATGTTAAACTAATGATTTGAAGCATTTCGATATCGCTTGCCAAATATGTATATACAAGAAAATCGAATTTATACCTAAATATAAGATAACGAAATTTTTCTAAATGCACTGCCGTTACGCCGTTAACGCTTTATGTAGACTTCAGTGCGTTAAAGAAGGTTTATTAACTTAAATATGTTAAACTAATGATTTGAAGCATTTCGAAATCGATTGCTAAATGTGTATATACAAGAAAATCGACTTTATACCTAAATATAAGACCACGGAATTCTTCCAAATGTACTGTCGTTATGGCTTTATATCAACTTCTATAAGTTAAAGAAGGTTAATTAACTTAAATATGTTAAACTAATGATTTGAAGCATTTCGATATCGCTTGCCAAATATGTATATACAAGAAAATCGAATTTATACCTAAATATAAGATAACGGAATTTTTCTAAATGCACTGCCGTTATGCCGTTAACGCTTTATGTAGACTTCAGTGCGTTAAAGAAGGTTTATTAACTTCAATATTTTAAACCTATGATTTGAAGCATTTCGATATCGATTGCTTAATGTGTATATACAAGAAAATCGACTTTATACCTAAATATAAGATTACAGAATTCTTCAAAATGTACTGTCGTTATGCCGCCATGGATTTGTATCAACTTCAATACGTTAAAGAAGGTTAATTATTTTAAATATGTTAAACTAATGGTTTGAAGCATTTCGATATCGACTGCTAAATGTACAAATACAAGAAAATCGACTTTACACCTAAATATAAAATTATAGCATTACGGAATTCTTCTAAATGCACTGCCGTTATGCCGTTACGGCTTTATGTAGACTTCCGTGAGTTAAAGAAGGTTAATTAACTTAAATATGTTAAACTAATGATTTGAAGCAT
The DNA here is from genome assembly GCA_027475135.1 of Bactrocera correcta. Classification (NCBI taxonomy): domain Eukaryota; kingdom Metazoa; phylum Arthropoda; class Insecta; order Diptera; family Tephritidae; genus Bactrocera; species Bactrocera correcta. The sequence continues at coordinate 6,153,744 of CM050324.1, read as the reverse complement.
TTCGATATCGATAGCTAAATATGTATATACAAGAAAATCGACTTTATACCTAAATATAAGATTATGGAATTCTTCTACGTGCACTGCAGTTATGCCTCCATGGCTATATGCCCACTTCAGATCGTTAAAGAAGGTTAATTAACTTAAATATGTTAAACTAATGTATTGAAGCATTTCGAAATCGATTGCTAAATGTGTATATACAAGAAAATCGACTTTATACCTAAATATAAGACCACGGAATTCTTCCAAATGTACTGTCGTTATGGCTTTATATCAACTTCTATAAGTTAAAGAAGGTTAATTAACTTAAATATGTTAAACTAATGATTTGAAGCATTTCGATATCGCTTGCCAAATATGTATATACAAGAAAATCGAATTTATACCTAAATATAAGATAACGGAATTTTTCTAAATGCACTGCCGTTATGCCGTTAACGCTTTATGTAGACTTCAGTGCGTTAAAGAAGGTTTATTAACTTCAATATGTTTTAACTATGATTTGAAGCATTTCGATATCGATTGCTAAATGTGTATATACAAGAAAATCGACTTTATACCTAAATATAAGATTACGGAATTCTTCAAAATGTACTGTCGTTATGGCTTTTATCAACTTCAATACGTTAAAGAAGGTTAATTAACTTAAATATGTTAAACTAATGATTTGAAGCATTTCGATATCGACTTGCTAAATTGTATATACAAGAAAATCGAATTTATACCTAAATATAAGATTACGGAATTCTTCTAAATGCACTGCCGTTATGCCGTTAGGCTTTATGTAGACTTCAGTGCAGTTAAAGAAGGTTTATTAACTTAAATATGTTAAACTATGATTTGAAGCATTTCGATATCGATTGCTAAATGTGTATATACAAGAAAATCGACTTTATACCTAAATATAAGATTACTGGAATTCTTCTAATGCACTGCGTTATGCCCCATGGCTATATGCCCACTTCAATCGTTAAAGAAGGTTAATTAACTTAAATATGTTAAACTAATGTATTGAAGCATTTCGATATCGCTTGCTAAATGTGTATATACAAGAAAATCGAATTTATACCTAAATATAAGATAACGGAATTTTTCTAAATGCACTCTCGTTATGCCGTTAACGCTCTATGTAGACTTAAGTGCGTTAAAGAAAGTTTATTAACTTAAATATGTTAAACTAATGGTTTGAATCATTTCGATATCGACTGCTAAATGTGTAAATACAAGAAAATCGACTTTATACCTAAATATAAAATTATAACATTACGGAATTCTTCTAAATGCACTGCCGTTATACCGTTAAGGCTTTATGTAGACTTTAGTAAGCTAAAAAATGTTTATTATCTTATCGATATCGATAGCTAAATATGTATATAAAAGAAAATCGACTTTATACCTAAATATAAGATTATGGAATTCTTCTACATCCACTGCCGTTATGCCAACTTCAGATCGTAAAAGAAGGTTTATTAACTTAAATATGTTAAACTAAAGAGTTGAAGCATTTCGATATCGATTGCTAAATGTGTATATACAAGAAAATCGAATTTATACCTAAATATAAGATTACGGAATTCTTCTAAATGCACTGCCGTTATGCCGTTATGGCTTTATGTAGACTTCAGTGAGTTCAGATCGTCAAAGAAGGTTTATTAACTTAAATATGTTAAACTTATGAGTTGAAGCATTTCGATATCGATTGCTAAATGTGTATATACAAGAAAATCGACTTTATACCTAAATATAAAATTATAACATTATGGAATTCTTCTAAATGCACTGCCGTTATGCCATTAGGGCTTTATGTAGACTTAAGTGAGTTAAAGAAGATTTATTAACTTAAATATATTAAACTAATGGTTTGAGGCATTTCGATATCGATTGCTTAATGCATATATACAAGAAAATCGACTTTATACCTAAATATAAGACTACGGAATTGTTCCAACTGTACTGTCGTTATACCGCTATGGCTCTTTATCAACTTCAATACGTTGAAGAAGGTCAATTAACTTAAATATGTTAAACTAATGATTTGAAGCATTTCGATATCGATTGCTAAATGTGTATATACAAGAAAATCGAATTTATACCTAAATATAAAATTATAATATTACGGAATTCTTCTAAATGCACTGCCGTTATACCGTTAAGGCTTTATGTAGACTTCAGTAAGCTAAAAATGTTTATTAACTTAATATGTTAAACTAATGATTTGAAGCATTTCGATATCGATATCTAAATGTATATATACAAGAAAATCGACTTTATACCTAAATATAAGATTACGGAATTCTTCTACATCCACTGCCGTTATGCCAACTTCAGATCGTTAAAGAAGGTTTATTAACTTAAATATGTTAAACTAATGAGTTGAAGCATTTCGATATCGATTGCTAAATGTGTATACACAAAAAAGTCGATTTTATACCTAAATAAAAGATTACGGAATTCACCCAAATATACTGCCGTTATGCCGTTATGGCTTTATTTAAACTTCAGTAAGATAAAGAAGGTTAATTAACCTAAATATGCTAAACCAGTTATTTGAAGATTTTCGATATATATTTCTAAATGTGTAAATCCAAGAAAATCGACTACATACCTAAATATAAGATTACGGAATTCATCTACATGCACTGCCGTTATGGCGCCATGGCTTTGTATCAACTTCAATACGTTAACGAATGTTAATTATTTTAAATATGTTAAACTAATGGTTTGAAGCATTTCGATATCGATTGCTAAATGAGTATATACAAGAAAATCGAATTCATACCTAAATATAAGATTACGTAATTATTCTAAATGCACTGCCATTATGGCTTTATATTAACTTCAGTTCGTTAAAGAAGGTTTATTAACTTAAAAATGTTAAACCAGTTATTTGAAGCATTTCGATATCGAATGCTTAATGCATATATACAAGAAAATCGACTTTATACCTAAATATAAGACTACGGAATTCTTCCAAATGTACTGTCGTTATGGCTTTATATCAACTTCAATACGTGAAAGAAGGTTAATTAACTTAAATATGTTAAACTTATGATTTGAAGCATTTCGATATCGCTTGCGAAATATGTATATACAAGAAAATCGAATTTATACCTAAATATAAGATAACGGAATTTTTCTAAATGCACTGCCGTTATGCCGTTAACGCTTTATGTAGACTTCAGTGCGCTAAAGAAGGTTTATTAACTTAAATATGTTAAACTAATGATTTGAAGCATTTCGATATCGATGGCTAAATGTGTATATACAAGAAAATCGACTTTATACCTAAATATAAGATTACGGAATTCTTCCAAATGTACTGTCATTATGCCGCCATGGCTTTGTATCAACTTCAATACGTTAAAGAAGGTTAATTATTTTAAATATGTTAAACTGATGGTTTGAGGCATTTTGATATCGCTTGCTAAATGAATATATACAAGAAAGTCGAATTTATACCTAAATATAAGATAACGGAATTCTTCTAAATGCAGTGCAGTTATACCGTCAAGGCTTTATGTAGACTTCAGTGCGTTAAAGAAGGTTTATTAACTTAAATATTTTAAACTAATGATTTGAAGCATTTCGATATCGATTGCTAAATGTGTATATACAAGAAAATCGACTTTATACGTAAATATAAGATTACGGAATTCTTCCAAATGTGCTGTCGTTATGCCGCCATGGCTTTGTATCAACTTCAATACGTTAAAGAAGGTTTATTATTTTAAATATGTTAAACTAATGGTTTGAAGCATTTCGATATCGACTGCTAAATTTGTAAATACAAGAAAATCGACTTTACACCTAAATATAAAATTATAACATTACGGAATTCTTCTAAATGCACTGCCGTTATACCGTTAAGGCTTTATGTAGACTTCAGTAAGCTAAAAAATGTTTATTAACTTAATATGTTAAACTAATGATTTGAAGCATTTCGATATCGATTGCTAAATGTGTATATACAAGAAATCGACTTTATACCTAAATATAAGATAACGGAATTCTTCTAAATGCACTGCCGTTATGCTGTTAAGGCTTTATGTAGACTTCACTGAGTTAAAGAAGGTTTATTAACTTAAATATGTTAAACTATTGGTTTGAAGCATTTCGATATCGATTGCTTAATGCATATATACAAGAAAATCGACTTTATACCTAAATATAAAATTATAACATTATGGAATTCTTCTAAATGCACTGCCGTTATGCCATTAGGGCTTTATGTAGACTTCAGTAAGCTAAAAAATGTTTATTAACTTAATATGTTAAACTAATGATTTGAAGCATTTCGATATCGATTGCTAAATGTGTATATATAAGAAAATCGACTTTATACCTAACTATAAGATAACGGGATTCTTCTAAATGCACTGCCGTTATGCCGTTAAGGCTTTATGTAGACCTCAGTGAGTTAAAGAAGATTTATTTACTTAAATATGTTAAACTAATGGTTTAAAGCATTTCGATATCGATTGCTTAATGCATATATACAAGAAAATCGACTTTATACCTAAATATAAAATTACAACATTATGGAATTCTTCTAACTGCACTGCCGTTATGCCATTAGGGCTTTATGTAGACTTAATTGCGTTAAAGAAGGTTTATTAACTTAAATATGTTAAACTAATGATTTGAAGCATTTCGATATCGATTGCTAAATGTGTATATGCAAGAAAATCGATTTTATATCTAAATAAAAGATTACGGAATTCACCCAAATATACTGCCGTTATGCCGTTATGGCGTTATTTAAACTTCAGTAAGATAAAGAAGTTTAATTAACCTAATTATGCTAAACCAGTTATTTGCAGATTTTCGATATAGATTGCTAAATGTGTAAATCCAAGAAAATCGACTTTACACCTTAATATAAAATTATAACATTACGGAATTCTTCCAAATGCACTGCCGTTATACCGTTAAGGCTTTATGTAGACTTCAGTAAGCTAAAAAATGTTTATTAACTTAATATGTTAAACTAATGCTAAATATGTATATACAAGAAAATCGACTTTATACCTAAATATAAGATTATGGAATTCTTCTACGTACACTGCAGTTATGCCTCCATGGCTATATGCCCACTTCAGATCGTTAAAGAAGGTTTATTAACTTAAATATGTTAATCTAATGATTTGAAGCATTTCGATATTGATTGCTAAATGTGTATATACAAGAAAATCGATTTTATACCTATAAATTCGATTTTCTTGTATATACATATTTGGCAAGCGATATCGAAATGCTTCAGCTCATTAGTTTAACATATTTAAGTTAATATACCTTCTTTAACGCACTGTAATGGGGTCTCGTTCATAGCTGAGGTAAGCTCAGCCGCTCCAGGGTCAGCCTTGGGACCCATGAACCCTTAGCAAATAAAAGATTTGATTTTAATAAACGAATTGTCCACGCCCCCCCCCCCCCCCCCCCCCCTTTCAGTGGACAGCCAGACCAGCGTGATGAAAACGAGCAGGATTGATGAGCCGGCGTTGACGCTTATTGAAGCTGGCACGGTGACGAAAACGAACGGGATTGATGAGCCGGCGTTGACGCTTATTGAAGCTGGCACGATGATGAAAACGAACGGGATTGATGAGCCAGCATTAACGCTTAGTGAAGCTGGCACGATGATGAAAACGAACGGGATTGATGAGCCGGCGTTGACGCTTATTGAAGCTGGCACGGTGACGAAAACGAACGGGATTGATGAGCCGGCGTTGACGCTTAGTGAAGCTGGCACGGTGATGAAAACGAACGGGATTGATGAGCCGGCGTTGACGCTTATTGAAGCTGGCACGGTGACGAAAACGAACGGGATTGATGAGCCGGCGTTGACGCTTAGTGAAGCTGGCACGGTGATGAAAACGAACGGGATTGATGAGCCGGCGTTGACGCTTATTGAAGCTGGCACGGTGACGAAAACGAACGGGATTGATGAGCCGGCGTTGACGCTTAGTGAAGCTGGCACGGTGATGAAAACGAACGGGATTGACTTCCCTGCGGAGGAGAAGTGATTAAAAATTGTCCAATGGCAGGAGCACTTACTGCACGCGTTGACTTCTCGCTTACAACTCAACTTTGCCACCCTCCTCATTATCGCGTTGGCGTTTTTCTAACGGCGCTTAACGGTGTAGGCAGCGGTACTTATGCCAAGCATTTTCGACGCGGCTACGGCAGTGCCATCGCGAGCATTGGCATCACCCAGCGGTGATGCCTTTTCTGCGCGAGGCCTGCGCATTTCCCCCAACTACCGGGCAGGGCCATCGCGAGCACTGGCATCACCCAGCGGTGATGCCTTTTCTGCGCGAGGCCTGCGCTTTCCTCCCTAACTACTGGGCAGGGCCATCGCGAGCACTGGCATCACCCAGCGGTGATGCCTTTTCTGCGCGAGGCCTGCGCATTTCCCCCAACTACCGGGCAGGGCCATCGCGAGCACTGGCATCACCCAGCGGTGATGCCTTTTCTGCGCGAGGCCTGCGCTTTCCTCCCTAACTACTGGGCAGGGCCATCGCGAGCACTGGCATCACCCAGCGGTGATGCCTTTTCTGCGCGAGGCCTGCGCATTTCCCCCAACTACCGGGCAGGGCCATCGCGAGCACTGGCATCACCCAGCGGTGATGCCTTTTCTGCGCGAGGCCTGCGCTTTCCTCCCTAACTACTGGGCAGGGCCATCGCGAGCACTGGCATCACCCAGCGGTGATGCCTTTTCTGCGCGAGGCCTGCGCTTTCCCCCTTCTGTTGTATAGGGCAGTCATCGCGAGCACTGGCATGATGCCTTTTCTACGCGATGTTCTACCCTACTACTACTACTACCTACTGTTATATGACTTACCGCTGCCTACTGCTGTTCCCGGTGACCGTCCGATTCGGCGAACTGGAGCAAATGAGCGCACTCAGTGCGAAGTGCTTGCTTATATAGCAAGCACAGCGCAGCTTTCGTCGCGGTAGCGAGGTGAGTATGCGTATGGTGTATGGTGCAGGTACATGGTGGAAAGCTCTAGCGGGGTTCAGCATCGTTGTGTGCGTATGGTGCGGGTACATGGTGTACTGTGGGGCGAAGCTGACGTAACTTATTGGAAGGTGGCAAAAGCCACGTTACAGTCCCCCCCTCACTTCGGACAATGATCCTTCGCTGGCGGCAGGTGGGAGGAGATCTCCCACGATGGTTCGGCTGGAGGCTGGCTGGCTGTCTTAGTTGGCGTGAGCCGTGAACGGGGAGCGGGTGTGAAATCTTTATTTAGTAACAAATTCGTAACTTATGGTACAGGGTGTCTTATCCTACGATTAGGCGTACTTACACCTAGTGACACCTATATATTACTAATACAATTAAAATTCATTGGCTTAGTCGTAAAAAAAAATTCATACATTGATCCTTAAGCTAATACAATTAAAATTTATATAAATCTATTATATTTACGAATTCATGAATTGATCCTTAGACTAATACAATCAAAATTTCTGGGTTTAATCGTACAAAGGTAGGATGCATCGTCCACCGCCGTACCGCACCAACACCTGGTCGCCTTCTAGTTTTCGTAGGGCCAACCGTCGGCCCCGGAAGAACAGCGTTCGTCTGGAGCGCTCGATGAAGTGTTGCCTCGTCATCACCAGCCCTTCCAGGAACCCTGGGATCTCGCTTACCGGTGTCGCTTCTTCGGCCGCCGTGATAGGCGGGGTTGGTAGTGTGCTGATCTCGGCCATGGGGCTTGGTGTCGCCGTTGTTTGAGCCGTCTGATGGTTTGCTGTCGACTCGACGTGGGTCGTGGCCGGCGTTTGGGCTTCTGGTTGGACTGGTGTCGACTCGATGCGGACCGTGGTCTTCGTTTGGGCAGAGCGCGGCCCTGTCATGGCATAGGTTTTATGCGTGGCTGGTCGTGCGCTGATCTCGACGGTTGGGCGTGTCGCTTGGAGTGGGGCTGCCGTCGCCAGGGCTTCTGGTTGGACTGGTGTCGACTCGATGCGGACCGTGGTCTTCGTTTGGGCAGAGCGCGGCCCTGTCATGGCATAGGTTTTATGCGTGGCTGGTCGTGCGCTGGTCTCGACGGTTGGGCGTGTCGCTTGGAGTGGGGCTGCCGTCGCCAGGGCTTCTGGTTGGACTGGTGTCGACTCGATGCGGACCGTGGTCTTCGTTTGGGCAGAGCGCGGCCCTGTCATGGCATAGGTTTTATGCGTGGCTGGTCGTGCGCTGGTCTCGACGGTTGGGCGTGTCACTTGGAGTGGGGCTGCCGTCGCCAGGTCGCTTTGTGTAGCTGAGTGCGTTACCTGGGCCTTCGCTGGGTGCGTCGATGTCTGGGCGGCGCGCGGTTCTGTCGCTGCATCGGCTTTGTGGTCGGCTTCCCGTGGCGTTGGTGCTCGCCTGGTGGTCGGGAGCTTCCGGGCGTTGGTGCTAAGCGGCGTCTGCCGTGGCAATGTTTCCCATACCGCTGGTTCTGTGGCCGACCTACTTCGGGTGGAGGCTTGGATGACGCAGCGCTCCGGGGGCTGTTTGGTTACCCGGGGGCGAGTTCGAGCAGCTGACCCGGGCTCGTCGGTGTTTATGGCGTGCAATATTGTCGTATTCGGGTGCACTCGTGGTCGTGCTTCCGGGGGTGGCCGGAAGGGTGGCGGCCTTTGCGGCTCGTCTGGCGGCGGTGGTTGGTCGCTTGATGCATACGGCCTTCTCTTTGTTGTAGGTTTCATTATCTGGAAAGAGATGAGCAAACGGGCGCTTTGATTAGTGTTGCGTTGCATTAGTGCTAGGTGGCTCGGAGTTAGAGTCCGTAGGCTCAGTAGAGATCACGCTAGCGGCTATTCAAGTTTAGTAGTCGGTTGGCAGCTGCTTTAGATCTTGCAGATGCACATGAACAGTGCGCCCACCCGGTGCGTTTGGATTCGCAAGTTCGACTGTATTCGTCGACTTGAATTTTCGGACGATATATGGGCCGGAATATTTCGGAGCAAGCTTCTGGGCGAAATTGTTTGCTGCGGAAGAGAGCGGATGGTCTCTTTTGAGTACTTTCTCGCCGATAAGTGGCTTCCATGGTCGCCTGCGCAAATCGTAGTATCTCTTCTGGCGTTTTGCTGCAGTAGACAAGTTGCGGGAAACCTCTTGCCAAAGCTCGGTGAGTGTCGGCACGGTGGTGGCGTCTTCGTCGGGCACGTTCCCTTCTTTGCGGATTTGTTTCGGGGTAGCTGGTGTGTACCCGAAGTTTATCTCAGCTGCTGATGTTTTTGTCGAGTCGTGTTGTGATGTATTTATCGCGAAAGCTATTTCGGCTAGTTGGTGGTCCCAGGTCCGATGGTCGGCCTTTGCTCGTTGGGCGATCATAGTTTTCACGACTCGATTGGTGCGCTCGGTTGGGTTCTCGTGTGGAGCGTAAATGGCGGTGAAACGGTGTTGGATTCCGTGGCCCTCCAGGAACTGTGTAAGCGGCTTGCCGATGAATTGCTTCCCGTTGTCGGTAAGGAATACGTCAGGGCAGCCAAACCGGTATATCACTCGTTCTCGTAGCGCCTTTATAACACTGGCGGTGGTTGCATTCCGGACTGGCACGAGTTCCACCCACTTGGAGAACTTATCCGTGAGCACTAGCAAGCACGTGTTGCCATTTGTTGAGCGTGGTAGCGGGCCTACGAAGTCTGCCGTTACAACTTCCCACGGTCGTGAGCATTGCATGGTGGCCATCATCCCGGCAGGTCGGCGCTGGTCTATCTTATATTCGGCGCATGGTTGGCATTGACGAACATACTTGAGTGCATCCCTATGCATGCCAGGCCAATAGTACCCTTCTTGTGTGCGTTTGAGTGTTTTGTGTACACCCAGGTGACCGCCGGTGCTAGAGTCGTGATTTTCTCCCAGGACTTCGAGTCGACGGTGCTCTGGTACGCATAGTTTCCAGCGTGGTGACCTGGATAACGTATTGCGTGGGGCGATGTGCCGGAAGAGCCGGCCGTCGATAAGTTGGTAATCGGGATGTTTCTTCGGTTGATCGTGTACCTGGCGCGTACGTCTTTCATACCATCTATCCGGTTGATCATGAACGGCATGCAAAGGTTCAGCATCACCTTCTTGGTCCTTCAGTGGGCATCTAGATAGTGCGTCGGCGACTACGTTGAGGGTACCCTTGCGATACTCGATGTCGAAGTCAAACTGTTGTAGCTCTAGGGCCCACCTTGCGAGCCTTCCAGATGGGTTCTGCAGGGTGTGAAGCCATTTAAGCGAATGATGGTCGGTGATTACGGTGAAATGATAGCCCTCCAGGTATGGTCGCATTTTCCTTATCCCCCACAATACGGCTAGGCACTCTTGTTCGGTGGCGGAGTATCGCTTCTCCAACTCTGTCAGGCTGCGACTGGCGTATGCTACAACCCGTTCTTGGTCCGAATGGCGTTGAAATAGTACCACGCCTAGTCCTTCTCCGCTGGCGTCAGTCTGCAGACAGAAAGGCCTCTCGAAGTCAGGGCACCCCAGGATGGGTGCACTGGTTAGTTTTTCCTTTAGCGCCTGGAATGCTTCTTCTTGTTCGGCACCCCATGACCAACGCTGGTTCTTTTTCAATAAACGGTTCAGTGGTGCTGATATTGTGGCGAAGTCTGCTACGAAACGTCGGTACCACGAGGCTGCTCCCAGGAAACGGCGTAGTTCTCGGATGGTAGTAGGTGCTGCCATGTCGCTAATGGCTGCCACCTTAGCCGGGTCGGTGTGAATGCCCTCGTTGCTGACTACATGGCCCAAGTAGTGGAGACGTTGCTGCACGAACTTACTCTTCTCGAAGTTGATCTGCATGCGGTTTTGTTGAAGGCGCGTGAACACCGCTTGCAAGCAGTCTAAATGCTCTTCGAAAGAGTTTCCCAGTACAATGATGTCGTCCAGATAGGCGAAGACCTTCGGCTGTAGTTCTGATCCCAGGACGTTGTCTAAGGCTCGCTGGAATGTTGCTGGCGCCGAATGCAGCCCAAAAGGCATCACTCGCCACTGGAATAAACCTCTCCCCGGTACGGTAAATGCGGTGTACGGGCGTGAGCGGGGGTGTAGCGGAATTTGCCAGTAGCCGTTCTTCAGGTCGATGGTCGAGATAAACCGAGCTTCCTTCAACTGGTCTAGGATTGCGTTTATTTGAGGAAGTGGGTATGCGTCTGGTATACTTGCTGCGTTAAGTTGCCGGTAGTCGATACACATTCGCCAACTTCCTTGTTTCTTTCGCACTAAGACGATGGGCGAGCTGTAAGCGCTGTTAGAGACTTCGATGCGGCCGGTTGCAAGCAATTCGTCCACCTCCTGATTGATGACTTCTTGCATCGCTGGGTTGCGCGGGTAATATCTCTGTTTCAATGGGCGATCGTGTTTAAGTCGAATCACATGTTCGGCGGCTGTGCTGGGGCCGGTGATCGTCGAGAACACTGCCGCATTTCCCGTGAGGAGAGTATTCAGTTGATGATTCTCCTTTTCCGTAAGATGTTGCCTCTCGGTTAGCATCGCGAGGTGGTCGGTAGGTGTCTGTGTGCTCAGGCGTGTAGCGGCTACCGGTTGACCATCGACGGTGATAGTCAGGTTCCGTTTCCTCAGGAAGTCCATGCCCAGGACGACCGGTTCCGCCAGCGTCGGTAAAGCGGATACGAGTAGATGCGTCATCTTCTTCCCCAGCTCGATGGTAACGGGATACATTTTTGTGCTAAGGGATATACGTCTGGTTAGCTAGCTGAATGCGACGGGTCTGGCGTCTGGCTTTGATTTGGTGTTCATCTAGATGACGTTGAAGTTCCTTACCGATATATGTGAGTGTGGCTCCGGTGTCCACCAGGGCTTCGACCTGCATGCCCGCGACAGTAATGGGCAGATAATAACGGCCATCTTGCTTCCTTTCTGGGTACGGAAGCGTTGTTATGCGTGCTGCTGTACTGGGTTGGGGCGGAGTAGCTCGCACTGCCACATGTGTAGGACAATTGCAGTCCCGTGACATGATTCCGTCGAGTCCGCAGCGAGAGCAAAATATTCGCTGCTGGTTGCGACATTGGTGTCTTCGGTGTCCCGGCTGCTTACATCGCCAACAAACTTTCTCGCGGCAATACTTATTACTTACCGCCGTCAGACAGTGGTTGGTGTTTCTCGCTTGCCTGGTCTCCTCGCCTTTCAGCAACTCGAATTCTTCCGTTAATTCGAGTAGCTCGTCCACGCTGTTGAAATCGCTCCGACGAACATATAAGCGATATTCCACTCTTAAGCCGTCATATATGCGTTCGATGTGGTCTTCATCGCGAAGCTTCGGGTGCTGGCGGATAAGCGTTTGGATGGCCAGCACATAATCTTTTGCTTTCTCTCGGGGCGATTGCTTGCGCTGATGGATGGTTTCCTCCAGATGTGCGAGGTGTCGTTTCGGTAAAAAGAACCGTTCAGCCTCGTAACGAAAGTCGTCCCACGTGTTGATGGCATTGCGTTTTACTCGAAACCATTGCAGCGCTCTGTCCTGCAGAATTTCCGGCATCGTGGCAAGAAGCTGGTTGTTTGCTATTGAGTAGCATTCTGCTAGCTCTTCGCATCGCTCCAGAAAGTCGTGTAAATTTTCGCGACCGCTGTAGCGTATGTTCCATCGCCGCACGGAGTTTATAACCTCCAAATCCGGCACTCTCGCAGCTGAGGTTATGTCGCCACGTGTTGCTGCCGCTTTGCTGGGGATTCTCACTGTGGTGGTTGGAACGAGTATGGTGGCGTTATCTTCCTCCTTCATTTCCCTCTCCAAAGCTTTTACCAGATCCTCCGTGGATTTATTGTGGCGCTTTGCCCGGATGCAGGCGCTCAGCTCGCTACGGAGATCTGCTACGGTGCGCCCTTCGACAGCGATGTGGTGTCGTCTGCATTCAGTGATTAATCGCTCCTTCTTCAGCCAGTAAATCCAACTGGTCGTGTCTGTCTCAAGCGTAGCAGCCTTATTCGCTGGAGTACTGCGATGTTTATGATTGTGTGGGGGCGCGGCGAACCTGATTCATGAGCGTTGGTGACCGTTTCGTGTTTTTCACTGTCACTCACAAAATCAGGTCCCTGCTCGGGCGCCATTTGTAATGGGGTCTCGTTCATAGCTGAGGTAAGCTCAGCCGCTCCAGGGTCAGCCTTGGGACCCATGAACCCTTAGCAAATAAAAGATTTGATTTTAATAAACGAATTGTCCACGCCCCCCCCCCCCCCCCCCCTTTTAGTGGACAGCCAGACCAGCGTGATGAAAACGAGCAGGATTGATGAGCCGGCGTTGACGCTTATTGAAGCTGGCACGGTGACGAAAACGAACGGGATTGATGAGCCGGCGTTGACGCTTATTGAAGCTGGCACGATGATGAAAACGAACGGGATTGATGAGCCAGCATTAACGCTTAGTGAAGCTGGCACGATGATGAAAACGAACGGGATTGATGAGCCGGCGTTGACGCTTATTGAAGCTGACACGGTGACGAAAACGAACGGGATTGATGAGCCGGCGTTGACGCTTAGTGAAGCTGGCACGGTGATGAAAACGAACGGGATTGATGAGCCGGCGTTGACGCTTATTGAAGCTGGCACGGTGACGAAAACGAACGGGATTGATGAGCCGGCGTTGACGCTTAGTGAAGCTGGCACGGTGATGAAAACGAACGGGATTGATGAGCCGGCGTTGACGCTTATTGAAGCTGGCACGGTGACGAAAACGAACGGGATTGATGAGCCGGCGTTGACGCTTAGTGAAGCTGGCACGGTGATGAAAACGAACGGGATTGACTTCCCTGCGGAGGAGAAGTGATTAAAAATTGTCCAATGGCAGGAGCACTTACTGCACGCGTTGACTTCTCGCTTACAACTCAACTTTGCCACCCTCCTCATTATCGCGTTGGCGTTTTTCTAACGGCGCTTAACGGTGTAGGCAGCGGTACTTATGCCAAGCATTTTCGACGCGGCTACGGCAGTGCCATCGCGAGCATTGGCATCACCCAGCGGTGATGCCTTTTCTGCGCGAGGCCTGCGCATTTCCCCCAACTACCGGGCAGGGCCATCGCGAGCACTGGCATCACCCAGCGGTGATGCCTTTTCTGCGCGAGGCCTGCGCTTTCCTCCCTAACTACTGGGCAGGGCCATCGCGAGCACTGGCATCACCCAGCGGTGATGCCTTTTCTGCGCGAGGCCTGCGCATTTCCCCCAACTACCGGGCAGGGCCATCGCGAGCACTGGCATCACCCAGCGGTGATGCCTTTTCTGCGCGAGGCCTGCGCTTTCCTCCCTAACTACTGGGCAGGGCCATCGCGAGCACTGGCATCACCCAGCGGTGATGCCTTTTCTGCGCGAGGCCTGCGCATTTCCCCCAACTACCGGGCAGGGCCATCGCGAGCACTGGCATCACCCAGCGGTGATGCCTTTTCTGCGCGAGGCCTGCGCTTTCCTCCCTAACTACTGGGCAGGGCCATCGCGAGCACTGGCATCACCCAGCGGTGATGCCTTTTCTGCGCGAGGCCTGCGCTTTCCCCCTTCTATTGTATAGGGCAATCATCGCGAGCACTGGCATGATGCCTTTTCTACGCGATGTTCTACCCTACTACTACTACTACCTACTGTTATATGACTTACCGCTGCCTACTGCTGTTCCCGGTGACCGTCCGATTCGGCGAACTGGAGCAAATGAGCGCACTCAGTGCGAAGTGCTTGCTTATATAGCAAGCACAGCGCAGCTTTCGTCGCGGTAGCGAGGTGAGTATGCGTATGGTGTATGGTGCAGGTACATGGTGGAAAGCTCTAGCGGGGTTCAGCATCGTTGTGTGCGTATGGTGCGGGTACATGGTGTACTGTGGGGCGAAGCTGACGTAACTTATTGGAAGGTGGCAAAAGCCACGTTACAGCACTTAAGTCTACATAAAGCCCTAATGGCATAACGGCAGTGCATTTAGAAGAATTCCGTTATCTTATATTTAGGTATAAAGTCGATTTTTTTGTATTTACACATTTAGCAATCGATATCGAAATGCTTCAAATCATTAGATTAACATATTTAAGTTAATAAACCTTCTTTAACGATCTGAAGTGGGCATATAGCCATGGAGGCATAACTGCAGTGTACGTAGAAGAATTCCATAATCTTATATTTAGGTATAAAGTCGATTTTCTTGTATATACATTTTTAGCATTATTTTAACATATTAAGTGAATAAACATTTTTTAGCTTACTGAAGTCTACATAAAGCCTTAACGGTATAACGGCAGTGCATTTGGAAGAATTCCGTAATGTTATAATTTTATATTAAGGTGTAAAGTCGATTTTCTTGGATTTACACATTTAGCAATCTATATCGAAAATCTGCAAATAACTGGTTTAGCATAATTAGGTTAATTAAACTTCTTTATCTTACTGAAGTTTAAATAACGCCATAACGGCATAACGGCAGTATATTTGGGTGAATTCCGTAATCTTTTATTTAGATATAAAATCGATTTTCTTGTATATACACATTTCGCAATCGATATCGAAATGCTTCAACTCATTAGTTTAACATATTTAAGTTAATAAACCTTCTTTAACGATCTGAAGTTGGCATAACGGTAGTGGATGTAGAAGAATTCCGTAATCTTATATTTAGGTATAAATTCGATTTACTTGTATACACATTTAGCAATCGATATCGAAATGCTTCAAATCATTAGTTTAACATATTTAAGTTGATAAACCTTCTTTAGCGCACTGAAGTCTACATAAAGCGTTAACGGCATAACGGCAGTGCATTTAGAAAAATTCCGTTATCTTATATTTAGGTATAAATTCGATTTTCATGTATATACATATTTCGCAAGCGATATCGAAATGCTTCAAATCATTAGTTTAACATATTTAAGTTAATTAACCTTCTTTAACATATTGAAGTTGATATAAAGCCATAACGACAGTACATTTGGAAGAATTCCGTAGTCTTATATTTAGGTATAAAGTCGATTTTCTTGTATATATGCATTAAGCTTTCGATATCGAAATGCTTCAAATAACTGGTTTAACATATTTAAGTTAATAAACCTTCTTTAACCAACTGAAGTTAATATAAAGCCATAACGGCAGTGCATTTAGAATAATTACGTAATCTTATATTTAGGTATGAATTCGATTTTCTTGTATATACTCAATTAGCAATCGATATCGAAATGCTTCAAACCATTAGTTTAACATATTTAAAATAATTAACCTTCGTTAACGTATTAAAGTTGATACAAAGCCATGGCGCCATAATGACAGTACATTTGGAAGAATTCCGTAATCTTATATTTATATATGTAGTCGATTTTCTTGGCGTAATGTTATAATTTTATATTTAGGTGTAAAGTCGATTTTCTTGTATTTACACATTTAGCAGTCGATTTCGAAATGCTACAAACCATTAGTTTAACATATTTAAGTTAATTAACCTTCTTTAACGTATTGAAGTTGATAAAGAGCCATGGCGGCATACCGACAGTAGCAATCGATATCGAAATGCTTCAAATCATTAGTTTAACATATTTAAGTTAATAAACCTCCTTTAACGATATGAAGTGGGCATATAGCCATGGAGGCATAACTGCAGTGCACGTAGAAGAATTCCCTAATCTTATATTTAGGTATAAAGTCGATTTTCTTGTATATACATATTTAGCTATCGATATCGAAATGCTTCAAATCATTAGTTTAACATATTAAGTTAATAAACATTTTTTAGCTTACTGAAGTCTACATAAAGACTTAACGGTATAACGGCAGTGCATTTATAAGAATTCCGTAATGTTATAATTTTATATTTAGGTGTAAAGTCGATTTTCTTGGATTTACACATTTAGCAATCTAATTCGAAAATCTGCAAATAACTGGCTTAGCATAATTAGGTTAATTAAACTTCTTTATCTTACTGAAGTTTAAATAAAGCATAACGGCATAACGGCAGTATATTTGGGCGAATTCCGTAATCTTTTATTTAGATATAAAATCGATTTTCTTGTATATACACATTTCGCAATCGATATCGAAATGCTTCAACTCATTAGTTTAACATATTTAAGTTAATAAACCTTCTTTAACGATCTGAAGTTGGCATAACGGTAGTGGATGTAGAAGAATTCCGTAATCTTATATTTAGGTATAAATTCGATTTTCTTGTATACACATTTAGC
>CM050324.1:6119750-6135610 GCA_027475135.1 Bactrocera correcta | reverse complement strand
CATATTAGAATTCTAGAATAATTAAAATTACAATAATATGAATAGATAACTTAAACTAAAAAACAGAATTCAGGGTATTAATGAAGGAATCCTTAGTGTGAGAGAAATCAAGAAGAACTTTCTCGGAAATCGAGTTAAACTCACGCATAGCCCTCTTGAGGGGAGCATATTCAGCAAAATTAGTGCTTTCCTTTTTGTAATAAAATGGGGAAATGGACCTGAGACAACGCTGGGGAGTATTGAAGTTAAGTTTCGCTAATAAATAGGGACAGTCAATTCCTCCGTTAATTACATTGAAGACAAATGAAAGGGAGAGAACGGACCTTCGATTATCCAGTAATTTAAGATGTATCAGCAATAAACGCGATGTATACGATGGTAATGGGTCAACAAACTTTAAGGAGCGGAGAGCGTATTTAAGAAAGATCTTTTGGACACGCTCGATCCTGTTAATTGACGATATGCAATATGGTCTCCAAATAAACACTGCATACTCCAAAATGGACCGCACAAAACATGTGTACAGTAATTTTAACGTGTAGGGGTCGGAAAAATTTGTAGAATTTCGACGGACAAAGCCGAGTACAGAAAATGCTTTTGAAGTGATATAGTTGATGTGATTACTGAAAGAAAATCTGTTGTCAAAGATTACCCCAAGATCTTTGATTTCAGTAACGCATTTTAGGACGCAGTTAGAAATATTGTAGCTGGAAGATAGGATGTTGCGTCCCCTACCAAAAGAGATCTGTGAGCATTTATCGAGGTTCAGAAAAAGCTTCGATTTCATGCACCAATTATGAAAAGTATCAATATCACATTGAAGTTTGAGTACATCTTGTGTGTTTTTGATTATTGCAAAAATTTTTAGGTCATCTGCATATAACAGATAGTTAGCGAAAGAGAAGCAACAGGAAATGTCATTGATAAACAGCACAAAGAGAAGTGGACCCAAGACGTTTCCTTGTGGGACTCCCGAAGACGCAATGAATGAATCAGATGACACTCCATCGACACTGACAACGCATCGTCTGTTTTGCAGATATGATTTAATCCACTGCAGGAAGACCGAGTGAAATCCTAGAGATGATAATTTTTTAATTAGAATATTGTGTGAAACTTTATCAAAGGCTTTAGAGAAATCTGTGTAGACACAGTCTACCTGAAATCCAGCGGAGAATGCAGACATGCAATAGTCGCTAAAAACTGCTAAGTTTGACACAGTGGAGCGCCCAGAGACAAACCCGTGCTGATTGACATTAATTATTGATTTTACTGCAAAAAATAATTTATTTTTAACAGAACACTCAAAAATTTTTGAAATAGTAGACAGTTTAGAAATAGGCCTGTAATTGGAGATAACGTCCTTTCTACCACCTTTAAGTATGGGGGTAATGCATGTCAATTTCCAGTCAGAAATAAAATTCCCGGAGGAGAGAGACTTATTGAAAATAAGCATGAGAGGATATACTAAGGCAGTACAGTTTTTTATTAGTACGGGCGGAAGTCCATCCAAATCCAATTTGGTAGAAGACTTAATATCACCGATAGCCTTGGCAATATCATCCTGTGAAAGACACAGTGAGCCAAAATTTATGGATGGGAAGTCATTAGCTGAAAAAGTGGAACTAGTACCAGGATCCTCTTGAACATAGTTCGATTTGAAAAATTCAGCGAACAAGTTGGAGATTTCGACCGGAGTGTATGCCGACTTATCTCCCCAGCGTAAAGCAGAAGGAATGGCCGAACACGCTCTTCTAGATTTTACAAAGTTCCAAAAGAACTTAGGGTTCGACTTGATTGTGGACTCCGTATTATTAATAAACCTTTTATAGAGAGACTTATCCAATTCATTAAACAGTTTTGTGTAGTGCTGATATTGAACAAAGGAAACATGAGATTTAGTTGAAGAGAATTTTCTATAGTATTTATTTCTGAGATTTTTTAGATGTTTCAGGTCCTTAGTATACCAAGGCAACTTATATGGTTGTATGTGTTTTAGCGGGATATTATAATGACAGAATTCCTGAATTGATTTCTTAAAAATGGAGAAACTATTAGCTGTATCTAGCCCCGAAAGTAAATCATCCCATTTAATTTCCAAGAGCTGATTGTTGAGTCGTTCAAAATCACAAAATGCAAAATTAAAACCAAGCCCATCAATAGGTTTTACAGGAGCGAAAAGGTAAGTATCCACCTCAAACGCTAGCGGGGAATGATGGATGGTGGCTGGGGTAATTGAAGAGAATCCATCAAGAAACCTAAATTTTAAATTATCACTAAGAAAGACTAAGTCTAGAAATCGATCGAGACTATTTGAATATGAGTTGATTTGAATCAGATTGAGACTAAGCAAGCTATCAATGAGAAATAACTCCTGAGTTGATGTAAAATTTGAAGGAATAAGAGCAGGACTATAGGAACAACCAGACCAGACTATATTGCTTAAATTAAAGTCACCCAGAACACAGATATTATTCTCTTTCACCTTACCTAATACCAGCGAGGAAATATTATTTGCGTGCAGCTTATACAACTCTAGAGGACTATTAGGAGGGATGTATGAGACTGCAATGAACAGAGCATCATTGATACAGATACATAGTTGGTCCAGAATAGAATCTTCATTATCAAGCATAATTAAGCGAGGACGATATTTGCGATGAACTGCTAAGAGAACTCCACCCCCTCTTAGACAGCCAGTTTTTTCGTGATCTCTGTCTTTGCGGAAGACATAATAGAGATTAGAGTCAAAATATTCGCTATCAAAATAACTAGAATTCAGCCAAGTCTCAACAATAACGATAATATCGAAATAATATTTGATTTACACCTAATGCCCGATAAATTTTGGTAGTATACCTTAAGACAAGAGCCAGTTGAGGAAGGTGCAGAAAACGCATGAATAGAATCGTGAATAGAATCGTGATTAACAGGCGCATCAACTAATCTGCAGCACTGTTTTCCCCTCCCTTTGGAAAAAACTTAAAGGGACGCAACTTAATGCCAGAAGGCCACACTGAAGAGGAGAAAACGGCATTAAAAAAAGATGGGGACACACCTAACTTAAAGTTTATCCTCTTAAGATTATTAATATCTGTATCTTTTTTAATTAATTTATAACATAGAAGATGTTCTCTATCTATATTAGCATGTTTAACAACAAAAGATATAATATCTTCCTCAGTAACTGAGTTCTTAAATGCAAATAAGTGAATCCATTTCTTGGGTATGACGACATCAAGATTACGATTGGCATTAACACCAACGACAGTTGAAGTGGCTGGGGATTTTTTGTTCCTAGTACTCACTTTTACCTTCAAATTTCTATTAACAGCAACTGAAGTAGAAGAGTTCAGGTTAACAGAATCATCAACGGCGACAGATTGAGCAGCATTGACAGCGACAGGGTTGCGAGTTGGTTTAGCAGCAACTATTGAATTGTTATTGGCTTTCAAATGAGTGTTGATATTCCTAGCAACAGCGTCAGCATATGTATTGGCGTTTTTATTGTCAGCAGCAATAGAGAGAGTGAAGCCAGCAGCAGACGGAGCGGCAGAGATTGCTTTCGTAGTAGCGGGAGCGAGATAATCCATACTCACGCTATCAGTGGGAGCCGAAACAACAACGTTAGGTGACGGAGCATTTGTACCCACAATAGTCGTAGAAGTAAGGATAGAGTTAGCAATAGCTGAAGCTGCAGAGAGTTCCTTCGGTGTAGCGGGAGCGAGATAATTCCCACACTCGTTAACAGCAGAGACAGCGGCAATAGACGGAGCAGCGATTGTAGAGTCACTTGTACCAACAGTAGTCGCAGCAGTGAGAGAGACGTTAGCAGCAGAGATAACATTCGAAGCTGGTGTAGTGATCTTGCCATTATCGGACAATTTCTTATGCACAATGCCGATCTCTGATTTAAGTTCATTTAACTTAGCGATTAACGAATTACGATCATCACATAATTGTTGTATTAACGCGAGCGCCTTCGCTTGTTCACTTCTCAGTGAACTTACTTCCAATACCAGAGAATTAAGCACTGAATTTACATTATTAAGATTATTATGCTCCAACAAAGGTTCAGTAATTACACTGTTCGAGTGTTCATCATTTTGTTGTTGCGAACTTGGAGTTTGAGTGCACTGAGCATTGCGCACTGATGGCGACGCAGGCGGCGACCGAATGGAATTTCTCCGAACCACCGCGCACACTTTACAATAAAAAGAATTTTTTGATTTCTGCAAAAAATCCACGTCAGCCTGCGACAAATTTACACACGTCAAGTGGAAAAATTGATTGCATTTATTGCAATTTATCTTGGGCTGAGCACGGTCAACTCTATGCCCGCAAACACACGGCATTAAAAAAGATAAAATAATAAAGCGCGGAGCAGAAAAAAAATACGTCCGTACACGGTGACGACTGCAATCCAAAATTTATATTTAAGTTAATTAACCTTCTTTAACGTATTGAAGTTGATATAAAGACATAACGGCAGTGCATTTAGAAGAATTCCGTTATCTTATATTTAGGTATAAATTCGATTTTCTTGTATATGCACATTTAGCAATCGATATCGATTTGCTTCAAATCATTAGTATAACATATTAAGTTAATAAACATTTTTTAGCTTACTGAAGTCTACATAAAGCCTTAACGGTATAACGGCAGTGCATTTAGAAGAATTCCGTAATGTTATAATTTTATATTTAGGTATAAATTCGATTTTCTTGTATATACACATTTAGCAATCGATATCGAAATGCTTCAGCTCATGAGTTTAACATACTTAAGTTAATAAACCTTCTAAAACGATCTGAAGTGGGCATATAGCCATGGAGGCATAACTGCAGTGCACGTAGAAGAATTCCATAATCTTATATTTAGGCATAAAGACGATTTTCTAGTATATACATATTTAGCTATCGATATCGAAATGCTTCAAATCATTAGTTTAACATATTAAGTTATTAAACATTTTTCAGCTTACTGAAGTCAACATAAAGCCTTAACGGTATAACGGCAGTGCATTTAGAAGAATTCCGTAGTGTTATAATTTTATATTTAGGTGTAAAGTCGATTTTCTGTATATATGCATTAAGCAATCGATATCGAAATGCTTCAAACCATTAGTTTAACATATTTAAGTTAATAAACCTTCTTCAACTCACTGAAGTCTACATAAAGCCATAAAGACATAACGGCAGTGCATTTGGAAGAATTCCGTAATCTTATATTGAGGTATAAAGTCGATTTTCTTTTACATACACATTTAGATATCGATATCGATTTGCTTCAAATCATTAGTTTAACATATTAAGTTAATAAACATTTTTTAGCTTACTGAAGTCTACATAAAGCCTTAACGGTATAACGGCAGTGCATTTAGAAGAATTCCGTAATGTTATAATTTTATATTTAGGTATAAATTCGATTTTCTTGTATATACACATTTAACAAGCGATATCGAAATGCTTCAAATCATTAGTTTAACATATTTAAGTTAATAAACCTTCTTTAACGCACTGAAGTCTAAATAAAGCCATAACGGCATAACGGCAGTGCATTTTGAAGAATTCCGTTATCGTATATTTAGTTATAAATTCGATTTTCTTGTATATACACATTTAGCAATCGATATCGAAATGCTTCAAATCATTAGTTTAACATATTTAAGTATCAGACCTTCTTTAACGTATTGAAGTTGATAAAGAGCCATGGCGACATAACGACAGTACATTTGGAAGAATTCCGTAGTCTTATATTTTGGTATAAAGTCGTTTTTCATGTATATGTGCATTAAGCAATCGATATCGAAATGCTTTAAACCATTAGTTTAACATATTTAAGTTAATTAACCTTCTTTAACGTATTGAAGTTGATATAAAGACATAACGGCAGTGCATTTAGAAGAATTCCGTTATCTTATATTTAGATATAAATTCGATTTTCTTGTATATACACATTTAGCAATCGATATCGATTTGCTTCAAGTCATTAGTTTAACATATTAAGTTAATAAACATTTTTTAGCTTACTGAAGTCTACATAAAGCCTTAACGGTATAACGGCAGTGCATTTAGAAGAATTCCGTAATGTTATAATTTTATATTTAGGTATAAATTCGATTTTCGTGTATTTGCTCATTTAGCAATCGATATCGAAATGCTTCAAACCACTAGTTTAACATATTTATAATAATTAACCTTTTTTAACGTATTGAAGGTGATACAAAGCCATGGCGGCATAACGACAGTACATTTGGAAGAATTCCGTAATCTTATATTTAGGTATAAAGTCGATTTTCTTGTATATATGCATTAAGCAATCGATATCGAAATGCTTCAAATAACTGGTTTAACATATTTAAGTTAATAAAGCTTCTTCAACGCACTAAAGTCTACATAAAGCCCTAATGGCATAACGGCAGTGCATTTAGAAGAATTCCATAATGTTATAATTTTATATTTAGGTATAAAGTCGATTTTCTTGTATTTACACATTAAGCAATCGATATCGAAATGCTTCAAACCATTAGCTTAACATATTTAAATAATCAACCTTCTTTACAGAAGTACTTACGGCATAACGGCAGTATATTTGGGTAATTTCCGTAATCTTTTATTTAGGTATAAAATCGATTTTCTTGTATATACACATTTAGCAATCGATATCGAAATGCTTCAACTCATTAGTTTAACATATTTAAGTTAATAAACCTTCTTTAACGATTTGAAGTTGGCATAACGGCAGTGGATATAAAGTCGATTTTCTTGTATATACATATTTAGCTATCGATATCGAAATGCTTCAAACCATTAGTTTAACTTATTTAAGTTAATAAACCTTCTTTAACTCACTGAAGTCTACATAAAGCCTTAATGGCATAACGGCATTGCATTTAGAAGAATTCCGAAATGTTGTAATTTTATATTGAGGTATAAATTCGATTTTCTTGTATATGCACATTTAGCAATCGATATCGAAATGCTTTAAATCATTAGTTTAACATATTTAAGTTAATAAACCTTCTTTAACGCACTTAAGTCTACATAAAGCCCTAATGGCATAACGGCAGTGCATTTAGAAGAATTCCATAATGTTATAATTTTATATTTAGGTATAAAGTCCAGTTTCTTGTTTTTACACATTTAGCAATCGATATCGAAATGCTGCAAACCATTAGCTACCATATTTAAATAATTAACCTTCTTTAAAAAAGCCATAACGGCATAACGGCAGTATATTTGGGTAATTTCCGTAATCTTTTATTAAGGTATGAAATCGATTTTCTTGTATATACACATTTAGCAATCGATATCGAAATGCTTCAGCTCACTAGTTTAACATATTTAAGTTAATAAACCTTCTTAAACGATCTGAAGTGGGCATATAGCCATGGAGGCATAACTGCAGTGCACGTTGAAGAATTCCATAATCTTATATTTAGGTATAAAGTCGATTTTCTTGTATTTACACATTTAGCAGTCGATATTGAAATGCTTCAAACCATTAGTTTAACATATTTAAGTTAATTAACCTTCTTTAACGTATTGAAGTTGGTAAAGAGCCATGGCGGCATACCGACAGTACATTTGTAAGAACTCCGTAGTCTTATATTTAGGTATAAAGTCGATTTTCTTGTATATATGCATTAAGCAATCGATATCGAAATGCTTCGAACCATTAGTTTAACATATTTAAGTTAATAAACATTCTTTAACGATCTGAACTTGGCATATCGGCAGTGGATGTAGAAGAATTCCATAATCTTATATTTAGGTATAAAGTCGATTTTCTTTAATATACATATTAAGCTATCGATATCGAAATGCTTCACATCATTTGTTTAACATATTAAGATAATAAACATTTTTTATCTTACTAAAGTCTACATAAAGCCTTAACGGTATAACGGCAGTGCATTTAGAAGAATTCCGTAATGTTATAATTTTATATTTAGGTGTAAAGTCGATTTTCTTGTATTTACACGTTTAGCAGTCGATATCGAAATGCTTCAAACCATTAGCTTAACATATTTAAATAATTAACCTTCTTTACAAAAGCCATAACGGCATAACGGCAGTATATTTGGGTAATTTCCGTAATATTTTATTTAGGTATAAAATCGATTTTCTTGTATATACACATTTAGCAATCGATATCGAAATGCTTCAGCTCATGAGTTTAACATATTTAAGTTAATAAACCTTCTAAAACGATCTGAAGTGGGCATATAGCCACGGAGGCATAACTGCAGTGCACGTAGAAGAATTCCATAATCTTATATTTAGGCATAAAGTCGATTTTCTAGTATATACATATTTAGCTATCGATATCGAAATGCTTCAAATCATTAGTTTAACATATTAAGTTAATAAACATTTTTCAGCTTACTAAAGTCTACATAAAGCCTTAACGGTATAACGGCAGTGCATTTAGAAGAATTCCGTAGTGTTATAATTTTATATTTAGGTGTAAAGTCGATTTTCTGTATATATGCATTAAGCAATCGATATCGAAATGCTTCAAACCATTAGTTTAACATATTTAAGTTAATAAACCTTCTTTAACTCACTGAAGTCTACATAAAGCCATAACGGCATAACGGCAGTGCATTTGGAAGAATTCCGTTATTTTATATTTAGGTATAAATTCGATTTTCTTTTATATACACATTTAGCAATCGATATCGAAATGCTTCAACTCATTAGTTTAACATATTTAAGTTAATGAACCTTCTTTAACGATCTGAAGTTGGCAAAACGGCAGTGGATGTAGAAGAATTCCGTAATCTTATATTTAGGTATAAAGTCGGTTTTCTTGTATATACATATTTAGCAATCGATATCGAAATGCTTCAAATCATTTGTTTAACATATTAAGATGATAAACATTTTTTAGCTTACTAAAGTCTACATAAAGCCTTAACGGTATAACGGCAGTGCATTTAGAAGAATTCCGTAATGTTATAATTTTATATTTAGGTATAAATTCGATTTTGTATTTGCACATTTAGCAATCGATATCGAAATGCTTCAAACCATTAGTTTAACATATTTAAAATAGTTAACCTTTTTTAACGTATTGAAGGTGATACAAGGCCATGGCGGCATAACGACAGTACATTTGGAAGAATTCCGTAATCTTATATTTAGGTATAAAGTCGATTTTCTTGTATATATGCATTAAGCAATCGATATCGAAATGCTTCAAATAACTGGTTTAACATATTTAAGTTAATAAACCTTCTTCAACGCACTAAAGTCTACATAAAGCCCTAATGGCATAACGGCAGTGCATTTAGAAGAATTCCATAATGTTATAATTTTATCAGGGGTGTTGTGGAATCTGATAGTTGTCGGAATCAGAATTGAAACCGATCAAAAAAAGCAGTAGGTGTCATGAATTCAGATATTATTGGTTTGATATTCGAAACAGAATATGTATCGGTTTTGGGTGTCACGGAAACCAATTTTATCGGTTTTGCTGTCAGAAACAAAACAAGAAGGTAGTCGCACACAGATTTGAAATGTCACTTAAGAAATCAAGTTATTTTATTGTTACGAATTAATTTATCTTTATTTCTATAAGAGAAATTATAAGAATAAAACACGAAATGTCTTAATTATTTAGTTTTTGAAAAAAAAAATGCCGCTATTCAAGAGGGGAGCCTTTTTAGAAGCTTAAAAAAATCGGTTTTTTTGGGAAGGAAAGAAATACATAATTGATTGAAGCGAAATTTCTAGGATGTATAATTATATATTTAAACATCATCCGCAAATTGTTTTGATACGAAATCTTTTACATTTGCCTTTGAAAAGCTATTACCAGATGCTTATCGCATGTGCATATGCCAGACGGCGGGCAGGATGCAGGTCGCGATTTCTATCAGAAACAAAAAATTCAAAGAGATTCATATTTTTTAATAACTTATGTTCAAGTTAAACTGGAAAAATATAAAATAAAACTTATAAAAATTTTTTAAATTAAAAAAAATTTTTTTTTTTGGTTTAAAAAAATATTTACCTTAAATATAAGTATGTATGTTCAAACTTAACTTTTCTTAGTTTTTTTTTTAGTTTAAATAGAAGATAATTTAATGCCAAAAATAATAAACTTTGTCCCAATCCCATATGACGTTCAGTTGTTTTTCTATCCTGCCCGCCAATTAAGAAAAATCGTAAAAATGAAAAAAACGAAATTTAACACCCAAATGCGTCTTTATTCATTGAATAAATGTTATCTTTTAAAATCTTTCTTTAATTCGGAACTCATTAAAAACTTTAATAGGATTGCTTGTATGTACTCATTTGCAAGTTTTGTCACATTAGTAAACAGCTGGTTCGAATATTGGTTTTGCGTATGTTCGAAAGGACGAAAATCCAATCAGATTCTGTGACACCATTTAAAATCAGAATTGGTTGGCAATTCTGACAGCTAAGCAATTCTGTCTTGGATTCCACAACACCCCTGTATATTTAGGTATAAATTCGATTTTCTTGTATCTACACATTAAGCAATCGATATCGAAATGCTTCAAACCATTAGCTTAACATATTTAAATAATTAACCTTCTTTACAGAAGTACTTACGGCATAACGGCAGTATATTTGGGTAATTTCCGTAACCTTTTATTTAGGTATAAAATCGATTTTCTTATATATACACATTTAGCAATCGATATCGAAATGCTTCAACTCATTAGTTTAACATTTTTAAGTTAATAAACCTTCTTTAACGATCTGAAGTTGGCATAACGGCAGTGGATATAAAGTCGATTTTCTTGTATATACATATTTAGCTATCGATATCGAAATGCTTCAAACCATTAGTTTAACTTATTTAAGTTAATAAACCTTCTTTAACTCACTGAAGTCTACATAAAGCCTTAATGGCATAACGGCATTGCATTTAGAAGAATTCCGTAATGTTATAATTTTATATTGAGGTATAAATTCGATTTTCTTGTATATGCACATTTAGCAATCGATACCGAAATGCTTTAAATCATTAGTTTAACATATTTAAGTTAATAGACCTTCTTTGATGCACTAAAGTCTACATAAAGCTCTAATGGCATAACGGCAGTGCATTTAGAAGAATTCCATAATGTTATAATTTTATATTTAGGTAAAAAGTCCATTTTCTTGTATTTACACATTTAGCAATCGATATCGAAATGCTTCGAACCATTAGCTTAACATATTTAAATAATTAACCTTCTTTACAAAAGCCATAACGGCATAACGGCAGTGCATTTAGAAGAGTTCCGTAATGTTATAATTTTATATTTAGGTGTAAAGTCGATTTTCTTGTATTTACACATTTAGCAGTCGATATCGAAATGCTTCAAACCATTAGTTTAACATATTTAAAATAATGAACATTTTTTAACGTATTGAAGGAGATACAAAGCCATGGCGGCATAACGACAGTACATTTGGAAGAATTCCGTAATCTGATATTTAGGTTTAAAGTCGATTTTCTTGTATATACACATTTGGCAATCGATATCGAAATGCTTCAGCTCATTAGTTTAACATATTTAAGTTAATAAACCTTCTTTAATGCACTAAAGTCTACATAAAGCCCTAATGGCGTAACGGCAGTGCATTTAGAAGAATTCCATAATGTTATAATTTTATATTTAGGTATAAAGTCCATTTTCTTTTATTTACACATTTAGCAGTCGATATCGAAATGCCTCAAACCATTAGTTTAACATATTTAAGTTAATTAACCTTCTTTAACGTATTGTAGTTGATACAAACCATGGCGGCATAACGACAGTACATTTGGAAGAATTCCGTAGTCTTATATTTATAAAGTCGATTTTCTTGTATATATGCATTAAGCAATCGATATCGAAATGCTTCAAACCATTAGTTTAACATATTTAAGTTAATAAACCTACTTTAACGCACTGAAGTCTACATAAAGAAATAACGGCATAACGGCAGTGCATTTAGAAGAATTCCATAACCTTATATTTAGGTATAAAGTCGATTTTCTTTTATATACATATTTGGCTATCGATATCGAAATGCTTCAAATCATTTGTTAACATATTAAGATAATAAACATTTTTTAGCTTACTAAAGTCTACGTAAAGCCTTAACGGTAGAACGGCAGTGCATTTAGAAGAATTCCGTAATGTTATAATTTTATATTTAGGTATAAAAACACATTTAGCAATCGATATCGAAATGCCTCAAATCATTAGTTTAACATATTTAAGTTATTAAACCTTCTTTAGCGCACTTAAGTCTACATAAAGCCCTAATGGCATAACGGCAGTGCATTTAGAAGAATTCCATAATGTTATAATTTTATATTTAGGTATAAAGTCGATTTTCTTGTATTTACGCATTTAGCAATCGATATCGAAATGCTTCAAACCATTAGCTTAACATATTTAAATAATTAGCCTTCTTTACAAAAGCCATAACGGCATAACGGCAGTATATTTGCGTAATTTCCGTAACCTTTTATTTAGGTATAAAATCGATTTTCTTGTATATACACATTTAGCAATCGATATCGAAATGCTTCAGCTCATTAGTTTAACATATTTAAGTTAATAAACCTTCTTTAACGATCTGAAGTGGGCATATAGCCATGGAGGCAAACCTGCAGTGCACGTAGAAGAATTCCATAATCTTATATTTAGTTATAAAGTCGATTTTCTTGTATATACATATTTAGCTATCGATATCGAGATGCTTCAAATCATTAGTTTAAAATATTAAGTTAATAAACATTTTTTAGCTAACTGAAGTCTACATATAGCCTTAACGGTATAACGGCAGTGCATTTAGAAGAATTCCGTAATGTTATAATTTTATATTTAGGTGTAAAGTCGATTTTCTTGTATTTACACATTTAGCAGTCGATATCGAAATGCTTCAAACCATTAGTTTAACATATTTAAAATAATTAATCTTCTTTAACGTATCTAAGTTGAAACAAAGCCATGGCGGTATAACGACAGTACATTTGGAAGAATTCCGTAATCTTATATTAAGGTATAAAGTCGATTTTCTTGAATATACACATTTAGCAAGCGATATCGAAATGCTTCAAACCATTAGTTTAACATATTTAAGTTAATTAACCTTCTTTAACGTATTGAAGTTGATAAAGAGCCATGGCGGCATAACGACAGTACATTTGGAAGAATTCCGTAGTCTTATATTCAGGTATAAAGTCGCTTTTCTTGTATATATGCATTAAGCAATCGAGATCGAAATGCTTCAAATCATTAGTTTAACATATTTAAGTTAATAAAGCTTCTTAAACGCCTGAAGTTAACATAAAGCCATGGCGCCATAACGGCAGTGCATGTAAAAGAATTCCGTAATCTTACATTTAGGTATAAAGTCGATTTTCTTGGATCTATACATTTAGCAATCGATATCAAAAATCTTCAAATAACCGGTTTAGAATATTTAGGTTAATTAACCTTCTTTATCTTACTGAAGTTTAAATAAAGCCATAACGGCAAAACGGCTATATATTTGGGTGAATTCCGTTATCTTATATTTAGGTATAAATTCGATTTTCTTGTATATACACATTTAGCAATCAATATCGAAATGCTTCAACTCATTAGTTTAACATATTTAAGTAAATAAACCTTCTTTAACGATCTGAAGTTGGCATAACGGCAGTGGATGTAGAAGAATTCCATAATCTTATATTTAGGTATAAAGTCGATTTTCTTTTATATACATATTTAGCTATCGATATCGAAATGCTTCAAATCTTTTGTTAACATATTAAGATAATAAACATTTTTTAGCTTACTAAAGTCTACGTAAAGCCTTAACGGCAGAACGGCAGTGCATTTGGAAGAATTCCGTAATGTAATAATTTTATATTTAGGTATAAAGTCGATTTTCTTGTATATACATATTTAGCAATCGATATCGAAATGCTTCAAACCATTAGTTTAACATATTTAAAATAATTAACCTTTTTTAACGTATTGAAGTTGATAAAGAGCCATGGCGGCATAACGACAGTACATTTGGAAGAATTCCGTAGTCTTATATTTAGGTATAAAGTCGATTTTCATGTATATATGCATTAAGCAATCGATATCGAAATGCTTCAAACCATTAGTTTAACATATTTAAGTTAATAAACCTTCTTTAACTCACTGAAGTGTACATAAAGCCTTAACGGCATAACGGCAGTGCATTTAGAAGAATTCCGTTATCTTTATTTAGGTATAAATTCGATTTTCTTGTATATACACATTTAGCAATCGATATCGAAATGCTTCAAATCATTAGTTTAACATATTTAAGTTATTAAACCTTCTTTACGCACTTAAGTCTACATAAAGCCCTAATGGCATAACGGCAGTGCATTTAGAAGAATTCCATAATGTTGTAATTTTATATTTAGGTATAAAGTCGATTTTCTTGTATTTACACATTTAGCAATCGATATCGAAATGCTTCAAACCATTAGCTTAACATATTTAAGTTAATTAACCTTCTTTAACTCACTGAAGTCTACATAAAGCCATAACGGCATAACGGCAGTGCATTTAGAAGAATTCCTAATGTTATAATTTTATATTTAGGTGTAAAGTCGATTTTTTGTATTTACACATTTAGCAGTCAATATCGAAGTGCTTCAAACCATTAGTTTAACATATTTAATTTAATTAACCTTCTTTAACGTATTGAAGTTGATAAAGAGCCAGGGCGGCATAACGACAGTACATTTGGAAGAATTCCGTAGTCTTATATTTAGGTATAAAGTCGATTTACTTGTATATATGCATTAAGCAATCGATATCGAAATGCTTCAAACCATTAGTTTAACATATTTAAGTTAATTAACCTTCTTTAACGTATTAAAGTTGATAAAGAGCCATGGCGGCATAACGACAGTACATTTGGAAGAATTCCGTAGTGTTATATTTAGGTATAAAGTCGATTTTCTTGTATATATGCATTAAGCAATCGATATCGAAATGCTTCAAACCATTAGTTTAACATATTTAAGTTAATAAACCTTCTTTAACTCACTGAAGTCTACATAAAGAAATAACGGCATAACGGCAGTCATTTAGAAGAATTCCGTAATGTTATAATTTTATATTTAGGTGTAAAGTCGATTTTCTTGTATTTACACATTTAGCAGTCGATATCGAAAGCTTCAAACCATTAGTTTAACATATTTAAGTTAATTAACCTTCTTTAACGTATTGAAGTAGATAAAGGGCCATGGCGGCATACGACAGTACATTTGGAAGAATTCCGTATTCTTATATTTAGGTATAAAGTCGATTTTCTTGAATACACACACTTAGCAATCGATATCGAAATGCTTCAAATCATTAGTTTAACATATTTAAATAATTAACCTTCTTTACAAAAGCCTTAACGGCATAACGGCCGTATATTTGGGTAATTTCCGTAATCTTTTATTTAGGTATGAAATCGATTTTCTTGTATATACACATTTAGCAATCGATATCGAAATGCTTCAGCTCATTACTTTAACATATTTAAGTTAATAAACCTTCTTAAACGATCTGAAGTGGGCATATAGCCATGGAGACATAATGCAGTGTACATAGAAGAATTCCATATTCTTATATTTAGGTATAAAGTCGATTTTCTTGTATATACATATTTAGCTATCGATATCGAAATGCTTCAAATCATTAGTTTAACATATTAAGTTAATAAACATTTTTAGCTCTGAAGTCTACAAAAGCCTTAACGGTATAACGGCAGTGCATTTAGAAGAATTCCGTAAGTTATAATTTTATATTTAGGTGTAAAGTCGATTTTCTTGTATTTACACATTTAGCAGTCGATATCGAAAGCTTCAAACCATTA
>CM050324.1:6099610-6118750 GCA_027475135.1 Bactrocera correcta | reverse complement strand
AAGTCTACATAAAGCCATAAAGACATAACGGCAGTGCATTTGGAATAATTCCGTAAACTTATATTTAGGTATAAAGTCGATTTTCTTTTATATACACATTTAGATATCGATATCGATTTGCTTCAAATCTTTAGTTTAACATATTAAGTTAATAAATATTTTTTAGCTTAATGAGGTCTACATAAAGCCTTAACGGTATAACGGCAGTGCATTTAGAAGAATTCCGTAATGTTATAATTTTATATTTAGGTATAAATTCGATTTTCTTGTATATACACATTTAGCAATCGATATCGAAATGCTTCAACTCATTAGTTTAACATATTTAAATTAATAAACCTTCTTTAACGATCTGAAGTTGGCATATCGGCAGTGGATGTAGAAGAATTCCATAATCTTATATTTAGGTATAAAGTCGATTTTCTTTAATATACATATTAAGCTATCGATACCGAAATCCTTCAAATCATTTGTTTAACATATTAAGATAATAAACATTTTTTTAGCTTACTAAAGTCTACATAAAGCCTTAACGGTATAACGGCAGTGCATTTAGAAGAATTCCGTAATGTTATAATTTTATATTTAGGTGTAAAGTCGATTTTCTTGTATTTACACATTTAGCAGTTTATATCGAAATGCTTCAAACCATTAGTTTAACATATTTAAAATAATTAACCTTTTTTAACGTATTGAAGTGCATGGCGGCATAACGACAGTACATTTGGAAGAATTCCGTAATCTGATATTTAGGTTTAAAGTCGATTTTCTTGTACATACACATTTAGCAATCGATATCGAAATGCTTCAGCTCATTAGTTTAACATATTTAAGTTAATAAACCTTCTTTAATGCACTAAAGTCTACATAAAGCCCTAATGGCATAACGGCAGTGCATTTAGAAGAATTCCATAATGTTATAATTTTATATTTAGGTATAAAGTCCATTTTCTTGTATTTACACATTTAGCAATCGATATCGAAATGCTTCGAACCATTAGCTTAACATATTTAAATAATTAACCTTCTTTACAAAAGCCATAACGGCATAACGGCAGTATATTTGGGTAATTTCCGTAATCTTTTATTTAGGTATGAAATCGATTTTCTTGTATATACACATTTAGCAATCGATATCGAAATGCTTCAGCTCATGAGTTTAACATATTTAAGTTAATAAACCTTCTAAAACGATCTGAAGTGGGCATATAGCCATGGCGGCATAACTGCAGTGCACGCAGAAGAATTCCATAATCTTATATTTAGGCATAAAGTCGATTTTCTAGTATATACATATTTAGCTATCGATATCGAAATGCTTCAAATCATTAGTTTAACATATTAAGTTAATAAACATTTTTCAGCTTACTAAAGTCTGCATTAAGCCTTAACGGTATAACGGCAGTGCATTTAGAAGAATTCCGTAGTGTTATAATTTTATATTTAGGTGTAAAGTCGATTTTCTGTATATATGCATTAAGCAATCGATATCGAAATGCTTCAAACCATTAGTTTAACATATTTAAGTTAATAAACCTTCTTTAACTCACTGAAGTCTACATAAAGCCATAACGGCATAACGGCAGTGCATTTGGAAGAATTCGGCTATTTTATATTTAGGTATAAATTCGATTTTCTTGTATATACACATTTAGCAATCGATACCGAAATGCTTCAGCTCACTAGTTTAACATATTTAAGTTAATAAACCTTCTTAAACGATCTGAAGTGGGCATATAGCCATGGAGGCATAACTGCAGTGCACGTAGAAGAATTTCATAATCTTATATTTAGGTATAAAGTCGATTTTCTTGTATTTACACATTTAGCAGTCAATATCGAAATGCTTCAAACCATTAATTTAGCATATTTAAGTTAATTACCCTTCTTTAACGTATTGAAGTTGATAAAGAGCCATGGCGGCATTCCGACAGTACATTTGTAAGAACTCCGTAGTCTTATATTTAGGTATAAAGTCGATTTTCTTGTATATATGCATTAAGCAATCGATATCGAAATGCTTCAGCTCATTAGTTTAACATATTTAAGTTAATAAACCTTCTTTAATGCACTAAAGTCTACATAAAGCCCTAATGGCATAAAGGCAGTGGATGTAGAAGAATTCCGTAATCTTATATTTAGGTATAAAGTCCATTTTCTTGTATATATGCATTAAGCAATCGATATCGAAATGCTTCAAACCATTAGTTTAACATATTTAAGTTAATAAACATTCTTTAACTCACTGAAGTCTACATAAAGCGTAAACGGCATAAGGGCAGTGCATTTAGAAGAATTCCGTTATCTTATATTTAGGTATAAATTCGATTTTCTTGTATATACACATTTAGCAATCGATATCGAAATGCTTCAACTCATTAGTTTAACATATTTAAATTAACAAACCTTCTTTAACGATCTCAAGTATGCATATCGGCAGTGGATGTAGAAGAATTCCATAATCTTATATTTATGTATAAAGTCGATTTTCTTTAATATACATATTAAGCTATCGATATCGAAATGCTTCAAATCATTTGTTTAACATATTAAGATAATAAACATTTTTTAGCTTACTAAAGTCTACATAAAGCCTTAACGGTATAACGGCAGTGCATTTAGAAGAATTCCGTAATGTTATAATTTTATATTTAGGTGTAAAGTCGATTTTCTTGTATTTACACATTTAGCAGTCGATATCGAAATGCTTCAAACCATTAGTTTAACATATTTAAAATAATTAACCTTTTTTAACGTATTGAAGGAGATACAAAGCCATGGCGGCATAACGACAGTACATTTGGAAGAATTCCGTAGTCTGATATTTAGGTTTAAAGTCGATTTTCTTGTATATACACATTTAGCAATCGATATCGAAATGCTTCAGCTCATTAGTTTAACATATTTAAGTAATAAACCTTCTTTAACGTATTGAAGTTGATAAAGTGCCATGGCGACATAACGACAGTACATTTGGAAGAATTCCGTAGTCTTATATTTTGGTATAAAGTCGATTTTCTTGTATATGTGCATTAAGCAATCGATATCGAAATGCTTCAAACCATTAGTTTAACATATTTAAGTTAATAAACCTTCTTTAACTCACTGAAGTCTACATAAAGCCTTAACGGCATAACGGCAGTGCATTTAGAAGAATTCCGTTATCTTATATTTAGGTGTAAATTCGATTTATTTGTGTATGCACATTTAGCAATCGATATCGATTTGCTTCAAATCATTAGTTTAACATATTAAGTTAATAAACATTTTTTAGCTTACTGAAGTCTACATAAAGCCTTAACGGTATAACGGCAGTGCATTTAGAAGAATTCCGTAATCTTATAATTTTATATTTAGGTATAAATTCGATTTTCTTGTATATACACATTTAGCAATCGATATCGAAATGCTTCAAATCATTAGTTTAACATATTTAAGTTAATAAACCTTCTTTAACGCACTAAAGTCTACATAAAGCCCTAATGGCATAACGGCAGTGCATTTAGAAGAATTCCATAATAATATAATTTTATATTTAGGTATAAAGTCCATTTTCTTGTATTTACACATTTAGCAGTCGATATCGAAATGCTTCAAACCATTAGCTTAACATATTTAAATAATTAACCTTCTTTACAAAAGCCATAACGGCATAACGGCAATATATTTGGGTAATTTCCGTAATATTTTATTTAGGTATAAAATCGATTTTCTTGTATATACACATTTAGCAATCGATATCGAAATGCTTCAGCTCATGAGTTTAACATATTTAAGTTAATAAACCTTCTAAAACGATCTGAAGTGGGCATATAGCCATGGAGGCATAACTGCAGTGCACGTAGAAGAATTCCATAATCTTATATTTAGGCATAAAGTCGATTTTCTAGTATATACATATTTAGCTATCGATATCGAAATGCTTCAAATCATTAGTTTAACATATTAAGTTAATAAACATTTTTCAGCTTACTAAAGTCTACATAAAGCCTTAGCGGTATAACGGCAGTGCATTTAGAAGAATTCCGTAGTGTTATAATTTTATATTTAGGTGTAAAGTCGATTTTCTGTATATATGCATTAAGCAATCGATATCGAAATGCTTCAAGCCATTAGTTTAACATATTTAAGTTAATAAACCTTCTTTAACTCACTGAAGTCTACATAAAGCCATAACGGCATAACGGCAGTGCATTTGGAAGAATTCCGTTATTTTATATTTAGGTATAAATTCGATTTTCTTGTATATGCACATTTAGCGATCGATACCGAAATGCTTCAGCTCACTAGTTTAACATATTTAAGTTAATAAACCTTCTTAAACGATCTGAAGTAGGCATATAGCCATGGAGGCATAACTGCAGTGCACGTAGAAGAACTTCATAATCTTATATTTAGGTATAAAGTCGATTTTCTTGTATTTACACATTTAGCAGTCGATATCGAAATGCTTCAAACCATTAATTTAACATATTTAAGTTAATTACCCTTCTTTAACGTATTGAAGTTGATAAAGAGCCATGGCGGCATTCCGACAGTACATTTGTAAGAACTCCGTAGTCTTATATTTAGGTATAAAGTCGATTTTCTTGTATATATGCATTAAGCAATCGATATCGAAATGCTTCAGCTCATTAGTTTAACATATTTAAGTTAATAAACCTTCTTTAATGCACTAAAGTCTACATAAAGCCCTAATGGCATAACGGCAGTGGATGTAGAAGAATTCCGTAATCTTATATTTAGGTATAAAGTCCATTTTCTTGTATATATGCATTAAGCAATCGATATCGAAATGCTTCAAACCATTAGTTTAACATATTTAAGTTAATAAACATTCTTTAACTCACTGAAGTCTACATAAAGCGTTAACGCATAAGGGCAGTGCATTTAGAAGAATTCCGTTATCTTATATTTAGGTATAAATTCGATTTTCTTGTATATACACATTTACCAATCGATATCGAAATGCTTCAACTCATTAGTTTAACATATTTAAATTAATAAACCTTCTTTAACGATCTGAAGTTGGCATATCGGCAGTGGATGTAGAAGAATTCCATAATCTTATATTTAGGTATAAAGTCGATTTTCTTTAATATACATATTAAGCTATCGATACCGAAATGCTTCAAATCATTTGTTT
Organism: Bactrocera correcta; assembly: GCA_027475135.1. Classification (NCBI taxonomy): domain Eukaryota; kingdom Metazoa; phylum Arthropoda; class Insecta; order Diptera; family Tephritidae; genus Bactrocera; species Bactrocera correcta. Next base: position 6,113,604 of record CM050324.1, on the reverse strand, counting down.
AACATATTAAGATAATAAACATTTTTTTAGCTTACTAATGTCTACATAAAGCCTTAACGGTATAACGGCAGTGCATTTAGAAGAATTCCGTAATGTTATAATTTTATATTTAGGTGTAAAGTCGATTTTCTTGTATTTACACATTTAGCAGTTTATATCGAAATGCTTCAAGCCATTAGTTTAACACATTTAAAATAATTAACCTTTTTTAACGTATTGAAGGAGATACAAAGCCATGGCGGCATAACGACAGTACATTTGGAAGAATTCCGTAATCTGATATTTAGGTTTAAAGTCGATTTTCTTGTATATACACATTTAGCAATCGATATCGAAATGCTTCAGCTCATTAGTTTAACATATTTAAGTTAATAAACCTTCTTTAATGCACTAAAGTCTACATAAAGCCCTAATGGCATAACGGCAGTGCATTTAGAAGAATTCCATAATGTTATAATTTTATATTTAGGTATAAAGTCCATTTTCTTGTATTTACACATTTAGCAATCGATATCGAAATGCTTCGAACCATTAGCTTAACATATTTAAATAATTAACCTTCTTTACAAAAGCCATAACGGCATAACGGCAGTATATTTGGGTAATTTCCGTAATCTTTTATTTAGGTATAAAGTCGATTTTCTTGTATATACATATTTAGCTATCGATATCGAAATGCTTCAAATCATTAGTTTAACATATTAAGTTAATGAACAGTTTTTAGCATACTGAAGTCTACATAAAGGCTTAACGGTATAACGGCAGTGCATTTAGAAGAATTCCGTAATGTTATAATTTTATATTTAGGTGTAAAGTCGATTTTCTTTTATTTACACATTTAGCAGTCGATATCGAAATGCTTCAAACCATTAGTTTAACATATTTAAGTTAATTTACCTTCTTTAACGTATTTTAGTTGATACAAACCATGGCGGCATAACGACAGTACATTTGGAAGAATTCCGTAGTCTTATATTTATAAAGTCGATTTTCTTGTATATATGCATTAAGCAATCGATATCGAAATGCTTCAAACCATTAGTTTAACATATTTAAGTTAATAAACCTACTTTAAGTCACTGAAGTATACATAAAGAAATAACGGCATAACGGCAGTGCATTTAGAAGAATTCCGTTATCTTATATTTAGATATAAATTCGATTTTCTTGTATATACACATTTAGCAATCAATATCGAAATGCTTCAACTCATTAGTTTAACATATTTAAGTTAATAAACCTTCTTTAACGATCTGAAGTTGGCATAACGGCAGTGGTTGTAAAAGAATTCCATAATCTTATATTTAGGTATAAAGTCGATTTTCTTGTATATACATATTTAGCTATCGATATCGAAATGCTTCAAATCATTAGTTTAACATATTAAGTTAATGAACAGTTTTTAGCATACTGAAGTCTACATAAAGGCTTAACGGTATAACGGCAGTGCATTTAGAAGAATTCCGTAATGTTATAATTTTATATTTAGGTGTAAAGTCGATTTTCTTTTATTTACACATTTAGCAGTCGATATCGAAATGCTTCAAACCATTAGTTTAACATATTTAAAATAATTAACCTTTTTTAAAGTATTGAAGTTGATAAAGAGCCATGGCGGCATAACGACAGTACATTTGGAAGAATTCCGTAGTCTTATATTTAGGTATAAAGTCTATTTTCATGTATATATGCATTAAGCAATCGATATCGAAATGCTTCAAACCATTAGTTTAACATATTTAAGTTAATAAACCTTCTTTAACTCACTGAAGTCTACATAAAGCCTTAACGGCATAACGGCAGTGCATTTAGAAGAATTCCTTTATCTTATATTAAGGTATAAATTCGATTTTCTTGTATATACACATTTAGCAATCGATATCGAAATGCTTCAAATCATTAGTTTAATATATTTAAGTTATTGAACCTTCTTTAGCGCACTTAAGTCTACATAAAGCCTTAATGGCATAACGGCAGTGCATTTAGAAGAACTCCATAATGTTATAATTTTATATTTAGGTATAAATTCGATTTTCTTGTATTTACACATTTAGCAATCGATATCGAAATGCTTCAAACCATTAGCTTAACATTATTAAATAAATAGCCTTCTTTACAAAAGCCATAACGGCATAACGGCAGTATATTTGGCTAATTTCCGTAATCTTTTATTTAGGTATAAAATCGATTTTTTTGTATATACACATTTAGCAATCGATATCGAAATGCTTCAGCTCATTAGTTTAACATATTTAAGTTAATAAACCTTATTTAAAGATCTGAAGTGGGCATATAGCCATGGAGGCATAACTGCAGTGCACGTAGAAGAATTCCATAATCTTATATTTAGGTATAAAGTCGATTTTCTTGTATATACATATTTAGCTATCGATATCGAAATGCTTCAAATCATTAGTTTAACATATTAAGTTAATAAACATTTTTTAGCTAGCTGAAGTCTACATACAGCTTTAACGGTATAACGGCAGTGCATTTAGAAGAATTCCGTAATGTTATAATTTTATATTTAAGTGTAAAGTCGATTTTCTTGTATTTACACATTTAGCAGTCGATATCGAAATGCTTCAAACCATTAGTTTAACATATTTAAAATAATTAACCTTCTTTAACGTATCTAAGTTGATACAAAGCCATGGCGGCATAACGACAGTACATTTGGAAGAATTCCGTAATCTTATATTTAGGTATAAAGTCGATTTTCTTGAATATACACATTTAGCAATCGATATCGAAATGCTTCAAGTCATTAGTTTAACATATTTAAGTTAATAAACCTTCTTTAACGCACTGAAGTCTACATAGAGCGTTAACGGCATATCGGCAGTGCATTTAGAAAAATTCCGTTATTTTATATTTAGGTATAAATTCGATTTTCTTGTATATACACATTTAGCAAGCGATATCGAAATGCTTCAAATCATTAGTTTAACATATTTAAGTTAATTAACCTTCTTTAACGTATTGAAGTTGATAAAGAGCCATGGCGGCATAACGACAGTACATTTGGAAGAATTCCGTAGTCTTATTTTCAGGTATAAAGTCGCTTTTCTTGTATATATGCATTAAGCAATCGATATCGAAGTGCTTCAAATAACTGGTTTAACATATTTAGGTTAATTAACCTTCTTTATCTTACTGAAGTTTAAATAAAGCCATAACGGCAAAACGGCTGTATATTTGGGTGAATTCCGTTATCTTTTATTTAGGTATAAAATCGATTTTCTTGTATATACACATTTAGCAATCGATATCGAAATGCTTCAACTCATTAGTTTAACATATTTAAGTTAATAAACCTTCTTTAACGCACTGAAGTCTACATAGAGCGTTAACGGCATATCGGCAGTGCATTTAGAAAAATTCCGTTATCTTATATTTAGGTATGAATTCGATTTTCTTGTATATAGTCATTTAGGAATCGATATCGAAATGCTTCAAATCATTAGTTTAACATATTTAAGTTAATAAAGCTTCTTTAACGCCTGAAGTTAACATAAAGCCATGGCGCCATAACGGCAGTGCATGTAGAAGAATTCCGTAATCTTATATTTAGGTATGTAGTCGATTTTCTTGGATCTACACATTTAGCAATCGATATCGAAAATCTTCAAATAACCGGTTTAGCATATTTAGGTTAATTAACCTTCTTTATCTTACTGAAGTTTAAATAAAGCCATAACGGCAAAACGGCTGTATATTTGGGTGAATTCCGTAATCTTTTATTTAGGTATAAAATCGATTTTCTTGTATATACACATTTAGCAATCGATATCGAAATGCTTCAACTCATTAGTTTAACATATTTAAGTTAATAAACCTTCTTTAACAATCTGAAGTTGGCATAACGGCAGTGGATGTAGAAGAATTCCGTAATCTTATATTTAGGTATAAAGTCGATTTTCTTGTATATACATATTTAGCTATCGATATCGAAATGCTTCAAATCATTTTTTTAACATATTAAGTTAAAAAACATTTTTTAGCTTACTAAAGTCTACATATTGCTTTAACGGTATAACGGCAGTGCATTTAGAAGAATTCCGTAATGTTATAATTTTATATTTAGGTATAAAGTCGATTTTCTTGTATTTGCACATTTAGCAATCGACATCGAAATGCTTCAAACCATTAGTTTAACATATTTAAAATAATTAACCTTCTTTAACGTATTGAAGTTGATACAAAGCCATGGCGGCATAATAACAGTACATTTGGAAGAATTCCGTAATCTTATATTTAGGTATAAAGTCGATTTTCTTGTATATACACATTTAGCAAGCGATATCGAAATGCTTCAAATCATTAGTTTAACATATTTAAGTTAATAAACCTTCTTTAACGCACTGAAGACTACATAAAGCGTTAAAGGCATAACGGCAGTGCATTTGGAAAAATTCTGTTATCTTATATTTAGGTATAAATTCGATTTTCTTGTATATACATATTTGGCAATCGATACCGAAATGCTTCAGCTCATTAGTTTAACATATTTAAGTTAATAAACCTTCTTTAACTATCTGAAGTTGGCATATAGCCATGGAGGCATAACTGCAGTGCACGTAGAAGAATTCCATAATCTTATATTTAGGTATAAATTCGATTTTCTTGTATTTACACATTTAGCAATCGATATTGAAATGCTTCAAACCATTAGCTTAACATATTTAAATAATTAACCTTCTTTGCAAAAGCCATAACGGCATAACGGCAGTATATTTGGGTAATTTCCGTAATCTTTTATTTAGGTATGAAATCGATTTTCTTGTATATACACATTTAGCAATCGATATCGAAATGCTTCAGCTCATTACTTTAACATATTTAAGTTAATAAACCTTCTTAAACGATCTGAAGTGGGCATATAGCCATGGAGGCATAACTGTAGTGCACGTAGAGGAATTCAATAATCTTATCTTTAGGTATAAAGCCGATTTTCTTGTATATACATATTTAGCTATCGATATCGAAATGCTGCAAATCATTAGTTTAACATATTAAGCTAATAAACCTTCTTTAACTCACTTAAGTGCATTTAGAAGAATTCCGTTATCTTATATTTAGGTATAAATTCGATTTTCTTGTATATACACATTTAGCAATCGATATCGAAATGCTTCAACTCATTAGTTTAACATATTTAAGTTAATAAACCTTCTTTAGCGTTCTGAAGTTGGCAAAACGGCAGTGGATGTAGAAGAATTCCGTAATCTTAGATTTAGGTATAAAGTCGATTTTCTTTTATATACATATTTAGCTATCGATAATGAAATGCTTCAAATCATTAGTTTAACTTATTAAGTTAATAAACAGTTTTTAACATACTAAAGTCTACATAAAGCCCTAACGGTATAACGGCAGTGCATTTAGAAGAATTCCGTAATGTTATAATTTTATATTTAGGTGTAAAGTCGATTTTCTTGTATTTACACATTTAGCAGTATAAATTCGATTTTCTTGTATATACACATTTAGCAATCGATATCGAAATGCTTCAACTTATTAGTTTAACATATTTAAATTAATAAACCTTCATTAACGATCTGAAGTTGGCAAATCGGCAGTGGATGTAGAAGAATTCCATAATCTTATATTTAGGTATAAAGTCGATTTTTTTAATATACATTTTAAGCTATCGATATCGAAATGCTTCAAATCATTTGTTTAACATATTAAGATAATAAACATTTTTTAGCTTACTAAAGTCTACATAAAGCCTTAACGGTATAACGGCAGTGCATTTAGAAGAATTCCGTAATGTTATAATTTTATATTTAGGTGTAAAGTCGATTTTCTTGTATTTACACATTTAGCAGTCGATATCGAAATGCTTCAAACCATTAGTTTAACATATTTGAAATAATTAACCTTTTTTAACGTATTGAAGGAGATACAAAGCCATGGCGGCATAACGACAGTACATTTGGAAGAATTCCGTAATCTGATATTTAGGTTTAAAGTCGATTTTCTTGTATATACACATTTAGCAATCGATATCGAAATGCTTCAGCTCATTAGTTTAACATATTTAAGTTAATAAACCTTCTTTAATGCACTAAAGTCTACATAAAGCCCTAATGGCATAACGGCAGTGCATTTAGAAGAATTCCATAATGTTATAATTTTATATTTAGGTATAAAGTCCATTTTCTTGTATTTACACATTTAGCAATCGATATCGAAATGCTTCAAACCATTAGCTTAACATATTTAAATAAATAACCTTCTTTACAAAAGCCCTAACGGCATAACGGCAGTATATTTATGTAATTTCCGTAATCTTTTATTTAGGTATGAAATCGATTTTCTTGTATATACACATTTAGCAATCGATATCGAAATGCTTCAGCTCATTAGTTTAACATATTTAAGTTAATAAACCTTCTTAAACGATCTGAAGTGGGCATATAGCCATTAAGAAATAACTGCAGTGCACGTATGTAGAAGAATGCCATAATCTTATATTTAGGTATAACCTTCATCTGCTCCTAAAAATAACTTACATTGTCTAAAAACCAACCTTAATTTTGTCGTTTCTGTTTGCTTAACCGAAAAAATACTGTTTTAAATGTTTTCCAAACTTAAATTAATTTATTTTCTATGCACTTGACGCATACGTTTCGGTTGTGTATGTTTTTGCATGTACCTTTTGAACAAAAGCAACAAATTGTAGTATGCATGTTATTTTTTGATGCAAAATTACTTTCCAAACACATCGCACATCTTTGCCTTCCTTTAGTTTGTTGAGGAACGCTTTTTGATCTTTTCGATGCATTTGGTGAAGATGCCATATCGAGCAAATTCGCGGATGAACTTGACCTCGGCTTTCCAGTTCTACATGTCATAAATGGTCTAGCAAGTGATAATCCTAGCTCCCGTAGAAAGTTCTTTCTTATTGTGTTTTTTAGTGAAGTCTGCCAATTAGGATTAATTTCCTTGAAAATGATTAACGCATTCAAAGCCGATATGTCAATTATATTAGCAAACACAGCCATCGGCCATCTATTAGTTTTCCTCTTGCAACTGTAGCAGGAAAGCATCTTATCAACCGTATCGACACCGCCTATTTTGAATGAAACAAGCAAATATACGAATATAAACAAGTAAATCGGAACTCATCTATAACAAACCTTTGGTTTTGTTATAATAATTTATAATTGTTGGTAGCTTTTTAACTCCGGGCTCGATTCCTTTAGAGTTATGCAAAGTGCTTTGTAAAATTGTACACTTATTTTTTCTACCAACATATGAAACAAGCGTTGTGTTGCTTGTGAATGCAAATGTTGAATGGTACAAAGGTAGTTTTTTGCATTTCAGAAGATTTGGCGGAATAGATCTCTTATTTTTCCTCATAGTTCGCACCATCGTGACACCTTTTGTTAGCAATTCCTGGCCGAGGCCGTATGAAGAAAAAAAATTATCCATTGTCACGTTGTGTCCCTTCAACCCACGAACCAAATCCAAAACAACACGTTGACCCTGATTTTTTTCAAATGAGTTTGCACCGACTGGCTTACCCAAGTAGGGCTGAATTTTCCAAATATAGCAAGCCTCAGAACAGACGCACAACCAAAACTTAATTCCATATTTCTCTGGTTTCGAAGGCATATATTGACGAAATTTGCATCGACCCCTAAAACCCAGCAGCTGTTCATCTACGGTAACACATTCATGAGGGTTGTAATAATCAGCTAATGAATTCGACCATTTTTCAAAAACATCTCGGATCGGTGCAAATTTATCGTCACATGTTTTTTGCCTCCGGCTGATGCTATCATCAAATCGAATTACTTGATTGATATATTCAAACGTCTTTTTCGGCATAATAGCCCTAAATATGGGACGACCATACTCTGCATCGAACAAATCAACCGTTGACTCGTTTTTTGATCTAAAATATACATAAAATTTTTGTATAATGGGTTCCTAAATACGCAGCGCTATTTTACCTATATACACCAGCTAAAATCAATATACCGATATAAGCTTGCAATAGACTGGAATCAATTCGCATGAATTCGTTGCCATACTTAGCTTTGGCAAATGCATTTGTATGCTTTAGAATTATGTTTTCTAGATGTGGAGGCAAGAATAGGAGAAAAGCATCTTTTATGTCGTTGACACGGGCTTTTGCAAATCGAGTGACGCCAGGCGAAAGACTGATAACATTCTCATTCCTAAATTTACCACTTTGCGGCTGAAATGGTTCTGGCTGCCATATTGTACCATCCTTTGATACGTACAATGGATCGGTATTTGCAGTGCCATGACTATCGTTAGCATCAGTTGTTGGAATATAATCTTCACCACCAGAATCTCTATCACTTGAAGAGTTATCACTTTCATTAGCTTTTGACCCTTCTGGCACGTACACTTCGTCACTAGCATCAGGAAAACTGCAATTATCTTCTGCTTCACTTTCAGTTAGAAAAACTCCCATTTCATCACTTGACAAATAATTTGGTTGGCACATATTGCATTTTTTCTTTTATATCTCTTTTATGTATAAATTAATCACAAATAACTTCATCACTTGCAAAAAACCCAATAACTCGCGAAACGAACAATGACAAATTAGTTTCCCGCCAAAAAACAGATGTTTTCTCATATGCGTCGAAAACGACGCAGGAGGGTAGCCAACGTAATTTTTTTAACGCAATCCACAAAACAAAACTTGTTGAACGAAAAACAGTTTAAACAAAGCAAATTAATGTTATTAACAAATTCGAGAAATTCAGTTGACTTCTTGCCGCCCCTTTTCATAAAAATTAAAAAAATGTATTGCTTTTGCGTCGTTTTCGACGCGAAGAGCAGATAAAGGATAAAGTCGATTTTCTTGTATATACATATTTAGCTATCGATATCGAAATGCTTCAAATCATTAGTTTAACATATTAAGTTAATGAACAGTTCTTAGCATACTGAAGTCTACATAAAGCCTTAACGGTATAACGGCAGTGCATTTAGAAGAATTCCGTAATGTTATAATTTTATATTTAGGTGTAAAGTAGATTTTCTTTTATTTACACATTTAGCAGTCGATATCGAAATGCTTCAAACCATTAGTTTAACATATTTAAGTTAATTAACCTTCTTTAACGTATTGTAGTTGATACAAACCATGGCGGCATAACGACAGTACATTTGGAAGAATTCCGTAGTCTTATATTTATAAAGTCGATTTTCTTGTATAAATGCATTAAGCAATCGATATCGAAATGCTTCAAACCATTAGTTTAACATATTTAAGTTAATAAACCTACTTTAACTCACTGAAGTCTACATAGAGAAATAACGGCATAACGGCAGTGCATTTAGAAGAATTCCGTTATCTTATATTTAGGTATAAATTAGATTTTCTTGTATATACACATTTAGCAATCAATATCGAAATGCTTCAACTCATTAGTTTAACATATTTAAGTTATTAAACCTTCTTTACCGATCTGAAGTTGGCAAATCGGCAGTGCATTTAGAAGAATTCCATAATCTTATATTTAGGTATAAAGTCGATTTTCTTTTATATACATATTTAGCTATCGATATCGAAATGCTTCAAATCATTTGTTAACATATTAAGATAATAAACATTTTTTAGCTTACTAAAGTATACATAAAGCCTTAACGGTAGAACGGCAGTGCATTTAGAAGAATTCCGTAATGTTATAAAATTATATTTAGGTATAAAGTCGATTTTCTTGTATATACATATTTAGCAATCGATATCGAAATGCTTCAAACCACTAGTTTAACATATTTAAAATAATTAACCTTTTTTAACGTATTGAAGTTGATAAAGAGCCATGGCGGCATAACGACAGTACATTTGGAAGAATTCCGTAGTCTTATATTTAGGTATAAAGTCGGTTTTCATGTATATATGCATTAAGCAATCGATATCGAAATGCTTCAAACCATTAGTTTAACATATTTAAGTTAATAAACCTTCTTTAACTCACTGAAGTCTACATAAAGCCTTAACGGCATAACGGCAGTGCATTTAGAAGAATTCCGTAATCATATATTTAGGTATTAGGTCGATTTTCTTGTATATACATATTTAGCAATCGATATCGAAATGCTTCAAATCATTAGTTTAACATATTTAGGTTATTAAACCTTCTTTAGCGCACTTAAGTCTACATAAAGCCCTAATGGCATAACGGCAGTGCATTTAGAAGAATTCCATATTGTTATAATTTTATATTTCGGTATAAAGTCGATTTTCCTGTATTTACACATTTAGCAATCGATATCGAAATGCTTCAAACCATTAGCTTAACATATTTAAATAATAAGCCTTCTTTACAAAAGCCATAACGGCATAACGGCAGTATATTTGGGTAATTTCCGTAATCTTTTATTTAGGTATAAAATCGATTTTCTTGTATATACACATTTAGCAATCGATATCGAAATGCTTCAGCTCATTAGTTTAACATATTTAAGTTAATAAACCTTCTTTAACGATCTGAAGTGTGCATACAGCCATGGAGGCATAACTGCAGTGCACGTAGAAGAATTCCATAATCTTATATTTAGGTATAAAGTCGATTTTCTTGTATATATGCATTAAGCAATCGATATCGAAATGCTTCAAATAAATGGTTTAACATATTTAAGTTAATAAACCTTCTTTAACGAACTGAAGTTAATATAAAGCAATAACGGCATAACGGCATAACGGTAGTGCATTTAGAAGAATTACGTAATCTTATATTTAGGTATGAATTCGATTTTCTTGTATATAGTCACTTAGGAATCGATATCGAAATGCTTCAAATCATTAGTTTAACATATTTAAGTTAATAAAGCTTCTTTAACGCCTGAAGTTAACACAAAGCCATGGCGCCATAACGGCAGTGCATGTAGAAGAATTCCGTAATCTTATATTTAGGTATGTAGTCGATTTTCTTGGATCTACACATTTAGCAGTCGATATCGAAAATCTTCAAATAACCGGTTTAGCATATTTAGGTTAATTAACCTTCTTTATCTTACTGAAGCTTAAATAAAGCCATAAAGGCAAAACGGCTGTATATTTGGGTGAATTCCGTAATCCTTTATTTAGGTATAAAATCGATTTTCTTGTATATACACATTTAGCAATCGATATCGAAATGCTTCAACTCATTAGTTAAACATATTTAAGTTAATAAACCTTCTTTAACAATCTGAAGCTGGCATAACGGCAGTGGATGTAGAAGAATTCCGTAATCTTATATTTAGGTATAAAGTCGATTTTCTTGTATATACATATTTAGCTATCGATATCGAAATGCTTCAAATCATTTGTTTAACATATTAAGTTAAAAAACATTTTTTAGCTTACTAAAGTCTACATATAGCCTTAAGGGTATAACGGCAGTGCATTTAGAAGCATTCCGTAATGTTTTAATTTTATATTAAGGTATAAAGTCGATTTTCTTGTATTTGCACATTTAGCAATCGACATCGAAATTCTTCAAACCATTAGTTTAACATATTTAAAATAATTAACCTTCTTTAAAGTATTGAAGTTGATACAAAGCCATGGCGGCATAATAACAGTATATTTGGAAGAATTCCGTAATCTTATATTTAGGTATAAAGTCGATTTTCTTGTATATACACATTTAGCAAGCGATATCGAAATGCTTCAAATCATTAGTTTAACATATTTAAGTTAATAAACCTTCTTTAACGCACTGAAGGCTACATAAAGCGTTAAGGCATAACGGCAGTGCATTTGGAAAAATTCCGTTATCTTATATTTAGGTATAAATTCGATTTTCTTGTATATACATATTTGGCAAGCGATACCGAAATGCCTCAGCTCATTAGTTTAACATATTTAAGTTAATAAACCTTCTTTAACTATCTGAAGTGGGCATATAGCCATGGAGGCATAACTGCAATGCACGTAGAAGTATTCCATAATCTTATATTTAGGTATAAATTCGATTTTCTTGTATTTACACATTTAGCAATCGATATCGAAATGCTTCAAACCATTAGCTTAACATATTTAAATAATTAACCTTCTTTGCAAAAGCCATAACGGCATAACGGCAGAATATTTGGGTAATTTCCGTAATCTTTTATTTAGGTATGAAATCGATTTTCTTGTATATACACATTAAGCAATCGATATCGAAATGCTTTAGCTCATTACTTTAACATATTTAAGTTAATAAACCTTCTTAAACGATCTGAAGTGGGCATATAGCCATGGAGGCATAACTGTAGTGCACGTAGAGGAATTCCATAATCTTATCTTTAGGTATAAAGTCGATTTTCTTGTATATACATATTTAGCAATCGATATCGAAATGCTTCAAACCATTAGTTTAACATATTTAAGTTAATAAACCTTCTTTAACGTATTGAAGTTGATAAAGAGCCATGGCGGCATAACGACAGTACATTTGGAAGAATTTCGTAGTGTTATATTTAGGTATAAAGTCGATTTTCTTGTATATATGCATTAAGCAATCGATATCGAAATGCTTCAAATCATTAGTTTAACATATCTAAGTTAGTAAACCTTCTTTAACTCACTGAAGTCTACATAAAGCCATAACGGCATAACGGCAGTGCATTTAGAAGAATTCCGTTATCTTATATTTAGGTATAAATTCGATTTTCTTGTATATACACATTTAGCAATCGATATCGAAACGCTTCAACTCATTAGTTTAATATATTTAAGTTAATAAACCTTCTTGAACGTTCTGAAGTTGGCAAAACGGCAGTGGATGTAGAAGAATTCCATAATCTTAGATTTAAGTATGAAGTCGATTTTCTTTTATATACATATTTAGCTATCGATATCGAAATGCTTCACATCATTAGTTTAACATATTAAGTTAATAAACAGTTTTTAGCATACTGAAGTCTACATAAAGCCTTAACGGTATAACGGCAGTGCATTTAGAAGAATTCCGTAATGTTATAATTTTATATTTAGGTGTAAAGTCGATTTTCTTGTATTTACACATTTAGCAGTCGATATCGAAGTTCTTCAAACCATTAGTTTAACATATTTAAGTTAATTAACATTCTTTAACGTAGTGAAGTTGATAAAGAGCCGTGGCGGCATAACGACAGTACCTTTGGAAGAATTCCGTAGTCTTATATTTAGGTATAAAGTCGATTTTCTTGTATATATGCATTAAGCAATCGATATCGAAATGCTTCAAACCATTAGTTTAACATATTTAAGTTAATAAACCTTCTTTAACTCACTGAAGTCTACATAAAGCCATAACGGCATAACGGCAGTGCAGTAAGAAGAAATCCGTTATCTTATATTTAGGTATAAAGTCGATTTTCTTGAATACACACATTTAGCAATCGATATCGAAATGCTTCAAATCATTAGTTTAACATATTTAAATAATTAACCTTCTTTACAAAAGCCTTAACGGCATAACGGCCGTATATTAAGGTAATTTCCGTAATCTTTTATTTAGGTATGAAATCGACTTTCTTGTATATACACATTTAGCAATCGATATCGAAATGCTTCAGCTCATTACTTTAACATAGTTAAGTTAATAAACCTTCTTAAACGATCTGAAGTGGGCACATAGCCATGGAGGCATAACTGCAGTGCACGTAGAAGAATTCCAAAATCTTATTTTTAGGTATATAGTCGATTTTCTTGTATATACATATTTAGCTATAGATATCGAAAGGCTTCAAATCATTAGTTTAACATATTAAGTTAATAAACAGTTTTTAGCATGCTGAAGTCTACATAAAGCCTTAACAGTATAACGGCAGTGCATTTAGAAGAATTCCGTAATGTTATAATTTTATATTTAGGTGTAAAGTCCATTTTCTTGTATTTACACATTTAGCAGTCGATATCGAAAGCTTCATACCATTAGTTTAACATATTTAAGTTAATTAACCTTCTTTAACGTATTGAAGTTGATAAAGAGCCATGGCGGCATAACGACAGTACATTTGGAAGAATTCCGTAGTCTTAT
>CM050324.1:6075117-6098610 GCA_027475135.1 Bactrocera correcta | reverse complement strand
GAAGCATTTCGATATCGATTGCTTAATGCATATATACAAGAAAATAGACTTTATACCTAAATATAAGACTACGGAATTCTTCCAAATGTACTGTCGTTATGCCGCCATGGCTCTTTATCAACTTCAATACGTTAAAGAAGGTTAATTAACTTAAATATGTTAAACTAATGGTTTGAAGCATTTCGATATCGACTGCTAAATGTGTAAATACAAGAAAATCGACTTTACACCTAAATATAAAATAATAACATTACGGAATTCTTCTAAATGCACTGCCGTTATACCGTTAAGGCTTTATGTAGACTTCAGTAAGCTAAAAAATGTTTATTAACTTAATATGTTAAACTAATGATTTGAAGCATTTCGATATCGACTGCTAAATATGTAAATACAAGAAAATCGACTTTATACCTAAATTTAAAATTATAACATTACGGAATTCTTCTAAATGCACTGCCGTTATACCGTTAAGGCTTTATGTAGACTTCAGTAAGCTAAAAAATGTTTATTAACTTAATATGTTAAATTAATGATTTGAAGCATTTCGATATCGACTGCTAAATGTTTAAATACAAGAAAATCGACTTTATACCTAAATATAAAATTATAACATTACGGAATTCTTCTAAATGCACTGCCGTTATACCGTTAAGGCTTTATGTAGACTTCAGTAAGCTAAAAAATGTTTATTAACTTAATATGTTAAACTAATGATTTGAAGCATTTCGATATCGATTGCTAAATGTGTATATACAAGAAAATCGACTTTATACCTAAATATAATATAACGGAATTCTTCTAAATGCACTGCCGTTATGCCGTTAAGGCTTTATGTAGACTTCAGTGAGTTAAAGAAGGTTTATTAACTTAAATATGTTAAACTAATGGTTTGAAGCATTTCGATATCGATTGCTTAATGCATATATACAAGAAATACGACTTTATACCTAAATATAAAATTATAACATTATGGAATTCTTCTAAATGCACTGCCGTTATGCCATTAGGGCTTTATGTAGACTTAAGTGCGTTAAAAAAGGTTTATTAACTTAAATATGTTAAACTAATGATTTGAAGCATTTCGATAAATGCTAAATGTGTATATACAAGAAAATCGAATTTATACCTAAATATAAGATAACGGAATTTTTCTAAATGCACTGCCGTTATGCCATTACCGCTTTATGTAGACTTCAGTGCGTTAAAGAAGGTTTATTAACTTAAATATGTTAAACCAGTTATTTGAAGCATTTCGATATCGATTGCTTAATGCATATATACAAGAAAATCGACTTTATACCTGAATATAAGACTACGGAATTCTTCCAAATGTACTGTCGTTATGCCGCCATGGCTCTTTATCAACTTCAATACGTTAAAGAAGGTTAATTGACTTAAATATGTTAAACAAATGGTTTGAAGCTTTCGATATCGACTGCTAAATGTGTAAATACAAAAAAATCGGCTTTACACCTAAATATAAAATTATAACATTACGGAATTCTTTTAAATGCACTGCCGTTATACCGTTAAGGCTTTATGTAGACTTCAGCCTGCTAAAAACTGTTTATTAACTTAATATGTTAAACTAATGATTTGAAGCATTTCGATATCGATAGCTAAATATGTATATACAAGAAAATCGACTTTATACCTAAATATAAGATTATGGAATTCTTCTACGTGCACTGCAGTTATGCCTCCATGGCTATATGCCCACTTGAGATCGTTTAAAAAGGGTTTATTAACTTAAATATTTTAAAGTAATGAGCTGAAGCATTTCGATATCGATTGCTAAATGTGTATATACCATAAAATCGATTTCATACCTAAATAAAAGATTACGGAAAGTTCCCAAATATACGGCCGTTATGCCGTTATGGTTTTTGTAAAGAAGGTTAATTATTTAAATATGTTAAACTAATGATTTGAAGCATTTCGATATCAATTGCTAAATGTGTATATTCAAGAAAATCGACTTTATACCTAAATATAAGATTACGGAATTCTTCCAAATGTACTGTCGTTATGCCGCCATGGCTTTGTATCAACTTCAATTCGTTAAAGAAGGTTAATTAACTTAAATATGTTAAACTAATGGTTTGAAGCACTTCGATATCGAGTGCTAAATGTGTAAATACAAGAAAATCGACTTTACACCTAAATATAAAATTATAACATTACGGAATTCTTCTAAATGCACTGCCGTTATACCGTTAAGGCTTTATGTAGACTTCAGTATGCTAAAAACTGTTTATTAACTTAATATGTTAATCTAATGATTTGAAGCATTTCGATATCGATAGCTCAATATGTATATAAAAGAAAATCGACTTTGTACCTAAATATAAGATTATGGAATTCTTCTACATCCACTGCCGTTATGCCAACTTCAGAACGTTAAAGAAGGTTTATTAACTTAAATATGTTAAACTAATGAGTTGAAGCATTTCGATATCGATTGCTAAATGTGTATTTACAAGAAAATCGAATTTATACCTAAATATAAGATAACGGAATTCTTCTAAATGCACTGCCGTTATGCCGTTATGGCTTTATGTAGACTTCAGTGAGTTAAAGAAGGTTTATTAACTTAGATATGTTAAACTAATGATTTGAAGCATTTCGATATCGATTGCTTAATGCATATATACAAGAAAATCGACTCTATACCTAAATATAAGGCTACGGAATTCTTCCAAATGTACTGTCGTTATGCCGCCATGGCTCCTTATCAACTTCAATACGTTAAAGAAGGTTAATTGACTTAAATATGTTAAACTAATGGTTTGAAGCATTTCGATATCGACTGCTAAATGTGTAAATACAAGAAAATCGACTTTACACCTAATATAAAATTATAACATTACAAAATTCTTCTAAATGCACTGCCATTATACCGTTAAGGCTTTATGTAGACTTAAGTGAGTTAAAGAAGGTTTATTAACTTAATATGTTAAACTTATGATTTGAAGCATTTCGATATCGACTGCTAAATATGTATATACAAGAAAATCGACTTTATACCTAAAGATAAGATTATGGAATTCCTCTACGTGGACTACAGTTATGCCTCCATGGCTATATGCCCACTTCAGATCGTTTAAGAAGGTTTAATAACTTAAATATGTTAAAGTAATGAGCTGAAGCATTTCGATATCGATTGCTAAATGTGTATATACAAGAAAATCGATTTCATACCTAAATAAAAGATTACGGAAATTACCCAAAAATACTGCCGTTATGCCGTTATGGCTTTTGCAAAGAAGGTTAATTATTTAAATATGTTAAGCTAATGGTTTGAAGCATTTCGATATCGATTGCTAAATGTGTAAATACAAGAAAATCTACTTTATACCTAAATATAAGATTATGGAATTCTTCTACGTGCACTGCAGTTATGCCTACATGGCTATATGCCCACTTCAGATAGTTAAAGAAGGTTTATTAACTTAAATATGTTAAACTAATGAGCTGAAGCATTTCGATATCGCTTGTCAAATATGTATATACAAGAAAATCGAATTTATACCTAAATATAAAATAACGGAATTTTTCCAAATGCACTGCCGTTATGCCGTTAACGCTTTATGTAGACTTCAGTGCGTTAAAGAAGGTTTATTAACTTAAATATGTTAAACTAATGATTTGAAGCATTTCGATATCGCTTGCCAAATGTGTATATACAAAAAATCGACTTTATACCTAAATATAAGATTACGGAATTCTTCCATATGTACTGTCATTATGCCGCCATGGCTTTGTATTAACTTCAATACGTTAAAGAAGGTTAATTATTTTAAATATGTTAAACTAATGGTTTGAAGCATTTCGATGTCGATTGCTAAATGTGCAAATACAAGAAAATCGACTGTATACCTAAATATAAAATTATAACATTACGGAATTCTTCTAAATGCACTGCCGTTATACCGTTAAGGCTATATGTAGACTTTAGTAAGCTAACAAATGTTTTTTAACTTAATATGTTAAACAAATGATTTGAAGCATTTCGATATCGATAGCTAAATATGTATATACAAGAAAATCGACTTTATACCTAAATAAAAGATTACGGAATTCTTCCAAATGTACTGTCGTTATGCCGCCATGGCTTCGTATCAACTTAGATACGTTAAAAAAGGTTAATTATTTTAAATATGTTAAACTAATGGTTTGAAGCATTTCGATATCGACTGCTAAATGTGTAAATACAAGAAAATCGACTTTACACCTAAATATAAAATTATAACATTACAGAATTCTTCTAAACGCACTGCCGTTATACCGTTAAGGCTTTATGTAGACTTCAGTTAGCTAAAAAATGGTTATTAACTTTATATGTTAAACTAATGATTTGAAGCATTTCGATATCGATAGCTAAATATGTATATACAAGAAAATCGACTTTATACCTAAATATAAGATTATGGAATTCTTCTACGTGCACTGCAGTTATGCCTCCATGGCTATATGCCCACTTCAGATCGTTAAAGAAGGTTTATTAACTTAAATATGTTAAACAAATGAGCTGAAGCATTTCGATATCGATTGCTAAATGTGTATATACAAGAAAATCGATTTTATACCTAAATAAAAGATTACGGAAATTACCCAAATATACTGCCGTTATGCCGTTATGGCTTTTGTAAAGAAGGCTAATTATTTAAATATGTTAAGCTAAAGGTTTGAAGCATTTCGATATCGATTGCTAAATGTGTAAATACAAGAAAATCGACTTTATACCTAAATATAAATTTATAACATTATGGAATTCTTCTAAATGCACTGCCGTTATGCCATTAGGGCTTTATGTAGACTTAAGTGTGCTAAAGAAGGTTTAATAACTTAAATATGTTAAACTAATTATTTGAAGCATTTCGATATCGATTGCTAAATGTGTATATACAAGAAAATCGAATTTATACCTAAATATAAGATAACGGAATTCTTCTAAATGCACTGCCGTTATGCCGTTAAGGCTTTATGTAGACTTCAGTGCGTTAAAGAAGGTTTATTAACTTAAATATGTTAAACTAATGGTTCAAAGCATTTCGATATCGATTGCTTAATGCATATATACATGAAAATCGACTTTATACCTAAATATAAGACTACGGAATTCTTCCAAATGTACTGAAGTTATGCCGCCATGGCTCTTTATCAACTTCAATACGTTAAAAAAGGTTAATTATTTTAAATATGTTAAACTAATGGTTTGAAGCATTTCGATATCGATTGCTTAATATGTGTATACAAGAAAATCGACTTTATACCTAAATATAAAATTATAACATTACGGAATTCTTCTAAATGCACTGCCGTTCTACCGTTAAGGCTTTATGTAGACTTTAGTAAGCTAAACAAGAAAAAACGTTAACTTCGGTTGCACCGAAGCTAAATACCCTTCACAGGTGCATTTCTGTTAGTAACTATGTGTCCAGTTTGTATAGAAGCTATATGCTATAGTAACTCGTTCTGAACAATTTCTTGGGAGATTACATTGTTACCTTAAAAAATAATATATACCAAATTTCGTGAATATATCTTGTCAAATGTGAAAGTTTTCCATACAAGGAATTGATTCCGATCGTTCAGTTTGTATGGCAGCTATATGTTATAGTTAACCGATCTGAACAATTTTCTCGGATATTACATTTTTTCCCTAGAAAATAATCCATACCAAATTTGGTGATGATACATTGTCAAATGCGAAAGTTTTCCATACAAGAACTTGATTCCGATCGTTCAGTTTGTATGGCAGCTATATGCTATAGTCAACCGATCTGAACAATTTCTTCGGAGACTACATTTTTGCCTTAGAAAATATTATATACCAAATTTCGTGAATATATCTTGTCAAATGTGAAAGTTTTCCATACAAGGACTTGATTCCGATCGTTCAGTTTGTATGGCAGCTATATGTTATAGTTAACCGATCTGAACAATTTTCTCGGATATTACATTTTTTCCCTAGAAAATAATCCATACCAAATTTGGTGATGATACATTGTCAAATGCGAAAGTTTTCCATATGAGAACTTGATTCCGATTGTTCAGTTTATATGGCAGCTATATGCTATAGTGGTCCGATATCGGCCGTTCCGACAAATGAGCAGCTTCTTGAAGAGAAAATGAGGTTTGCAAAATTTCAAAAGGATATCTTAAAAACTGAGGGACTAGTTCGTATATATACAGACAGACGGACAGACGGACAGACGGACAGACGGACAGACAGACGGACATGGCTAAATCGACTCAGCTCAACATCCTGATCATTTATATATATACTTTATAGGGTCTCCGACGCTTCCTTCTGGGTGTTACAAACGTCGTGACAAAGTTAATATACCCTGTTCAGGGTATAAAAATGTTTATTATCTTAATATGTTAAACAAATGATTTGAAGCATTTCGATATCGATAGCTAAATATGTATATACAAGAAAATCGACTTTATACCTAAATATAAGATTATGGAATTCTTCTACGTGCACTGCAGTTATGCCGCCATGGCTATATGCCCACTTCAGATCGTTTAAGAAGGTTTATTAACTTAAATATGTTAAACTAATGAGCTGAAGCATTTCGATATCGATTGCTAAATGTGTATATACAAGAAAATCGACTTTATACCTAAATATAAGATTATGGAATTCTTCTACATCCACTGCCGTTATGCCAACTTCAGATCGTTAAAGAAGGTTTATTAACTTAAATATGTTAAACTAATGATTTGAAGCATTTCGATATTGATTGCTAAATGTGTATATACAAGAAAATCGAATTTATACCTAAATATAAGATAACGGAATTCTTCTAAATGCATTGCCGTTATGCCGTTATTTCTTTATGTAGACTTCAGTGAGTTAAAGTAGGTTTATTAACTTAAATATATTAAACTAATGGTTTGAAGCATTTCGATATCGATTGCTTAATGCACATATACAAGAAAATCGACTTTATACCCAAATAGAAAACCACGGAATTCTTCCGAATGTACTGTCGTTATGCCGCCATGGTTTGTATCAACTACAATACGTTAAAGAAGGTTAATTAACTTAAATATGTTAAACTAATGGTTTGAAGCATTTCGATATCGACTGCTAAATGTGTAAATACAAGAAAATCGACTTTACACCTAAATATAAAATTATAACATTACGGAATTCTTTTAAATGCACTCCCGTTATACCGTTAAGTCTTTATGTAGACTTCAGTATGCTAAAAACTGTTCATTAACTTAATATGTTAAACTAATGATTTGAAGCATTTCGATATCGATAGCTAAATATGTATATACAAGAAAATCGACTTTATACCTAAATATAAGATTATGGAATTCTTCTACGTGCACTGCAGTTATGCCGCCATGGCTATATGCCCACTTCAGATCGTTTAAGAAGGTTTATTAACTTAAATATGTTAAACTAATGAGCTGAAGCATTTCGATATCGATTGAAAAATGTGTATATACAAGAAAATCGATTTCATACCTAAATAAAAATTACGGAAATTACCCAAATATACTGCCGTTATGCCGTTATGGCTTTTTTAAAGAAGGTTAATTATTTAAATATGTTAAGCTAATGGTTTGAAGCATTTCGATATCGATTGCTAAATGTGTAAATACAAGAAAATGGACTTTATACCTAAATATAAAATTATAACATTATGGAATTCTTCTAAATGCACTGCCGTTATGCCATTAGGGCTTTATGTAGACTTTAGTGCATTAAAGAAGGTTTAGTAACTTAAATATGTTAAACTAATGAGCTGAAGCATTTCGATATCGATTGCTAAATGTGTATATACAAGAAAATCGGCTTTATACCTAAATATCAGATTACGGAATTCTTCCAAATGTACTGTCGTTATGCCGCCATGGCTTTGTATCAACTTCAGTACGTTAAAGAAGGTTAATTAACTTAAATATGTTAAACTAATGGTTTGAAGCATTTCGATATCGACTGCTAAATGTGTAAATACAAGAAAATCGACTTTACACCTAAATATAAAATTATAACATTACGGAATTTTTCTAAATGCACTGCCGTTATACCGTTAAGGCTTTATGTAGACTTTAGTAAGCTAAAAAATGTTTATTATCTTAATATGTTAAACAAATGATTTGAAGCATTTCGATATCGATAGCTAAATATGTATATTAAAGAAAATCGACTTTATACCTAAATATAGGATTATGGAATTCTTCTACATCCACTGCCGTTATGCCAACTTCAGATCGTTAAAGACGGTTTATTAACTTAAATAAGTTAAACTAATGAGTTGAGGCATTTCGATATCGATTGCTAAATGTGTATATACAACAAAATCAAATTTATACCTAAATATAAGATAACGGAATTCTTCTAAAGGCACTGCCCTTATGCCGTTAACGCTTTATGTAGACTTCAGTGAGTTAAAGAAGGTTTATTAACTTAAATATGTTAAACTAATGGTTTGAAGCATTGCGATATCGATTGCTTAATGCATATATACAAGAAAATCGATTTTATACCTGAATATAAGACTACGGAATTCTTACAAATGCACTGCCGTTATGCCGTTATGGCTTTATATTAACTTCAGTTCGTTAAAGAAGGTTAATTAACTTAAATATGTTAAACTAATGGTTTGAAGCATTTCGATATCGACTGCTAAATGTGTAAATACAAGAAAATCGACTTTATACATAATTTTAAATTATAACATTATGGAATTCTTCTACGTGCACTGCAGTTATGCCTCCATGGCTATATGCCCACTTCAGATCGTTTAAGAAGGTTTATTAACTTAAATATGTTAAACTAGTGAGCTGAAGCATTTCGGTATCGATTGCTAAATATGTATATACAAGAAAATCGATTTCATACCTTAATAAAAGATTACGGAAATTACCCAAATATACTGCCGTTATGACTTTTGTAAAGAAGGTTAATTATTTAAATATGTTAAGCTAATGGTTTGCAGCATTTCGATATCGATAGCTAAATATGTATATACAAGAAAATCGACTTTATACCTAAATATAAGATTACGGAATTCTTCTACATCCACTGCCGTTATGCCAACTTCAGATCGTTAAAGAAGGTTCATTAACTTAAATATGTTAAACTAATGAGTTGAAGCATTTCGATATTGATTGCTAAATGTGTATTAACAAGAAAATCGAATTTATACCTAAATATAAGATAACGGAATTCTTCCAAATGCACTGCCGTTATGCCGTTATGGCTTTATGTAGACTTCAGTGAGTTAAAGAAGGTTTATTAACTTAAATATGTTAAACTAATGGTTTCAAGCATTTCGATATCGATTGCTAAATGTGTATATACAAGAAAATCGACTTTACACCTAAATATAAAATTATAACATTACGGAATTCTTCTAAATGCACTGCCGTTACACCGTTAAGGCTTTATGTAGACTTCAGTAAGCTGAAAAATGTTTATTAACTTAATATGTTAAACTAATGATTTGAAGCATTTCGATATCGATAGCTCAATATGTATATACAAGAAAATCGACTGTATGCCTAAATATAAGATTATGGAATTCTTCTACGTGCACTGCAGTTATGCCTCCATGGCTATATGCCCACTTCAGATCGTTTTAGAAGATTTATTAACTGAAATATGTTAAACTAATGATCAGAAGCATATCGATATCGATTGGTAAATGTGTGTATACAAGAAAATCGAATTTATACCTAAATATAAAATTATAACATTACGGAATTCTTCTAAATGCACTGCCGTTACGGAATTCTTCTAAATGCCCTGCCGTTATACCGTTAAGGCTTTATGTATACTTTAATAAGCTAAAAAATGTTTATTAACTTAATATGTTAAGCTAATGATTTGAAGCATTTCGATATCGATTGCTTAATGTGTAAATCCAAGAAAATCGACTACATACCTAAGTATAAGATTACGGAATTCTTCTACATGCTTTATGTTAACTTCAGGCGTTAAAGAAGCTTTATTAACTTAAATATGTTAAACTTATGATTTGAAGCATTTCGATATCGATTGCTAAATGAGTATATACAAGAAAATCGAATTTATACCTAAATATAAAATTATAACATTACGGAATTCTTCTAAATGCACTGCCGTTATACCGTTAAGGCTTTATGTAGACTTTAATAAGCTAAAAAATGTTTATTAACTTATTATGTTAAACTAATGATTTGAAGCATTTCGATATCGATATCTAAATTTGTATATAAAAGAAAATCGACTTTATACCTAAATATAAGATTACGGAATTCTTCCAATTGCACTGCTCTTATGGCTTTATATCAATACGTTAAAGAAGGTTAATTAACTTAAATATGTTAAACTAATGATGTGAAGCATTTCGATAAATGCTAAATGTGTATATACAAGAAAATCGAATTTATACCTAAATATAAGATAACGGAATTTTTCTAAATTCACTGCCCTTATGCCGTTAACGCTTTATGTAGACTTCAGTGCGTTAAAGAAGGTTAATTAACTTAAATATATTAAACTAATGATTTGAAGCAATTCGATATCGATTGCTTAAAGTGCATATACAAGAAAATCGACTTTATACCTAAATATAAGATTACGGAATTCTTCCAAATGTACTGTCATAATGCCGCCAGGGCTTTGTATCAACTTCAATACTTTATACCTAAATATAAGATTACGGAATTCTTCCAATTGCACTGCTGTTATGGCTTTATATCAATACGTTAAAGAAGGTTAATTAACTTAAATATGTTAAACTAATGATTTGAAGCATTTCGATATCGCTTGCCAAATATGTATATACAAGAAAATCGAATTTATACCTAAATATAAGATAACGGAATTTTTCTAAATTCACTGCCCTTATGCCGTTAACGCTTTATGTAGACTTCAATGCGTTAAAGAAGGTGTATTAACTTAAATATGTTAAACTAATGATTTGAAGCATTTCGATATCCATTGCTAAAAGTGCATATACAAGAAAATCGACTTTATACCTAAATATAAGATTACGGAATTCTTCCAAATGTACTGTCATTATGCCGCCATGGCTTTGTATCAACTTCAATACGTTAAAGAAGATTAATTATTTTAAATATGTTAAACTAATGGTTTGAAGCATTTCGATATCGACTGCTTAATGAGTATATACAAGAAAATCGAATTCAAACCTAAATATAAAAATATAACATTATGGAATTCTCCTAAATGCACTGCCGTTATGTCATTAGGGCTTTATGTAGACTTAAGTGCGTTAAAAAAGGTTTATTAACTTAAATATGTTAAACTAATGATTTGAAGCATTTCGATAAATGCTGAATGTGTATATACAAGAAAATCGAATTTATACCTAAATATAAGATAACGGAATTCTTCTAAATGCACTGCCGTTATGCCGTTAAGGCTTTATGTAGACTTCCGTGAGTTAAAGAAGGTTTATTAACTTAATATGTTAAACTAATGATTTGAAGCATTTCGATATCGATAGCTAAATATGTATATACAAGAAAATCGACTTTATACCTAAATATAAGATTATGGAATTCTTTTACGTGCACTGCAGTTATGCCTCCATGGCTATATGCCCACTTCAGATCGTTAAAGAAGGCTTATTAACTTAAATATGTTAAACTAATGAGCTGAAGCATTTCGATATCGCTTGCCAAATATGTATGTGGGAATGAAACGATATGGCAGCATAGAGAAGAAGAAGAAGAGTACCATCAAGACGAGAAAGACGAGCAAGAGAAGTAAGACGCGAAAACGAATAAGAAGTGTACGTGCGGCAAGAGAAGGCTGGATTAATTTTAATATTACATAAATCGTTTCTTTGTATCTTTTAAATCAGTTTCAATTAATAAACCACATTCTAAATTTGTTAAGTACAATTGATCTTGCCTACAAATTTGGGGGCTCAACCTAAAAGTAATATCTGTGCGTAATTGTGTAATTGGACTTTTCAAAATGGCGAACCTACAAAGTTTTGGTAATGTACGTGAAAATATACGACGAATGCGAAAAGAGACCATTAGCGCATTGCATAGATTTATTTTCGAAGACGAGGGTGATAGACAAAATAGAAAGAGGCTGCGCGAATTTCAAGGTTTTAATTACGACGAGCACGACGACGAGTATGCGCAAAAGTCCGCATACATTGCATCAAATTTGTCTGTAGAAGAGTTGATTTCCATTTGCAACTTGCTACAACTGAGCTGCAAAGAGGAAAATGTACAGTTGCATATCTTTAGAAATCTACAAAAAGGGAATTTGCTTGGTTCCAACGATAACGACGAAGACGATAATGATGACGATGAAAATGACGACGAAGAAATTGACGACGATTGTGAAGGCGAATGCAGCGGTGAGGCAGCAACATTCAACATAAACGGCAGAAATTGTGGCAAATTGGCGGACAAGTGTTCTAATCAGCCTAATCCAATTAGAAAAACAACCAACACTCAGGAAAGAGAAAACGACGATTGCTTTGTATCATTTTTAAACAACGATTACGTTACCGAAAAAGAGAACGCAATAACACCGAGAAGCAGAGGAGCGCAACCATCACAATTGTCCCGATTTGCAATGAATTTTCGTGATGTAGAAGAAACAATACGACAATATGATGGAACTGACAGCTTACCAGTTGAAGTTTGGATACAAGAATTCGAGGAAACATCAGCCGTTATGGGATGGGATGATTTTCAGAAATATGTATTTGCTAAAAAGTCCATTAAAGGTACTGCAAACTTATTTCTGAACAGCGAAAGGGGAATTGTTTCTTGGGAAAAGCTGAAATGTGCATTGCTGAAAGAATTTCAAACAGCAACGAACAGTGCTACCATACACAAACAATTAAGTGAAAGAAAAATAAAAAAAGACGAAAACGTGCAAGATTATTTTTTTAAAATGAAAGAAATAGCATCAAGGGGAAACGTCGAGAATGCTGCTTTTATCCAGTATGTGATCGATGGCATAAGGGACTTAAGTTTAAACAAAAGCATTTTGTATGGCGCTCGTGATATGACGGAATTTAAACAAAAGCTTAAAATATACGAAATGGTGCGATCGAAATCAAAAGATGAAGAGAAAGAAATATTTAAGAACAAGAAAGTAAATAGTGATTTTAACAAAGAAATAATAAATTCAGAAGAACGAAATGTAAATAGATTCAGAAAAACAGTGAATAATGTTGAAGCAAAAGTGGACATTCGTTGTTATAATTGTGGTGTAAAAGGTCATAAAAGTATTGATTGTAAAGACAGAGAGAAAGGTGTAAAGTGTTTTGGGTGTAACAACTTTGGCCATATGTCGAAAAATTGTCCAAACAAAAACATACAAAGTGACAAACGTAATTTACAAATTGTTAAAACAAGTAAAGATATAATGATGAAAGAAGTAGGGATAGCAGATAAGAAGTGGTTAGCTTTGTTTGATACAGGCAGTAAATTTAATGTTGTTACATATAGAATGAACGAATTATTAAAGAAACCGAAGTTGATAGAATCAAACTTTTATTTAGTTGGATTTGGACAAAAATCAAATGAAAATAAAGTGAAACCGATTGGACATTTTGAAAAAAGTGTGGAAATAGACAATAACATTTTCAATTTAAATTTTCACGTCGTACCATCAGACAGCATAGACGTTGACATGATTATAGGTGAAGAATTATATTCACAAGCTGAGGTGCGAATTAATTCAAGTGGTGTTTTTGTACAAAAATTAAATACGTGTGATATATTTGAAGAACATGCGTTGATGAAGATTGATAAATGTATAGACGATATAAATGTGGACCCACTTGCTAGTGCTGCTGCAAAGCAAAAAGTTTTTGATTTAATTGAACTATATACGCCTAATAAAACTAAAACAACAAATGTAAAAATGACAATAGTGTTAAAAGACGATACGCCAATTTTTTCTGCACCTAGAAGACTTCCTTTTTGTGAAAGGCAGATAATTGATAGGCAAGTTGAACAATGGCTTGAAGACGGGATTGTTGAAACTTCAGAGTCTGAATTCTGCAGTCCAGTAGTATTGGTGAAAAAACGCGATGGCACACCCAGGCTGTGTATAGACTACCGACGCATAAACAAGGTAATAATTAAGGACAGATTCCCACTGCCCTTAATTGAAGACCAACTCGATCGACTACAAGGCTCCAAGATATTTAGCACGATTGATCTAACAAACGGGTTCTTCCACGTTGACGTGTCTGATGCAAGCCGCAAGTATACATCATTTGTAACACATAACGGTCAATACCAGTTCCTCAAGGTTCCATTTGGATTGTGCAACTCTCCTGGCGTTTTTCAGAGGTATGTAAATGCTATATTTCGAGATTTTACGAAAGAGGGAATTGCTCTCCCTTACATCGACGACGTTATAATTCCGGCAACTGACGAAAAAGAAGCGCTAATTCGATTAGAAAAGGTTCTTAACTTGTGCCAAGATTATGGGCTTCAAATTAACAAAAAGAAATGCCAATTTTTGCAAAGACGAGTGGAATTTTTAGGCCACGTTATAGAAAATAACCAAGTCGCTCCATCAAGCGTGAAAATAGAAGCAGTTATGAAGTATCCATTACCGAAAACGTTGAAACAGTTAGATAGTTTTCTTGGCCTAGCCGGGTACTTTAGAAAGTTCATTCGCAACTTTGCATTAATTGCAAAGCCGCTGAATGATTTGAAGAAGCAAAATATTATATTTAATATGGGGAATGAACAAATGAAATCATTTAATACTTTAAAAACCCTTTTAAGTCAAAAGCCAGTATTAAGCATATACAATCAGACGTATGAAACGCAAGTACACACAGACGCATCCATAAATGGTTACGGCGCTGTTTTATTACAAAAATCCCCAGATGATAGTCAATGGCACCCCGTGTATTATATGAGTAAAAAGACGATGGAAGCTGAGCGAAAATTTTGCAGTTACGAACTCGAAGTACTCGCTGTAATAGAAGCTCTTAAAAAGTTTAAAGTTTATTTATTGGGTTTACATTTTACCATCATAACCGACTGTAATGCGTTTGCGAAAACAATAGACAAAAAAGATTTATGTACGAGAGTAGCTAGGTGGATAATGTTATTGCAAGAGTATGACTATGCTATTGAACACCGTTCTGGTTCAAGTATGAAGCACGTAGATGCATTGAGTAGATTTCCGATTTTAACAATTACCATAGATGACGTCACTTTAAAAATCAAAGAAGCGCAAGCACAAGATGAAGAACTGCGACTAATTAAAGAAATTTTACAAGAAAAAGAAAGTTATGAAGATTACTTTATGAAGGGTGACATTTTATATAAATTAATAAACGACTGCGAGTTATTAGTCATACCTAAAAACATGCAAAAAGAGATTATACGACGAGCTCACGAAAAAGGGCATTTCGCTTTAGCAAAAACTAAAGATATTATATCCAAAGAATTCTATTTTTCAAAACTGAATGAAAAAATTCAAAAGTGTATTTCCAATTGCGTTCAATGCATCGTTGCCAATCGCAAAAGAGGAAAACAAGAGGGCGAGTTACATCCATTACATAAAGTAGATACTCCATTACATACGTACCATGTCGATCATTTAGGACCATTAGAATCTACAAGTAAAATGTATAAGTATATATTTGCAGTAATCGACGCATTTACAAAGTTTTCTTGGTTATATCCTACCAAATCAACGTCAGCAAAAGAGGTCATCAGTAAGCTAACGACGCAAGGCACCAATTTTGGTAATCCAGTTAAAATTATCTCTGATAGAGGTTCGGCATTCACGTCCGACGAATTTAAAGAATACTGTCGATCAGAAAACATAAAACACGTTAAGATAACTACAGGGCTACCACGTGCGAACGGCCAAATTGAAAGATTGAACAGCACAATAATTGCAGTTTTATCGAAACTAAGCATCGAAGATGCAACAAAGTGGTATCGTTATGTCGACCGAGTACAACAGGTGCTAAATTCTACATATCATCGAAGCATAAATATGACACCGTTTGAAATGATGATTGGGACCCGAATGAGGTCTAAAGAAGATATTTATATTAAAGAACTCATCGAAGAACAATTAGTGCAACAGTTCAACCAAAATCGAGATGAAATGCGCAACGACGGGAAAAAACAAATCCGTAAGATTCAAGAAGAAAACAAAAAATCATACAATCTGCGACGTAAAAAAGCTCATATTTACAAACTAAATGATATTGTTGCTATAAAGCGTACACAATTTGGTAGCGGTTTAAAGCTCAAACAAAAGTTTCTAGGCCCCTATCGAATTACTAACATAAAACCAAACAACACTTACGATGTCCAAAAACTAGGTAACGGCGAAGGTCCAAAAATAACAACAACGTGCGCAGAATTTATGAAAGAATGGCTAAATACATTTGATGACGACGATTCTATTTAGTTATTCGAGACGAATATCACGCAGGATGGCCGATATGTGGGAATGAAACGATATGGCAGCATAGAGAAGAAGAAGAAGAGTACCATCAAGACGAGAAAGACGAGCAAGAGAAGTAAGACGCGAAAACGAATAAGAAGTGTACGTGCGGCAAGAGAAGGCTGGATTAATTTTAATATTACATAAATCGTTTCTTTGTATCTTTTAAATCAGTTTCAATTAATAAACCACATTCTAAATTTGTTAAGTACAATTGATCTTGCCTACATGTATATACAAGAAAATCGAATTTATACCTAAATATAAGATAACGGAATTTTTCTAAATGCACTGCCGTTATGCCATTAACGCTTTATGTAGACTTCAGTGCGTTAAAGAAGGTTTATTAACTTAAATATGTTAAACCAGTTATTTGAAGCATTTCGATATTGATTGCTTAACGCATATATACAATAAAATCGACTTTATACCTAAATATAAGACTACGGAATTCTTCCAAAGGTACTGTCGTTATGCCGCCATGGCTCTTTATCAACTTCAATACGTTAAAGAAGGTTAATTAACTTAAATATGTTAAACTAATGGTTTGAAGCTTTCGATATCGACTGCTAAATGTGTAAATACAAGAAAATCGGCTTTACACCTAAATATAAAATTATAACATTACGGAATTCTTCTAAATGCACTGCCGTTATACCGTTAAGGCTTTATGTAGACTTCAGCATGCTAAAAACTGTTTATTAACTTAAATATGTTAAACTAATGAGTTGAAGCATTTCGATATCGATTGCTAAATGTGTATATACAAGAAAATCGACTTTATACCTAAATATAAGATTATGGAATTCTTCTACGTGCACTGCAGTTATGCCTCCATGGCTATATGCCCACTTCAGATCGTTTAAGAAGGTTTATTAACTTAAATATGTTAAAGTAATGAGCTGAAGCATTTCGATATCGATTGCTAAATGTGTATATACAAGAAAATCGATTTCATACCTAAATAAAAGATTACGGAAAGTTCCCAAATATACGGCCGTTATGCCGTTATGGCTTTTGTAAAGAAGGTTAATTATTTAAATATGTTAAACTAATGATTTGAAGCATTTCGATATCGATTGCTAAATGTGTGTATTCAAGAAAATCGACTTTATACCTAAATATAAGATTACGGAATTCTTCCAAATGTACTGTCGTTATGCCGCCATGGCTTTGTATCAACTTCGATACGTTAAAGAAGGTTAATTATTTTAAATATGTTAAACTAATGGTTTGAAGCATTTCGATATCGACTGCTAAATGTGTAAAAACAAGAAAATCGACTTTATACCTAAATATAAAATTATAACATTACGGAATTCTTCTAAATGCACTGCCGTTATATCGTTAAGGCTTTATGTAGACTTTAGTAAGCTAAAAAATGTTTATTATCTTAATATGTTAAACAAATGATTTGAAGCATTTCGATATCGATAGCTAAATATGTATATAAAAGAAAATCGACTTTATACCTAAATATAAGATTATGGAATTCATCTACATCCACTGCCGTTATGCCAACTTCAGATCGTTAAAGAAGGTTTATTAACTTAAATATGTTAAACTAATGAGTTGAAGCATTTTGATATCGATTGCTAAATGTGTATATACAAGAAAATCGATTTCATACCTAAATAAAAGATACGGAAAGTTCCCAAATATACGGCCGTTATGCCGTTATGGCTTTTGTAAAGAAGGTTAATTATTTAAATATGTTAAACTAATGATTTGAAGCATTTCGATATCGATTGCTAAATGTGTGTATTCAAGAAAATCGACTTTATACCTAAATATAAGATTACGGAATTCTTCCAAATGTACTGTCGTTATGCCGCCATGGCTTTGTATCAACTTCGATACGTTAAAGAAGGTTAATTATTTTAAATATGTTAAACTAATGGTTTGAAGCATTTCGATATCGACTGCTAAATGTGTAAAAACAAGAAAATCGACTTTATACCTAAATATAAAATTATAACATTACGGAATTCTTCTAAATGCACTGCCGTTATATCGTTAAGGCTTTATGTAGACTTTAGTAAGCTAAAAACTGTTTATTATCTTAATATGTTAAACAAATGATTTGAAGCATTTCGATATCGATAGCTAAATATGTATATAAAAGAAAATCGACTTTATACCTAAATATAAGATTATGGAATTCATCTACATCCACTGCCGTTATGCCAACTTCAGATCGTTAAAGAAGGTTTATTAACTTAAATATGTTAAACTAATGAGTTGAAGCATTTCGATATCGCTTGCCAAATATGTATATACAAGAAAATCGAATTTATACTTAAATATAAGATAACGTAATTTTTCTAAATGCACTGCCGTTATGCCATTAACGCTTTATGTAGACTTCAGTGCGTTAAAGAAGGTTTATTAACTTAAATATGTTAAACCAGTTATTTGAAGCATTTCGATATCGATTGCTTAATGCATATATACAATAAAATCGACTTTATACCTAAATATAAGACTACGGAATTCTTCCAAAGGTACTGTTGTTATGCCGCCATGGCTCTTTATCAACTTCAATACGTTAAAGAAGGTTAATTAACTTAAATATGTTAAACTAATGGTTTGAAGCTTTCGATATCGACTGCTAAACGTGTAAATACAAGAAAATCGGCTTTACACCTAAATATAAAATTATAACATTACGGAATTCTTCTAAATGCACTGCCGTTATACCGTTAAGGCTTTATGTAGACTTCAGCATGCTAAAAACTGTTTATTAACTTAATATGTTAAACTAATGATTTGAAGCATTTCGATAAATGCTAAATGTGTATATACAAGAAAATCGAATTTATACCTAAATATAAGATAACGGAATTCTTCTAAATGCACTGCCGTTATACCGTTAGGGCTTTATGTAGACTCAAGTGCGTTAAAAAAGGTTTATTAACTTAAATATGTTAAACTAATGATTTGAAGCATTTCGATAAATGCTAAATGTGTATATACAAGAAAATCGAATTTATACCTAAATATAAGATAACGGAATTCTTCTAAATGCACTGCCGTTATGCCGTTAAGGCTTTATGTAGACTTCGGTGAGTTAAAGAAGGTTTATTAACTTAATATGTTAAACTAATGATTTGAAGCATTTCGATATCGATAGCTAAATATGTATATACAAGAAAATCGACTTTATACCTAAATATAAGATTATGGAATTCTTCTACGTGCACTGCAGTTATGCCTCCATCGCTATATGCCCACTTCAGATCGTTAAAGAAGGTTTATTAACTTAAATATGTTAAACTAATGAGTTGAAGCATTTCGATATCGCTTGCCAAATATGTATATACAAGAAAATCGAATTTATACTTAAATATAAGATAACGTAATTTTTCTAAATGCACTGCCGTTATGCCATTAACGCTTTATGTAGACTTCAGTGCGTTAAAGAAGGTTTATTAACTTAAATATGTTAAACCAGTTATTTGAAGCATTTCGATATCGATTGCTTAATGCATATATACAATAAAATCGACTTTATACCTAAATATAAGACTACGGAATTCTTCCAAAGGTACTGTTGTTATGCCGCCATGGCTCTTTATCAACTTCAATACGTTAAAGAAGGTTAATTAACTTAAATATGTTAAACTAATGGTTTGAAGCTTTCGATATCGACTGCTAAACGTGTAAATACAAGAAAATCGGCTTTACACCTAAATATAAAATTATAACATTACGGAATTCTTCTAAATGCACTGCCGTTATACCGTTAAGGCTTTATGTAGACTTCAGCATGCTAAAAACTGTTTATTAACTTAATATGTTAAACTAATGATTTGAAGCATTTCGATAAATGCTAAATGTGTATATACAAGAAAATCGAATTTATACCTAAATATAAGATAACGGAATTCTTCTAAATGCACTGCCGTTATGCCGTTAAGGCTTTATGTAGACTTCCGTGAGTTAAAGAAGGTTTATTAACTTAATATGTTAAACTAATGATTTGAAGCATTTCGATATCGATAGCTAAATATGTATATACAAGAAAATCGACTTTATACCTAAATATAAGATTATGGAATTCTTCTACGTGCACTGCAGTTATGCCTCCATGGCTATATGCCCACTTCAGATCGTTTAAGAAGGTTTATTAACTTAAATATGTTAAAGTAATGAGCTGAAGCATTTCGATATCGATTGCTAAATGTGTATATACAAGAAAATCGATTTCATACCTAAATAAAAGATTACGGAAAGTTCCCAAATATACGGCCGTTATGCCGTTATGGCTTTTGTAAAGAAGGTTAATTATTTAAATATGTTAAACTAATGATTTGAAGCATTTCGATATCGATTGCTAAATGTGTATGTTCAAGAAAATCGACTTTATACCTAAATATAAGATTACGGAATTCTTCCAAATGTACTGTCGTTATGCCGCCATGGCTTTGTATCAACTTCGATACGTTAAAGAAGGTTAATTATTTTAAATATGTTAAACTAATGGTTTGAAGCATTTCGATATCGACTGCTAAATGTGTAAAAACAAGAAAATCGACTTTATACCTAAATATAAAATTATAACATTACGGAATTCTTCTAAATGCACTGCCGTTATACCGTTAAGGCTTTATGTAGACTTTAGTAAGCTAAAAAATGTTTATTATCTTAATATGTTAAACAAATGATTTGAAGCATTTCGATATCGATAGCTAAATATGTATATAAAAGAAAATCGACTTTATACCTAAATATATACATCCACTGCCGTTATGCCAACTTCAGATCGTTAAAGAAGGTTTATTAACTTAAATATGTTAAACTAATGAGTTGAAGCATTTCGATATCGATTGCTAAATGTGTATATACAAGAAAATCGAATTTATACCTAAATATAAGATAACGGAATTCTTCTAAATGCACTGCCGTTATGCCGTTATGGCTTTATGTAGACTTCAGTGAGTTAAAGAAGGTTTATTAACTTAAATATGTTAAACTAATGGTTTGAAGCATTTCGATATCGATTGCTAAATGTGTATATACAAGAAAATCGACTTTACACCTAAATATAAAATTATAACATTACGGAATTCTTCTAAATGCACTGCCGTTACACCGTTAAGGCTTTATGTAGACTTCAGTAAGCTGAAAAATGTTTATTAACTTAATATGTTAAACTAATGATTTGAAGCATTTCGATATCGATAGCTAAATATGTATATACAAGAAAATCGACTGTATGCCTAAATATAAGATTATGGAATTCTTCTACGTGCACTGCAGTTATGCCTCCATGGCTATATGCCCACTTCAGATCGTTTTAGAAGATTTATTAACTGAAATATGTTAAACTAATGATCAGAAGCATATCGATATCGATTGGTAAATGTGTGTATACAAGAAAATCGAATTTATACCTAGATATAAAATTATAACATTACGGAATTCTTCTAAATGCACTGCCGTTACGGAATTCTTCTAAATGCACTGCCGTTATACCGTTAAGGCTTTATGTATACTTTAATAAGCTAAAAAATGTTTATTAACTTAATATGTTAAGCTAATGATTTGAAGCATTTCGATATCGATTGCTTAATGTGTAAATCCAAGAAAATCGACTACATACCTAAATATAAGATTACGGAATTCTTCTACATGCTTTATGTTAACTTCAGGCGTTAAAGAAGCTTTATTAACTTAAATATGTTAAACTTATGATTTGAAGCATTTCGATATCGATTTCTAAATGAGTATATACAAGAAAATCGAATTTATACCTAAATATAAAATTATAACATTACGGAATTCTTCTAAATGCACTGCCGTTATACCGTTAAGGCTTTATGTAGACTTTAATAAGCTAAAAAATGTTTATTAACTTATTATGTTAAACTAATGATTTGAAGCATTTCGATATCGATATCTAAATTTGTATATAAAAGAAAATCGACTTTATACCTAAATATAAGATTACGGAATTCTTCCAATTGCACTGCTCTTATGGCTTTATATCAATACGTTAAAGAAGGTTAATTAACTTAAATATGTTAAACTAATGATGTGAAGCATTTCGATATCGCTTGCCAAATATGTATATACAAGAAAATCGAATTTTTACCTAAATATAAGATAACGGAATTTTTCTAAATTCACTGCCCTTATGCCGTTAACGCTTTATGTAGACTTCAGTGCGTTAAAGAAGGTTAATTAACTTAAATATATTAAACTAATGATTTGAAGCAATTCGATATCGATTGCTAAAAGTGCATATACAAGAAAATCGACTTTATACCTAAATATAAGATTACGGAATTCTTCCAAATGTACTGTCATAATGCCGCCAGGGCTTTGTATCAACTTCAATACTTTATACCTAAATATAAGATTACGGAATTCTTCCAATTGCACTGCTGTTATGGCTTTATATCAATACGTTAAAGAAGGTTAATTAACTTAAATATGTTAAACTAATGATTTGAAGCATTTCGATATCGCTTGCCAAATATGTATATACAAGAAAATCGAATTTATACCTAAATATAAGATAACGGAATTTTTCTAAATTCACTGCCCTTATGCCGTTAACGCTTTATGTAGACTTCAATGCGTTAAAGAAGGTGTATTAACTTAAATATGTTAAACTAATGATTTGAAGCATTTCGATATCCATTGCTAAAAGTGCATATACAAGAAAATCGACTTTATACCTAAATATAAGATTACGGAATTCTTCCAAATGTACTGTCATTATGCCGCCATGGCTTTGTATCAACTTCAATACGTTAAAGAAGATTAATTATTTTAAATATGTTAAACTAATGGTTTGAAGCATTTCGATATCGATTGCTAAATGAGTATATACAAGAAAATCGAATTCAAACCTAAATATAAAAATATAGCATTATGGAATTCTTCTAAATGCACTGCCGTTATGTCATTAGGGCCTTATGTAGACTTAAGTGCGTTAAAAAAGGTTTATTAACTTAAATATGTTAAACTAATGATTTGAAGCATTTCGATAACTGCTGAATGTGTATATACAAGAAAATCGAATTTATACC
>CM050324.1:6047621-6074117 GCA_027475135.1 Bactrocera correcta | reverse complement strand
TGACACCAAGTCTGACATCCCACGTGATCTGTCAAATACTACTGCATGAAAATCCTAACCTCAAAAAAATCACCCGTTATTTAGGTATGTAGTCGATTTTCTTGGATCTACACATTTAGCAATCGATATCGAAAATCTTCAAATAACTGGTTTAGCATATTTAGGTTAATTAACCTTCTTTATCTTACTGAAGTTTAAATAAAGCCATAACGGCATAACGGCTGTATATTTGGGTGAATTCCGTAATCTTTTATTTAGGTATAAAATCGATTTTCGTGTATATACATATTTAGCTATCGATATCGAAATGCTTCAAATCATTTGTTTAACATATTAAGTTAAAAAACATTTTTTAGCTTACTAAAGTCTACATATAGCCTTAACGGTATAACGGCAGTGCATTTAGAAGAATTCCGTAATGTTATAATTTTATATTTAGGTATAAAGTCGATTTTCTTGTATATACACATTTAGCAATCGATATCGAAATGCTTCAGCTAATTAGTTTAACATATTTAAGTTAATAAACCTTCTTTAACAATCTGAAGTTGGCATAACGGCAGTGGATGTAGAAGAATTCCGTAATCTTATATTTAGGTATAAAGTCGATTTTCTTGTATATACATATTTAGCTATCGATATCGAAATGCTTCAAATCATTTGTTTAACATATTAAGTTAAAAAACATTTTTTAGCTTACTAAAGTCTACATAAAGCCTTAGCGGTATAACGGCAGTGCATTTAGAAGAATTCCGTAATGTTATAATTTTATATTTAGGTATAAAGTCGATTTTCTTGTATATACACATTTGGCAAGCGATATCGAAATGCTTCAAATCATTAGTTTAACATATTTAAATAATTAACCTTCTTTACAAAAGCCATAACGGCATAACGGCAGTATATTTGGGTAATTTCCGTAATCTTTTATTTAGGTATGAAATCGATTTTCTTGTATATACACATTTAGCAATCAATATCGAAATGCTTCAGCTCATTAGTTTAACATATTTAAGTTAATAAACCTTCTTAAACGATCTGAAGTGGGCATATAGCCATGGAGGCATAACTGCAGTGCACGTAGAAGAATTCCATAATCTTATATTTAGGTATAAAGTCGATTTTCTTGTATATACATATTTAGCTATCGATATCGAAATGCTTCAAATCATTAGTTTAACATATTAAGTTAATAAACATTTTTTAGCTAACTGAAGTCTTCATAAAGCCTTAGCGGTATAACGGCAGAGCATTTAGAAGAATTCCGTAATGTTATAGTTTTATAGTTAGGTGTAAAATCGATTTTCGTGCATTTACACATTTAGCAGTTGATATCGAAATGCTTCAAACCATTAGTTTAACATATTTAAAATAATTAACCTTCTTTATCGTATCGAAGTTGATACAAAGCCATGGCGGCATAACGACATTACATTTGGAAGAATTCCGTAATCTTATATTTAGTTATAAAGTCGATTTTCTTGAATATACACATTTAGCAATCGATATCGAAATGCTTCAAATCATTAGTTTAACATATTTAAGTTAATAAACCTTCTTTAACGCACTGAAGTCTACATAGAGCGTTAACGGCATAACGGCAGTGCATTTAGAAAAATTCCGTTATCTTATATTTAGGTATAAATTCGATTTTCTTGTATATACACATTTAGCAAGCGATATCGAAATGCTTCAAATCATTAGTTTAACATATTTAAGTTAATTAACCTTCTTTAACGTATTGAAGTTGATAAAGAGCCATGGCGGCATAACGACAGTACATTTGGAAGAATTCCGTAGTCTTATATTCAGGTATAAAGTCGATTTTCTTGTAAGCATTAAGCAATCGATATCGAAATGCTTCAAACCATTAGTTTAACATATATAAGTTAATAAACCTTCTTTAACTCACTGAAGTCTACATAAAGCCATAACGGCATAACGGCAGTGCATTTAGAAGAATTCCCTTATCTTATATTTAGGTATAAATTCGATTTTCTTGTATATACACATTTAGCAATCGATATCGAAATGCTTCAACTCATTAGTTTAACATATATAAGTTAATAAACCTTCTTTAACTCACTTAAGTCTACATAAAGCCATAACGGCATAA
Source organism: Bactrocera correcta (assembly GCA_027475135.1). NCBI lineage: Eukaryota > Metazoa > Arthropoda > Insecta > Diptera > Tephritidae > Bactrocera > Bactrocera correcta. The sequence goes on along the minus strand of CM050324.1, from coordinate 6,072,001 downwards.
CGGCAGTGCATTTAGAAGAATTCCGTTATCTTATATTTAGGTATAAAGTCGATTTTCTTGTATATACTCATTTAGCAATCGATATAGAAATGCTTCAGCTCATTGGTTTAACATATTTAAGTTAATAAACCTTCTTTAACGCACTTAAGTCTACATATAGCCCTAATGGCATAACGGCAGTGCATTTAGAAGAATTCCATAATGTTATAATTTTATATTTAGGTATAAAGTTGATTTTCTTGTATATACACATTTAGCAATCGATATCGAAATGCTTCAGCTCATTAGTTTAACATATTTAAGTTAATAAACCTTTTTTAACGATCTGAAGTGGGCATATAGCCATGGAGGCATAACTGCAGTGCACGTAGAAGAATTCCATAATCTTATATTTAGGTATAAAGTCGATTTTCTTGTATATACATATTTAGCAATCGATATCGAAATGCTTCAAATAATTAGTTTAACATATTAAGTTAATAAACAGTTTTTAGCTTACTGAAGTCTACATAAAGCCTTAACGGTATAACGGCAGTGCCTTTAGAAGAATTCCGTAATGTTATAATTTTTATATTTAGGTGTAAAGTCGATTTTCTTGTATTTACACATTAAGCAGTCGATATCGAAATGCTTCAAACCATTAGTTTAACATATTTAAAATAATTAACCTTCTTTAACGTATTGAAGTTGATACAAAGCCATGGCGGCATTTCGATTTTCTTGTATATACATATTTGGCAAGCGATATCGAAATGCTTCAGCTCATTAGTTTAACATATTTAAGTTAATAAACCTTCTTTAACGATCTGAAGTGGGCATATAGCCATGGAGGCATAACTGCAGTGCACGTAGAAGAATTCCATAATCTTATATTTAGGTATAAAGTCGATTTTCTTGTATTTACACAATTAGCAATCAATATCGAATTGCTTCAAACCATTAGCTTAACATATTTAAATAATTAACCTTCTTTACAAAAGCCATAACGGCATAACGGCAGTATATTTGGGTAATTTCCGTAATCTTTTATTTAGGTATGAAATCGATTTTCTTGTATATACACATTTAGCAATCGATATCGAAATTCTTCAGCTCATTACTTTAACATATTTAAGTTAATAAACCTTCTTTAACGATCTGAAGTGGGCATATAGCCATGGAGGCATAACTGCAGTGCACGTAGAAGAATTCCATAATCTTATATTTAGGTATAAAGTCGATTTTCTTGTATATACATATTTAGCTATCGATATCGAAATGCTTCAAATCATTAGTTAAACATATTAAGTTAATAAACAGTTTTTAGCATACTGAAGTCTACATAAAGCCTTAACGGTATAACGGCAGTGCATTTAGAAGAATTCCGTAATGTTATAATTTTATATTTAGGTATAAAGTCGATTTTCTTGTATATACACATTTAGCAATCGATATCGAAATGCTTCAAATCATTAGTTTAACATATTAAGTTAATAAACATTCTTTAGCTTTCTGAAGTCTACCTTAACGGTATAAGGGCAGTGCATTTAGAAGAATTCCGTAATGTTATAATTTTATATTTAGGTGTAAAGTCGATTTTCTTGTATTTACACATTTAGCAGTCGATATCGAAATGCTTCAAACCATTAGTTTAACATATTTAAAATAATAAACCTTCTTTAACGTATTGAAGTTGATACAAAGCCATGGTGGCATGACGACAGTACATTTGGAAGAATTCCGTAATCTTATATTTAGGTATAAAGTCGATTTTCTTGTATATACACATTTAGCAATCGATATCGAAATGCTTCAAATCATTAGTTTAAAATATTTAAGTTAATAAACCTTCTTTAAAGCACTGAAGTCTACATAAAGCCTTGACGGTATAACTGCACTGCATTTAGAAGAATTCCGTTATCTTATATTTAGGTATAAATTCGACTTTCTTGTATATATTCATTTAGCAAGCGATATCAAAATGCCTCAAACCATCAGTTTAACATATTTAAAATAATTAACCTTCTTTAACGTATTGAAGTTGATACAAAGCCATGGCGGCATATTGACAGTACATTTGGAAGAATTCCGTAATCTTATATTTAGGTATAAAGTCGATTTTCTTGTATATACATATTTAGCAATCGATATCGAAATGCTTCAAATCATTAGTTTAACATATTTAAGTTAATAAACCTTCTTTAACGCACTGAAGTCTACATAAAGCGTTAACGGCATAACGGCAGTGCATTTAGAAAAATTCCGTTATCTTATATTTAGGTATAAATTCGATTTTCTTGTATATACATATTTGGCAAGCGATATCGAAATGCTTCAGCTCATTAGTTTAACATATTTAAGTTAATAAACCTTCTTTAACGATCTGAAGTGGGCATATAGCCATGGAGGCATAACTGCAGTGCACGTAGAAGAATTCCATAATCTTATATTTAGGTATAAAGTCGATTTTCTTGTATATACATATTTAGCTATCGATATCGAAATGCTTCAAATCATTAGTTTAACATATTAAGTAAATAAACATTTTTTAGCTAACTGAAGTCTTCATAAAGCCTTAGCGGTATAACGGCAGTGCATTTAGAAGAATTCCGTAATGTTATAATTTTATATTTAGGTGTAAAGTCGATTTTCTTGTATTTACACATTTAGCAGTTGATATCGAAATGCTTCAAACCATTAGTTTAACATATTTAAAATAATTAACCTTCTTTAACGTATCGAAGTTGATACAAAGCCATAACGACAGTACATTTGGAAGAATTCCGTAGTCTTATATTTAGGTATAAAGTCGATTTTCTTGTATATATGCATTAAGCATTCGATATCGAAATGCTTCAAATCATTAGTTTAACATATTTAAGTTAATAAACCTTCTTTAACGAACTGAAGTCTACATAGAGCGTTAACGGCATAACGGCAGTGCATTTAGAAGAATTCCGTTATCTTATATTTAGGTATAAATTCGATTTTCTTGTATATACATATTTGGCAAGCGATATCGAAATGCTTCAAATCATTAGTTTAACATATTTAAGTTAATTAACCTTCTTTAACGTATTGAAGTTGATATAAAGCCATAACGACAGTACATTTGGAAGAATTCCGTAGTCTCATATTTAGGTATAAAGTCGATGTTCTTGTATATATGCATTAAGCATTCGATATCGAAATGCTTCAAATAACTGGTTTAACATATTTAAGTTAATAAACCTTCTTTAACGAACTGAAGTTAATATAAAGCCATAACGGCATAATGGCAGTGCATTTAGAAGAATTACGTAATCTTAGATTTAGGTATGAATTCGATTTTCTTGTATATACACATTTAGCAATCGATATCGAAATGCTTCAAATCATTAGTTTAACATATTTAAGTTAATAAACCTTCTTTAACGCACTTAAGTCTACATAAAGCCCTAATGGCATAACGGCAGTGCATTTAGAAGAATTCCGTAATCTTATATTTAGGTATAAAGTCGATTTTCTTGTATATACACATTTAGCAATCGATGTCGAAATGCTTCAAATCATTAGTTTAACATATTTAAGTTAATAAACCTTCTTTAATGCACTGAAAGTCTACATAAAGCCTTAACGGTATAACGGCAGTGCATTTAGAAGAATTCCGTAATGTTATAATCTTATATTTAGGTATAAAGTCGATTTTCTTGTATTTACACATTTAGCAATCGATATCGAAATGATTCAAACCATTAGTTTAACATATTTAAAATAATTAAACTTCTTTAACGTATCGAAGTTGATACAAAGCCATGGCGGTATAACGACAGTACATTTGGCAGAATTCCGTAATCTTATATTTAGGTATAAAGTCAATTTTCTTGTATATATGCATTAAGCATTCGATATCGAAGTGCTTCAAATCATTAGTTTAACATATTTAAGTTAATAAACCTTCTTTAACGAACTGAAGTCTACATAGAGCGTTAACGGCATAACGCAGTGCATTTAGAAGAATTCCGTTATCTTATATTTAGGTATAAAGTCGATTTTTTTGTATATACACATTTAGCAATCGATATCGAAATGCTTCAAATCATTAGTTTAACATATTAAGTTAATAAACATTTTTTAGCTTACTGAAGTCTACATAAAGCCTTAACGGTATAACGGCAGTGCATTTAGAAGAATTCCGTAATCTTTTATTTAGGTATAAAATCGATTTTCTTGTATATACACATTTAGCAATCAATATCGAAATGCTACAAATCATTTGTTTAACATATTAAGATAATAAACGTTTTTTAGCTTACTAAAGTCTACATAAAGCCTTAACGGTATAACGGCAGTGCATTTAGAAGAATTCCGTAATGTTATAATTTTATATTTAGGTATAAAGTCGATATTCTTGTATTACACATTTAGCAGTCGATATCGAAATGCTTCAAACCATTAGTTTAACATATTTAAAATAATTAAGCTTCTTTAACGTATCGAAGTTGATACAAAGCCATGGCGGCATAACGACAGTACATTTGGAAGAATTCCGTAATCATATATTTAGGTATAAGGTCGATTTTCTTAAATATACACATTTAGCAATCGATATCGAAATGCTTCAAATCATTAGTTTAGCATATTTAAGTTAATAAACCTTCTTTAACGCACTGAAGTCTACATAGAGCGTTAACGGCATAACGACAGTGCATTTAGAAAAATTCCGTTATCTTATATTTAGGTATAAATTCGATTTTCTTGTATATACACATTTAGCAAGCGATATCGAAATGCTTCAAAACATTAGTTTAACATATTTAAGTTAACTAACCTTCTTTAACGTATTGAAGTTGATAAAGAGCCATGGCGGCATAACGACAGTACATTTGGAAGAATTCCGTAGTCTTATATTCAGGTATAAAGTCGATTTTCTTGTATATATGCATTAAGCAGTCGATATTGAAATGCTTCAAATAACTGGTTTAACATATTTAAGTTAATAAAGCTTCTTTAACGCAATGAAGTCTACATAACTGAAGTCTACATAAAGCGTTAATGGCATAACGGCAGTGCATTTAGAAAAATTCCGTTATCTTATATTTAGGTATAAATTCGATTTCCTTGTATATACATATTTGGCAAGCGATATCGAAATGCTTCAGCTCATTAGTTTAATATATTTAAGTTAATAAACCTTCTTTAACGATCTGCAGTGGGCATATAGCCATGGAGGCATAACTGCAGTGCACGTAGAAGAATTCCACAATCTTATATTTAGGTATAAAGCCGATTTTCTTTTATATACATATTTAGCTATCGATATCGAAATGCTTCAAATTATTAGTTTAACATATTTAAGTTAATTAACCTTCTTTAACTCACGGAAGTCTACATAAAGCCTTAACGGCATAACGGCAGTGCATTTAGAAGAATTCCGTTATCTTATATTTAGGTATAAATTCGATTTTCTTGTATATACACATTTAGCAATCGATATCGAAATGCTTCAAATCATTAGTTTAACATATTTAAGTTAATAAACCTTCTTTAACGCACTTAAGTCTACATAAAGCCCTAATGGCATAACTGCAGTGCATTTAGAAGAATTCCATAATGTTATAATTTTATATTTAGGTATAAAGTTGATTTTCTTGTATATACACATTTAGCAATCGATATCGAAATGCTTCAGCTCATTAGTTTAACATATTTAAGTTAATAAACCTTTTTTAACGATCAGAAGTGGGCATATAGCCATGGAGGCATAACTGCAGTGCACGTAGAAGAATTCCATAATCTTATATTTAGGTATAAAGTCGATTTTCTTGTATATACATATTTAGCTATCGATATCGAAATGCTTCAAATCATTAGTTTAACATATTAAGTAAATAAACATTTTTTAGCTAACTGAAGTCTTCATAAAGCCTTAGCGGTATAACGGCAGTGCATTTAGAAGAATTCCGTAATGTTATAATTTTATATTTAGGTGTAAAGTCGATTTTCTTGCATTTACACATTTAGCAGTTGATATCGAAATGCTTCAAACCATTAGTTTAACATATTTAAAATAATTAACCTTCTTTAACGTATCGAAGTTGATATAAAGCCTTACGACAGTACATTTGGAAGAATTCCGTAGTCTTATATTTAGGTATAAAGTCGATTTTCTTGTATATATGCATTAAGCATTCGATATCGAAATGCTTCAAATAACTGGTTTAACATATTTAAGTTAATAAACCTTCTTTAACACACTGAAGTTAATATAAAGCCATAACGGCATAACGGCAGTGCATTTAGAAGAATTACGTAATCTTATATTTAGGTATGAATTCGATTTTCTTGTATATACTCATTTAGCAATCGATATCGAAATGCTTCAAATCATTAGTTTAACATATTTAAGTTAATAAAGCTTCTTTAACGCCTGAAGTTAACATAAAGCCATGGCGCCATAACGGCAGTGCATGTAGAAGAATTCCGAAATCTTATATTTAGGTATGTAGTCGATTTTCTTGGATCTAAAAATTTAGCAATCGATATCGAAAATCTTCAAATAACTGGTTTAGCATATTTAGGTTAATTAACCTTCTTTATCTTAATGAAGTTTAAATAAAGCCATAACGGCATAACGGCTGTATATTTGGGTGAATTCCGAAATCTTTTATTTAGGTATAAAATCGATTTTCTTGTATATACACATTTAGCAATCGATATCGAAATGCTTCAACTCATTAGTTTAACATATTTAAGTTAATAAACCTTCTTTAACAATCTGAAGTTGCATAACGGCAGTGGATGTAGAAGAATTCCGTAATCTTATATGTATTTAGGTATAAAGTCGATTTCTTGTATATACATATTTAGCTATCGATATCGAAATGCTTCAAATCATTTGTTTAACTATTATTAAGTTAAAAAACATTTTTTAGCTTACTAAAGTCTACATAAAGCCTTAACGGTATAACGGCAGTGCATTTAGAAGAATTCCATATTGTTATAATTTTATATTTAGGTGTAAAGTCGATTTTCTTGTATTTATACAAGTTAACAGAGTCGTTCCTCCTGTCACGTATGCTGGGTTAAGTCACTGACATTGGCGCACATTCATACATACATCATCATCCGCATTATGGTCATGATCACCAGCGTAATCAAATGGGCTTGACAACAGCGTACCAACGCTCTCGATCTTTTCATGTTTTCGACGCGCTTAAATATCGGGACTACATATTATAAAAAATGCACCCACGCTTACGGTAGCCAACCCAAGCTCTTTACGCTACAACAACACTGAGATAATGCAGGCCAGTTTTTTACCGACAGCTGCGCACCAGCACACATACATTATTCATCAGCGTAAGCAATTGCACTTGACAATAGCGTACCAACGCTCTCAACATTTTCTTGTTGCTGATGCGCCAAAATATCAGGACTTTGATAAAAATACACCCACGCTTACGGCAGATAAGCCGAGCCCTTTTATGCGCCTCGTTCGTGACAACAACACTGACACCTAAAGCAGACTAGTTTTGTAAGTTTAGAGTTAGAAACAATCAGTTTAAGAAATCAATTGTAAAGTTGAGTTGAAAGAGGCGAGTTGTATCGCCATCAATAAATCACCACAAAAAGGCAATTATTAACTGGCGCCCAACCTGTTGGCTCTTAAAAGGACAAAGGACCTATTAAGGACCCTAAGGATCTAAGCTATTTTTGAAAGGACAAAAGACTCAAGGATTTCTAAGGAGCTGTTTATAAAAAAAACAAGAAGGATTCATATGGAGCTGATTTGTTAAATTCTACATTAAGAGAAAAAAACTGTAAGTGATTTTTCAAAATATTTTCAAGTGGTTTAAAATTAAAATTAAAAAGTGTATCTAAAAATAAATCATTTATTGAAAATAAAGTGGAGTAAAGTGAATTTTTGTGATTAAAACTTCATAGAAGGTTAGTGAAAATACTTTATAAAAGTTGACCAAAAAAAATATATTTAGTTTATTTTTAAATGTGCAAGCATTTGTTTTCGGAACTATAATCAGCTGAACATAGTTTGTAGCTTTTTTTGGCCATCTGCGTATTTCCGCATTAAAATATAATAAGTGTAATTAAAGTTAATTAAACTTTTGGTGTCCACTTGTAGTTATAGTTTTTCATATTGCAATTTGTTTAATGTGTTGAAAATTTTTAAGTCAGCATCAATTTAATTTGCTTTCGAATACTTTTTGTGGTTTATTTCTGCCAAAGTAGTGAAAATAAATCTGTTATGTTAGCTTAAAGTAATAATCTGCGCATTATAATGATTTGACATATATTTCATTTTCATAAAGAATTGTATCCGCTTTGTTTAAACTCGTGTAAAGAACTAAGGTGATCTATTTGCTGCTAGTGTTTTCAGGGTAACTTTTTGAAAGCTATTGTCACGTTTATTAAACCCAGACTTAGAGCAGAAAAACTTTTTGTCGTGGCAAAATGAGTTTTAGTAGGGATGAAGTGATAGCAATCGTCAATGAGAAGAATGAGCGAACTAGACTACAGTTAGCCGAACAATTAAATATTTTAACTCTTGAAATTAAACGCCTTCAACCGCCTAGCGTTGAATCTTACCATCCAGTTTCAATAAATCCATTAGTTACGGAAAATACTGCGAGTTTGGATCTAATAAAATCTCTCCCAGAATTCAAGGGTGATTGCACATCCTACCCAGCGTGGCGAAGTGCCGCGGTATTCGCCTTGAACTATTATAAGGAGGGGTCCGAAAAATATTATATAGCCATGGGTATATTTAGAAACAAAATTATAGACTCGGCTAACTCCACTCTTGCCTCCTATAGTACAGTTCTCAATTTTAAAGCTATTATTGCCAGATTAGATCAGGAGTATTCAGATAAGAGACCGTTATATGTATTGGAAAACGAGCTTAGTATTCTGAGACAGGGGAATTCGTCTATCGATGAATTTTATAGCAAGGTGGAAAAACAGCTGTCGCTTATAATAAATAAGCAAATTATGACCAACAGTGGAAGAAGTGATATTATCGAAGCTATAAATGAACGCGCTAGAGGAAATGCCTTACGTGTTTTTATATCAGGTCTTCGTCGCCCAATGTGCGATATTCTCTTCTCTGCTGGTCCTAAAGACTTACCTTCTGCCCTTGCTGTTGCTCAGGAGCTAAAAACTAATTACAGGCGTATTGAGTTTGCTGAAGCTTATGCCAACACAAGCAATGTATCCGCCCCAAACTATAACTCAGAATAGTCGGCCATTTTTACGTTTCACTCAAGGTAATGCAAATAGGCCAACTCCCATGGAAGTTGATAATGGATCAAGTTTTTATAGACAGAAGGCTAATCTTCCTAAAATACAACAACGATATAAAAGCAACAACATACAAACATTTCCGGTTCAATCACCCAATTATAATTCTGGGGCACAGCATTCTAATCCTAATTTGACAGGGATGTTTAAGCGTTCTCGTGAGCAATTGCACTCAGGTCGATCACCATTTCGCAAAATACAAAAGGTTAATTTCATGCCAGATGAAATAGGAGCTTCTTCAAACAATGATCAATTACAGGTTTGCACAGATGACCTAGTTCAAGATATTGATTATCAAAATGAACATTATTATGATTATAATTGTAATTATAATAATCAAACTTATGAAGGAAAAGATGCCATTGAAGAAAACGGTGATGAAATTAATTTTTTAGAATAAAGTCGCTCCTGCCTTTTATTACAAAGAAAACCAAAAACGGACAGGAGCTCCGGATTTTAATTGATATCGGCACTTCAAAAAACTACATAAAGGACCTTCCCTTTCTTCAGGGAATTAAGCCTTTAGAACACCATTTTAAATTAAAGTCTATAAACGGCGAAAATATCATAAATAAAAAATGTTTAATAAATATTCTGGACAATACCTCAACGTTTTTCTTGCTTTCCAGTCTAAGCACGTTTGATGGTATCATAGGGTACGATTTTTTGAAACAAATTGATGCAAAAATTGATACCGTTAAAGGGTATTTATTTTACCGCAATGGTAAAATAAAATTACAGTATTTATCGTGTAACCAAGTTAACTCCATTTTGATAGAAGAAGAATCTGTTCCATCATTAGTTCGGACTAGATTTCGTCAAATTATAAATAAAAACATAAATGCTTTTGCCGATCCCAATAGAGCGTTGCCATACAACACTGCCGTAAAAGCCAGAATTCGCACAAATACGAATGAACCAATCTATAGCAAAAGTTACCCATATCCCATTTCTGTTGCGCCTTTCATCAATAATGAAATTAAAACCCTACTCAGAGATGGTATCATTAGGGAATCGTGTCCACCGTACAATTCTCCTGTACATGTTGTGAATAAAAAAGGCTTCGATGAAGACGGTAAACAAAAATTAAGGTTGGTTATCGACTTCAGAAAACTTAATGAGGTAACAATTCCGGATCGATACCCTATACCGGATACATCGGTTATTTTGGCAAATTTGGGTTGTTCAAAATTTTTCACCACATCGGACCTAAAGTCGGGGTTTCATCAAATTATTTTAAGTGAGGAGGATAGACAAAAAACCGCTTTTAACATAAATAATGGGAAATACGAATTTTCTCGGTTGCCCTTTGGTCTAAGGAATGCACCTAGTATATTCCAAAGGACCATTGACGATATTTTACGCGACTTTATTGGAAAATTTTGTCATGTTTATGTCGATGACATAATCATATATTCTCCTAATGAAGACACACATTTAAATCATATCGACTGTATCCTTCAGAAGCTTGAGAAAGCGGGAATGAGAGTATCCGCCGAAAAGTCTAAGTTTTTTAAAACTGATGTTGAATTTTTAGGCTTTGTTGTTTCCGAAAAAGGTATTAAGACCTGTCCAGATAAGATTCACGATATCATAAACTATGAACCTCCACAAACTCTTCGAGCCTTGCGCTCATTTCTTGGTTTATCCGGGTACTACCGCCGTTTCGTGAAGGATTACGCTGCCATTGTAAAACCTTTAACTATTTATCTGCGAGAGGAAAATGGACAAGTAGGTGCGAGAAATTCCAAAAACGTCAAAATAAATTTTGACTCAGATGCGCTTGGCGCATTTGAAAGAATAAAAAAGATATTAGCTTCTGAAGACGTGCTTCTCCAGTATCCCGATTACAATAAACCCTTCGAACTTACTACTGATGCTTCCTCTACTGCCTTAGGTGCAGTCTTATCCCAAAAAGGGCGACCAATTACAATGATTTCGCGAACACTATCTACTTGTGAACAAAACTATGCGACAAATGAGCGTGAACTTTTAGCAATTGTTTGGGCATTGAAAAAGCTACGACACTATTTGTACGGAATAAGGGATATCCACATTTTTACTGATCACCAACCGCTGATATTTTCGATGTCAGAAAAGAATCCAAATGCAAAAATGAAGAGGTGGCGATCATTTATTGAAGAGTTTTCTCCCGTTTTCCATTTCAAACCCGGAAAGGATAATAAGGTAACTGACGCACTCTCGCGGCAGTTTGTCCACAGTTTGAGTGATTCCGTTTCTGATGAAACTGTGCATAGCGAATTGTCTTCAAGTAAAACAATCAAGACAGTTAACTGCCCTATAAATCAATTTAAAATTCAGTTGGTGTTAACAAAGTCTTCCTCATTTAATAAAAACACTAAAATTCTTTTTCAAAAACATATTCGTCACACAATAGCATTCGATAACGTTAAAGATCTTGTACAGTGTTTAAAAGGAATCATAAATACAAATGTCACTAACGCGATCCACTGTGATCTAGCAACCTTAGCAGAAATTCAGAATACATTAGTTCTGGCATTCCCCGGTGTTAAATTTCTCCACACAGAGGTCTTGGTCATAGACTTAACTAATACAGATGATCAGTTAGAAACGATAGCAACGGAGCACAATCGAGCTCATCGTGGTTTACACGAAAATTTTCGCCAAATCTCCAGTGAGTACTTTTTCCCAAACATTAAAAAAATGTTGAAAACATTAATAACTAACTGTAAGATATGCTTGGAAAATAAATACCAGCGAAAACCACCTGATCCTGGAATTGGTGAAACTCCCATTCCAAGCCTTCCAGGCGAAATCCTTCACTTAGATATTTTTATAACTGGTAAACAACTTTTCTTGACGTGTCTAGACAAGTTATCAAAATTTGCTATCGTAAAGCCAATTATCTCAAGATCAACAGTTGATATAAAGAATGCTTTATTGGAAATTTTACTGGTATTCGGTAATACCAAAACGATCGTTTCTGATAATGAGAAAGCATTTCAATCGAATACCATTAGGACTTTGCTAAGAGATAATTTCAAAATAGAACAATTTTTCATACCCACCCTTCACAGTGAAAGCAACGGGCAGGTGGAAAGATTCCATTCTACATTGTTGGAAATTTCACGCTGCGTTAAAGAACAACAGAAAATAGTAGAAATTATAGATTTAGTACTATAAGCAACTTTTAAATATAATTATAGCGTACATTCGGTAACGGAAGCGAGACCAACTGACGTCTTTCACAATTTTCCGGTAGAAAAACTTGGCGATATAAGAAAACGACTGCTCGAAACTCAGAATAGAACTTTGCGTAGAACTAACAAAGGTAAAACAGTGAAAACTTATAGCCCCGGAGAGAAAGTTTTTTTAAGACGAAATAAAAGGCTTGGGAATAAATTTGACAAGGTTTTCATTGAGAAGGTTGTTGAAAGGGATCTTGGCACTACAGTATTGATTGATGGAAGAAGAATCCACAAAAGCAAACTTCGTTAAGCAACTACGTTTTTTTTTTTAATAAAAAACACCACAACAAATAACGAAATTAAAATATAAAAACCACTTTTTAATGATTTGAACTATCATATTATTTCTCATAAAATATTTATAACTCTTTTGAGAATTGAATTTCTTTCATTCCCATACTTAATATATCTAAGCTTAAGATATTGTTAACGGTAAATTTTAAGTCCTAATTTCTGTGTCAAATAATTATGTCCGCTAATGCGACTCTATGCAAAGAACGAAAGTGAAAAACCATATGTTCGTATCGAATCGAGGACGTTTCGAACTTAAGCAGGGGATAGTTAACAGAGTCGTTCCTCCTGTCACGTATGCTGGGTTAAGTCACTGACATTGGCGCACATTCATACATACATCATCATCCGCATTATGGTCATGATCACCAGCGTAATCAAATGGGCTTGACAACAGCGTACCAACGCTCTCGATCTTTTCATGTTTTCGACGCGCTTAAATATCGGGACTACATATTATAAAAAATGCACCCACGCTTACGGTAGCCAACCCAAGCTCTTTACCCTACAACAACACTGAGATAATGCAGGCCAGTTTTTTACCGACAACTGCGCACCAGCACACATACATTATTCATCAGCGTAAGCAATTGCACTTGACAACAGCGTACCAACGCTCTCAACATTTTCTTGTTGCTGATGCGCCAAAATATCAGGACTTTGATAAAAATACACCCACGCTTACGGCAGATAAGCCGAGCCCTTTTATGCACCTCGTTCGTGACAACAACACTGACACCTAAAGCAGACTAGTTTTGTAAGTTTAGAGTTAGAAACAATCAGTTTAAGAAATCAATTGTAAAGTTGAGTTGAAAGGGGCGAGTTGTATCGCCATCAATAAATCACCACAAAAAGGCAATTATTAACTTACATTTAGCAGTCGATATCGAAATGCTTCAAACCATTAGTTTAACATATTTAAAATAATAAACCTTCTTTAACGTATTGAAGTTGATACAAAGCCATGGCGGCATAACGACATAATTCCGTAATCTTATATTTAGGTATAAAGTCGATTTTCTTGTATATACACATTAAGCAATCGATATCGAAATGCTTCAAATCATAAGTTTAAAATATTTAAGTTAATAAACCTTCTTTAACGCACTGAAGTCTACATAAAACCTTGACGGTATAACTGCACTGCATTTAGAAGAATTCCGTTATCTTATATTTATGTATGAATTCGACTTTCTTGTATACATTCATTTAGCAAGCGATATCAAAATGCTTCAAACCATCAGTTTAACATATTCAAAATAATTAACCTTCTTTAACGTATTGAAGTCGATACAAAGCCATGGCGGCATAATGACGGTACATTTGGAAGAATTCCGTAATCTTATATTTAGGTATAAAGTCGATTTTCCTGTATATACACATTTAGCAATCGATATCGAAATGCTTCAAATCATTAGTTTAACATATTTAAGTTTATAAACCTTCTTTAACGCACTGAAGTCTACATAAAGCGTTAACGGCATAACGGCAGTGCATTTAGAAAAATTCCGTTATCTTATATTTAGGTATAAATTCGATTTTCTTGTATATACATATTTGGCAAGCGATATCGAAATGCTTCAAATCATTAGTTTAACATATTTAAGTTAATTAACCTTCTTTAACGTATTGAAGTTGATATAAAGCCATAACGACAGTACATTTGGAAGAATTCCGTAGTCTCATATTTAGGTATAAAGTCGATGTTCTTGTATATATGCATTAAGCATTCGATATCGAAATGCTTCAAATAACTGGTTTAACATATTTAAGTTAATAAACCTTCTTTAACGAACTGAAGTTAATATAAAGCCATAACGGCATAACGGCAGTGCATTTAGAAGAATTACGTAATCTTAGATTTAGGTATGAATTCGATTTTCTTGTATATACACATTTAGCAATCGATATCGAAATGCTTCAAATCATTAGTTTAACATATTTAAGTTAATAAACCTTCTTTAAAGCACTTAAGTCTACATAAAGCCCTAATGGCATAACGGCAGTGCATTTAGAAGAATTCCGTAATCTTATATTTAGGTATAAAGTCGATTTTCTTGTATATACACATTTAGCAATCGATATCGAAATGCTTCAAATCATTAGTTTAACATATTTAAGTTAATAAACCTTCTTTAACGCACTGAAGTCTACATAAAGCCTTAACGGTATAACGGCAGTGCATTTAGAAGAATTCCGTAATGTTATAATCTTATATTTAGGTATAAAGTCGATTTTCTTGTATTTACACATTTAGCAGTCGATACCGAAATGATTCAAACCATTAGTTTAACATATTTAAAATAATTAAACTTCTTTAACGTATCGAAGTTGATACAAAGCCATGGCGGTATAACGACAGTACATTTGAAGAATTCCGTAATCTTATATTTAGGTATAAAGTCGATTTTCTTGTATATATGCATTAAGCATTCGATATCGAAATGCTTCAAATCATTAGTTTAACATATTTAAGTTAATAAACCTTCTTTAACGAACTGAAGTCTACATAGAGCGTTAACGGCATAACGGCAGTGCATTTAGTCTACATAAAGCGTTAATGGCATAACGGCAGTGCATTTAGAAAAATTCCGTTATCTTATATTTAGGTATAAATTCGATTTCCTTGTATATACATATTTGGCAAGCGATATCGAAATGCTTCAGCTCATTAGTTTAACATATTTAAGTTAATAAACCTTCTTTAACGATCTGAAGTGGGCATATAGCCATGGAGGCATAACTGCAGTGCACGTAGAAGAATTCCACAATCTTATATTTAGGTATAAAGCCGATTTTCTTTATAAACATATTTAGCTATCGATATCGAAATGCTTCAAATCATTAGTTTAACATATTTAAGTTAATTAACCTTCTTTAACTCACGGAAGTCTACATAAAGCCTTAACGGCATAACGGCAGTGCATTTAGAAGAATTCCGTTATTCTTATATTTAGGTATAAATTCGATTTTCTTGTATATACACATTTAGCAATCGATATCGAAATGCTTCAAATCATTTGTTTAACATATTTAAGTTAATAAACCTTCTTTAACGCACTTAAGTCTACATAAAGCCCTAATGGCATAACGGCAGTGCATTTAGAAGAATTCCATAATGTTATAATTTTATATTTAGGTATAAATTGATTTTCTTGTATATACACATTTAGCAATCGTAATCGAAATGCTTCAGCTCATTAGTTTAACATATTTAAGTTAATAAACCTTCTTTTTGCGATCTGAAGTGGGCATATAGCCATGGAGGCATAACTGCAGTGCACGTAGAAGAATTCCATAATCTTATATTTAGGTATAAAGTCGATTTTCTTGTATATACATATTTAGCAATCGATATCGAAATGCTTCAAATAATTAGTTTAACATATTAAGTTAATAAACATTTTTTAGCTTACTGAAGTCTACATAAAGCCTTAACGGTATAACGGCAGTGCATTTAGAAGAATTCCGTAATGTTATAATTTTTATATTTAGGTGTAAAGTCGATTTTCTTGTATTTACACATTAAGCAGTCGATATCGAAATGCTTCAAACCATTAGTTTAACATATTTTAAAATTAATTAACCTTCTTTAACGTATTGAAGTTGATAAAGCCATGGCGGCATTTATCTTGTAATACATATTTGGCAGCGATAGAAAGCTTCCTCAAGTTTAACATATTTAAGTTATAAATTCTTTTCTTGGGTATAAAAGGCATACTTATAGAGAATTTCCCTAAACTTAATTGGTTAAAGTCATTTTCTTTAACACAATTAGAAATTAATTTTAAACAGCTTCTTTTAAATAATTAATTCTTTTCAAAAGCCTAACGGCATAACGGCAGTGAAATTTGAAGAATTCCGTAATCTTTTATTTAGGTATAAATCGATTTTCTTGTATATACACATTTAGCAATCGATATCGAAATTCTTCAACTCATTACTTAACATATTAAGTTAATAAACCTTCTTTAACGATTTGAAGTGGGCATATAGCCATGGAGGCATAACTGCAGTGCATTTAGAAGAATTCCGTAATGTTATAATTTTATATTAAAGGGATAAATTCGATTTTCTTGGATATTTCACCTTTAGCAATCGATATCAAAAATCTGCAAATCTAGTTTAAACATAATTTTAAATTAATTAAACCCTTTTTTAACTTACTGAAGTTTAAATAAAGCCATAACGGCATAACGGCAGTATATTTGGGCGAAATCCGTAATCTTTTATTTAGATATAAAATCGATTTTCTTGTATATACACATTTAGCAATCGATATCGAAATGCTTCAAATCATTAGTTTAACATATTTAAGTTAATAAACCTTCTTTAACGAAATTCTAAAGTTGGCATAACGGCAGTGCATGTTTGAAGAATTCCATAATCTTATATTTAGGTATAAAGTCGATTTTCTTGTATATACATATTTAGCAATCGATATCGAAATGCTTCAAATCATTAGTTTAACATATTAAGTTAATAAACCTTCTTTAACGTACTGAAGTCTACATAAAGCCTTAACGGTATAACGGCAGTGCATTTAGAAGAATTCCGTAAGTATAATTTTATTTAAAGGGATAAAGTCGAATTTTTTTGTATATATGCCTTAAGCAATCGATATCGAAATGCTTCAAATCATTAGTTTAACATATTTAAGTTAATAAACCTTCTTTAACGCACTGAAGTCTACATAAAGCCCTAATGGCATAACGGCAGTGCAGTTTTGAAGAATTCCATAGTTATAATTTTATATTTAGGTATAAAGTCGATTTTCTTGTATATATGCCTTAAGCAATCGATATCGAAATGCTTCAAATCATTAGTTTAACATATTTAAGTTAATTAACCTTCTTTAACGTATTGAAGTTGATAAAAGCCATGGCGGCATAACGACAGTACATTTGGAAGAATTCCGTAGTCTTATATTTAGGTATAAAGCCGATTTTCTTGAATATACACATTTAGCAATCGATATCGAAATTCTTCAAATCATTAGTTTAACATATTTAAGTTAATAAACCTTCTTTAACGCACTGAAGTCTACATAAAGCCTTAACGGTATAACGGCAGTGCATTTAGAAGAATTCCGT
Organism: Bactrocera correcta; assembly: GCA_027475135.1. NCBI lineage: Eukaryota > Metazoa > Arthropoda > Insecta > Diptera > Tephritidae > Bactrocera > Bactrocera correcta. The sequence continues at coordinate 6,054,111 of CM050324.1, read as the reverse complement.
AATCTTTATATTTAGGTATAAAGTCGATTTTCTTGTATATACACATTAAGCAATCGATATCGAAATGCTTCAGCTCATTAGTTTAACATATTTAAGTTAATAAACCTTCTTAAACGATCTGAAGTGGGCATATAGCCATGGAGGCATAACTGCAGTGCACGTAGAAGAATTCCATAATCTTATATTTAGGTATAAAGTCGATTTTCTTGTATATACATATTTAGCTATCGATATCGAAATGCTTCAAATCATTAGTTTAACATATTAAGTTAATAAACATTTTTTAGCTAACTGAAGTCTTCATAAAGCCTTAGCCGTATAACGGCAGTGCATTTAGAAGAATTCCGTAATGTTATAATTTTATATTTAGGTATAAAGTCGATTTTCTTGTATATACTCATTTAGCAATCGATATCGAAATGCTTCAAATCATTAGTTTAACATCTTAAGTTAATAAACCTTCTTTAACGCACTGAAGTCTACATAGAGCGTTAACGGCATAACGGCAGTGCATTTAGAAAAATTCCGTTATCTTATATTTAGGTATAAATTCGATTTTCTTGTATATACACATTTAGCAAGCGATATCGAAATGCTTCAAAACATTAGTTTAACATATTTAAGTTAACTAACCTTCTTTAACGTATTGAAGTTGATAAAGAGCCATGGCGGCATAACGACAGTACATTTGGAAGAATTCCGTAGTCTTATATTCAGGTATAAAGTCGATTTTCTTGTATATATGCATTAAGCAATCGATATCGAAATGCTTCAAATAACTGGTTTAGCATATTTAAGTTAATAAAGCTTCTTTAACGCACTGAAGTCTACATAAAGCGTTAATGGCATAACGGCAGTGCATTTAGAAAAATTCCGTTATCTTATATTTAGGTATAAATTCGATTTCCTTGTATATACATATTTGGCAAGCGATATCGAAATGCTTCAGCTCATTAGTTTAATATATTTAAGTTAATAAACCTTCTTTAACGATCTGCAGTGGGCATATAGCCATGGAGGCATAACTGCAGTGCACGTAGAAGAATTCCACAATCTTATATTTAGGTATAAAGCCGATTTTCTTTTATAAACATATTTAGCTATCGATATCGAAATGCTTCAAATCATTAGTTTAACATATTTAAGTTAATTAACCTTCTTTAACTCACGGAAGTCTACATAAAGCCTTAACGGCATAACGGCAGTGCATTTAGAAGAATTCCGTTATCTTATATTTAGGTATAAATTCGATTTTCTTGTATATACACATTTAGCAATCGATATCGAAATGCTTCAAATCATTTGTTTAACATATTTAAGTTAATAAACCTTCTTTAACGCACTTAAGTCTACATAAAGCCCTAACGGCATAACGGCAGTGCATTTAGAAGAATTCCATAATGTTATAATTTTATATTTAGGTATAAAGTTGATTTTCTTGTATATACACATTTAGCAATCGTAATCGAAATGCTTCAGCTCATTAGTTTAACATATTTAAGTTAATAAACCTTTTTTAGCGATCTGAAGTGGGCATATAGCCATGGAGGCATAACTGCAGTGCACGTAGAAGAATTCCATAATCTTATATTTAGGTATAAAGTCGATTTTCTTGTATATACATATTTAGCAATCGATATCGAAATGCTTCAAATAATTAGTTTAACATATTAAGTTAATAAACATTTTTTAGCTTACTGAAGTCTACATAAAGCCTTAACGGTATAACGGCAGTGCCTTTAGAAGAATTCCGTAATGTTATAATTTTTATATTTAGGTGTAAAGTCGATTTTCTTGTATTTACACATTAAGCAGTCGATATCGAAATGCTTCAAACCATTAGTTTAACATATTTAAAATAATTAACCTTCTTTAACGTATTGAAGTTGATACAAAGCCATGGCGGCATTTCGATTTTCTTGTATATACATATTTGGCAAGCGATATCGAAATGCTTCAGCTCATTAGTTTAACATATTTAAGTTAATAAACCTTCTTTAACGATCTGAAGTGGGCATATAGCCATGGAGGCATAACTGCAGTGCACGTAGAAGAATTCCATAATCTTATATTTAGGTATAAAGTCGATTTTCTTGTATTTACACAATTAGCAATCAATATCGAATTGCTTCAAACCATTAGCTTAACATATTTAAATAATTAACCTTCTTTACAAAAGCCATAACGGCATAACGGCAGTATATTTGGGTAATTTCCGTAATCTTTTATTTAGGTATGAAATCGATTTTCTTGTATATACACATTTAGCAATCGATATCGAAATTCTTCAGCTCATTACATTAACATATTAAAGTTAATAAACCTTCTTTAACGATTTGAAGTGGGCATATAGCCATGGAGGCATAACTGCAGTGCATTTAGAAGAATTCCGTAATGTTATAATTTTATATTAAGGTGTAAATTCGATTTTCTTGGATTTACACCTTTAGCAATCTATATCAAAAATCTGCAAATAACTGGCTTAGCATAATTAGGTTAATTAAACTTCTTTATCTTACTGAAGTTTAAATAAAGCCATAACGGCATAACGGCAGTATATTTGGGCGAAATCCGTAATCTTTTATTTAGATATAAAATCGATTTTCTTGTATATACACATTTAGCAATCGATATCGAAATGCTTCGAATCATTAGTTTAACATATTTAAGTTAATAAACCTTCTTTAACGATCTGAAGTTGGCATAACGGTAGTGGATGTAGAAGAATTCCATAATCTTATATTTAGGTATAAAGTCGATTTTCTTGTATATACATATTTAGCTATCGATATCGAAATGCTTCAAATCATTAGTTTAACATATTAAGTTAATAAACATTTTTTAGCTTACTGAAGTCTACATAAAGCCTTAACGGTATAACGGCAGTGCATTTAGAAGAATTCCGTAATGTTATAATTTTATATTAAGGTGTAAAGTCGAATTTCTTGTATATATGCCTTAAGCAATCGATATCGAAATGCTTCTGATCATTAGTTTAACATATTTAAGTTAATAAACCTTCTTTAACGCACTTAAGTCTACATAAAGCCCTAATGGCATAACGGCAGTGCAGTTAGAAGAATTCCATAATGTTATAATTTTATATTTAGGTATAAAGTCGATTTTCTTGCATATATGCCTTAAGCAATCGATATCGAAATGCTTCTGATCATTAGTTTAACATATTTAAGTTAATTAACCTTCTTTAACGTATTGAAGTTGATAAAGAGCCATGGCGGCATAACGACAGTACATTTGGAAGAATTCCGTAGTCTTCTATTTAGGTATAAAGCCGATTTTCTTGAATATACACATTTAGCAATCGATATCGAAATTCTTCAAATCATTAGTTTAACATATTTAAGTTAATAAACCTTCTTTAACTCACTGAAGTCTACATAAAGCCTTAACGGCATAACGGCAGTGCATTTAGAAGAATTCCGTAATCTTATATTTAGTTATAAAGTCGATTTTCTTGAATATACACATTTAGCAATCGATATCGAAATTCTTCAAATCATTAGCTTAACATATTTAAGTTAATAAACCTTCTTTAACGCACTGAAGTCTACATAAAGCGTTAACGGCATAACGGCAGTGCATTTAGAAAAATTCCGTTATCTTATATTTAGGTATAAATTCGATTTTCTTGTATATACATATTTGGCAAGCGATATCGAAATGCTTCAAATCATTAGTTTAACATATTTAAGTTAATTAACCTTCTTTAACGCACTGAAGTCTACATAAAGCCTTAACGGTATAACGGCAGTGCATTTAGAAGAATTCCGTAATCTTTTATTTAGGTATAAAATCGATTTTCTTGTATATACACATTTAGCAATCAATATCGAAATGCTTCAAATCATTAGTTTAACATCTTAAGTTAATAAACATTTTTTAGTTAACTGAAGTCTTCATAAAGCCTTAGCGGTATAACGGCAGTGCATTTAGAAGAATTCCGTAGTGCTATAATTTTATATTTAAGTGTAAAGTCGATTTTCTTGTATTTACACATTTAGCAGTTGATATCGAAATGCTTCAAACCATTAGTTTAACATATTTAAAAAAATTAACCTTCTTTAACGTATCGAAGTTGATACAAAGCCATGGCGGCATAACGACAGTACATTTGGAAGAATTCCGTAGTCTTATATTCAGGTATAAAGTCGATTTTCTTGTATATATGCATTAAGCAATCGATATCGAAATTCTTCAAATAACTGGTTTAACATATTTAAGTTAGTAAACCTTCTTTAACGAACTGAAGTTAATATAAAGCCATAACGGCATAACGGCATAACGGCAGTGCATTTAGAAGAATTACGTAATCTTATATTTAGGTATGAATTCGATTTTCTTGTATATACTCATTTAGCAATCGATATCGAAATGCTTCAAATCATTAGTTTAACATATTTAAGTTAATAAACCTTCTTTAACGCACTTAAGTCTACATAGAGCGTTAACGGCAGAACGGCAGTGCATTTAGAAAAATTCCGTTATCTTATATTTAGGTATAAATTCGATTTTCTTGTATATACACATTTAGCAAGCGATATCGAAATGCTTCAAATCATTAGTTTAGCATATTTAAGTTAATAAACCTTCTTTAACGCACTTAAGTCTACATAGAGCGTTAACGGCAGAACGGCAGTGCATTTAGAAAAATTCCGTTATCTTATATTTAGGTATAAAGTCGATTTTCTTGAATATACACATTTAGCAAGCGATATCGAAATGCTTCAAATCATTAGTTTAACATATTTAAGTTAATTAACCTTCTTTAACGTATTGAAGTTGATAAAGAGCCATGGCGGCATAACGACAGTAGATTTGGAAGAATTCCGTAGTCTTATATTCAGGTATAAAGTCGATTTTCTTGTATATATGCATTAAGCAATCGATATCAAAATTCTTCAAATAACTGGTTTAACATATTTAAGTTAGTAAACCTTCTTTAACGAACTGAAGTTAATATAAAGCCATAACGGCATAACGGCATAACGGCAGTGCATTTAGAAGAATTACGTAATCTTATATTTAGGTATGAATTCGATTTTCTTGTATATACTCATTTAGCAATCGATATCGAAATGCTTCAAATCATTAGTTTAACATATTTAAGTTAATAAAGCTTCTTTAACGCCTGAAGTTAACATAAAGCCATGGCACCATAACGGCAGTGCCTGTAGAAGAATTCCGTAATCTTATATTTAGGTATGTAGTCGATTTTCTTGGATCTACACATTTAGCAATCGATATCGAAAATCTTCAAATAACTGGTTTAGCATATTTAGGTTGATTAACCTTCTTTATCTTACTGAAGTTTAAATAAAGCCATAACGGCATAACGGCTGTATATTTGGGTGAATTCCGTAATCTTTTATTTAGGTATAAAATCGATTTTCGTGTATATACATATTTGGCTATCGATATCGAAATGCTTCAAATCATTTGTTTAATATATTAAGTTAAAAAACATTTTTTAGCTTACTAAAGTCTACATATAGCCTTAACGGTATAACGGCAGTGCATTTAGAAGAATTCCGTAATGTTATAATTTTATATTTAGGTATAAAGTCGATTTTCTTGTATATACACATTTAGCAATCGATATCGAAATGCTTCAACTAATTAGTTTAACATATTTAAGTTAATAAACCTTCTTTAACAATCTGAAGTTGGCATAACGGCAGTGGATGTAGAAGAATTCCGTAATCTTATATTTAGGTATAAAGTCGAGTTTCTTGTATATACATTCTTAGCTATCGATATCGAAATGCTTCAAATCATTTGTTTAACATATTAAGTTAAAAAACATTTTTTAGCTTACTAAAGTCTACATAAAGCCTTAACGGTATAACGGCAATGCATTTAGAAGAATTCCGTAATGTTATAATTTTATATTTAGGTATAAAGTCGATTTTCTTGTATATACACATTTGGCAGGCGATATCGAAATGCTTCAAATCATTAGTTTAACATATTTAAGTTAATAAACCTTCTTAAACGATCTGAAGTGGGCATAAAGGCCATGGAGGCATAACTGCAGTGCACGTAGGAAAAATTCCATAATCTTATATTTAGGTATAAAGTCGATTTTCTTGAATATACACATTTAGCAATCGATATCGAAATGCTCCAAATCATTAGTTTAACATATTAAGTTAATAAACATTTTTTAGCTAACTGAAGTCTTCATAAAGCCTTAGCGGTATAACGGCAGTGCATTTAGAAGAATTCCGTAATGTTATAATTTTATAGTTAGGTGTAAAATCGATTTTCGTGCATTTACACATTTAGCAGTTGATATCGAAATGCTTCAAACCATTAGTTTAACATATTTAAAATAATTAACCTTCTTTATCGTATCGAAGTTGATACAAAGCCATGGCGGCATAACGACAGTACATTTGGAAGAATTCCGTAATCGTATATTTAGGTATAAAGTCGATTTTCTTGAATATACACATTTAGCAATCGATAT
>CM050324.1:6029936-6046621 GCA_027475135.1 Bactrocera correcta | reverse complement strand
GCGACAAAGTAAGTCCTCCCAAAAAATATGTTAAACTAATGATTTGAAGCATTTCGATATCGCTTGCCAAATATGTATATACAAGAAAATCGAATTTATACCTAAATATAAGATAACGGAATTTTTCTAAATGCACTGCCGTTATGCCGTTAACGCTTTATGTAGACTTCAGTGCGTTAAAGAAAGGGTTTTTTAAATTTAAAAATGTTAAACTAATGATTTGAAGCATTTCGATATCGATTGCTAAATGTGTATATACAAGAGAATCGACTTTATACCTAAATATAAGACCACGGAATTCTTCCAAATGTACTGTCGTTATGGCTTTATATCAACTTCTATAAGTTAAAGAAGGTTAATTAACTTAAATATGTTAAACTAATGATTTGAAGCATTTCGATATCGCTTGCCAAATATGTATATACAAGAAAATCGAATTTATACCTAAATATAAGATAACGGAATTTTTCTAAATGCACTGCCGTTATGCCGTTAACGCTTTATGTAGACTTCAGTGCGTTAAAGAAGGTTTATTAACTTCAATATTTTTAAAACCCATGATTTGAAGCATTTCGATATCGATTGCTTAATGTGTATATACAAGAAAATCGACTTTATACCTAAATATAAAATTACGGAATTCTTCAAAATGTACTGTCGTTATGCCGCCATGGCTTTGTATCAACTTCAATACGTTAAAGAAGGTTAATTATTTTAAATATGTTAAACTAATGGTTTGAAGCATTTCGATATCGACTGCTAAATGTACAAATACAAGAAAATCGACTTTACACCTAAATATAAAATTATAACATTACGGAATTCTTCTAAATGCACTGCCGTTATGCCGTTAAGGCTTTATGTAGACTTCCGTGAGTTAAAGAAGGTTAATTAACTTAAATATGTTAAACTAATGATTTGAAGCATTTCGATATCGATAGCTAAATATGCATATACAAGAAAATCGACTTTATACCTAAATATAAGATTATGGAATTCTTCTACGTGCACTGCAGTTATGCCTCCATGGCTATATGCCCACTTCAGATCGTTAAAGAAGGTTAATTAACTTAAATATGTTAAACTAATGTATTGAAGCATTTCGATATCGCTTGCTAAATGTGTATATACAAGAAAATCGAATTTATACCTAAATATAAGATAACGGAATTTTTCTAAATGCACTCTCGTTATGCCGTTAACGCTCTATTTAGACTTAAGTGCGTTAAAGAAAGTTTATTAACTTAAATATGTTAAACTAATGATTTGAAGCATTTCGATATCGATTGCTAAACGTGTATATACAAGAAAATCGACTTTTTACCTAAATATAAGATTACGGAATTCTGCCAAATGTACTGTCGTTATGCCGCCATGGCTTTGTATCAACTTCGATACGTTAAAGAAGGTTAATTATTTTAAATATGTTAAACTAATGGTTTGAATCATTTCGATATCGACTGCTAAATGTGTAAATACAAGAAAATCGATTTTATACCTAAATATAAAATTATAACATTACGGAATTCTTCTAAATGCACTGCCGTTATACCGTTAAGGCTTTATGTAGACTTTAGTAAGCTAAAAAATGTTTATTATCTTATCGATATCGATAGCTAAATATGTATATAAAAGAAAATCGACTTTATACCTAAATATAAGATTACGGAATTCTTCTAAATGCACTGCCGTTATGCCGTTATGGCTTTGTGTAGACTTCAGTGAGTTCAGATCGTCAAAGAAGGTTTATTAACTTAAATATGTTAAACTTATGAGTTGAAGCATTTCGATATGATTGCTAAATGTGTATATACAAGAAAATCGACTTTATACCTAAATATAAAATTATAACATTATGGAATTCTTCTAAATGCACTGCCGTTATGCCATTAGGGCTTTATGTAGACTTAAGTGAGTTTAAAAAAGATTTATTAACTTAAAAATGTAAAACTAATGATTTGAAGCATTTCGATATCGATTGCTTAATGCATATATACAAGAAAATCGACTTTATACCTAAATATAAGACTACGGAATTGTTCCAACTGTACTGTCGTTATGCCGCCATGGCTCTTTATCAACTTCAATACGTTGAAGAAGGTTAATTAACTTAAATTTGTTAAACTAATGATTTGAAGCATTTCGATATCTCTTGCTAAATGTGTATATACAAGAAAATCGAATTTATACCTAAATATAAAATTATAACATTACGGAATTCTTCTAAATGCACTGCCGTTATACCGTTAAGGCTTTATGTAGACTTCAGTAAGCTAAAAATGTTTATTAACTTAATATGTTAAACTAATGATTTGAAGCATTTCGATATCGATATCTAAATGTATATATACAAGAAAATCGACTTTATACCTAAATATAAGATTACGGAATTCTTCTACATCCACTGCCGTTATGCCAACTTCAGATCGTTAAAGAAGGTTTATTAACTTAAATATGTTAAACTAATGAGTTGAAGCATTTCGATATCGATTGCTAAATGTGTATATACAAAAAAATCGATTTTATACCTAAATAAAAGATTACGGAATTCACCCAAATATACTGCCGTTATGCCGTTATGGCTTTATTTAAACTTCAGTAAGATAAAGAAGGTTAATTAACCTAAATATGCTAAACCAGTTGTTTAAAGATTTTCGATATAAATTTCTAAATGTGTAAATCCAAGAAAATCGACTACATACCTAAATATAAGATTACGGAATTCATCTACATGCACTGCCGTTATGGCGCCATGGCTTTGTATCAACTTCAATACCTTAACGAATGTTAATTATTTTAAATATGTTTAACTAATGGTTTGAAGCATTTCGATATCGATTGCTAAATGAGTATATACAAGAAAATCGAATTCATACCTAAATATAAGATTACGTAATTATTCTAAATGCACTGCCATTATGGCTTTATATTAACTTCAGTTCGTTAAAGAAGGTTTATTAACTTAAAAATGTTAAACCAGTTATTTGAAGCATTTTGATATCGAATGCTTAATGCATATATACAAGAAAATCGACTTTATACCTAAATATAAGACTACGGAATTCTTCCAAATGTACTGTCGTTATGGCTTTATATCAACTTCAATACGTTAAAGAAGGTTAATTAACTTAAATATGTTAAACTTATGATTTGAAGCATTTCGATATCGCTTGCGAAATATGTATATACAAGAAAATCGAATTTATACCTAAATATAAGATAACGGAATTTTTCTAAATGCACTGCCGTTATGCCGTTAACGCTTTATTTAGACTTTAGTGCGCTAAAGAAGGTTTTTTAACTTAAATATGTTAAACTAATGATTTGAAGCATTTCGATATCGATGGCTAAATGTGTATATACAAGAAAATCGACTTTATACCTAAATATAAGATTACGGAATTCTTCCAAATGTACTGTCATTATGCCGCCAAGGCTTTGTATCAACTTCAATACGTTAAAGAAGGTTAATTATTTTAAATATGTTAAACTAATGGTTTGAAGCATTTTGATATCGCTTGCTTAATGAATATATACAAGAAAGTCGAATTTATACCTAAATATAAGATAACGGTATTCTTCTAAATGCAGTGCAGTTATACCGTCAAGGCTTTATGTAGACTTCAGTGCGTTAAAGAAGGTTTATTAACTTAAATATTTTAAACTAATGATTTGAAGCATTTCGATATCGATTGCTAAATGTGTATATACAAGAAAATCGACTTTATACCTAAATATAAGATTACGGAATTCTTCCAAATGTACTGTCGTTATGCCGCCATGGCTGTGTATCAACTTCAATACGTTAAATAAGGTTAATTATTTTAAATATGTTAAACTAATGGTTTGAAGCATTTCGATATTGACTGCTTAATGTGTAAATACAAGAAAATCGACTTTACACCTAAATATAAAATTATAACATTACGGAATTCTTATAAATGCACTGCCGTTATACCGTTAAGTCTTTATGTAGACTTCAGTAAGCTAAAAAATGTTTATTAACTTAATATGTTAAAGTAATGATTTGAAGCATTTCGATATCGATTGCTAAATGTGTATATACAAGAAAATCGACTTTATACCTAAATATAAGATAACGGAATTCTTCTAAATGCACTGCCGTTATGCCGTTAAGGCTTTATGTAGACTTCAGTGAGTTAAAGAAGGTTTATTAACTTAAATATGTTAAACTAATGGTTTGAAGCATTTCGATATCGATTGCTTAATGCATATATACAAGAAAATCGACTTTATACCTAAATATAAAATTATAACATTATGGAATTCTTCTAACTGCACTGCCGTTATAACATTAGGGCTTTATGTAGACTTAAGTGCGTTAAAGAAGGTTTATTAACTTAAATATGTTAAAGTAATGATTTGAAGCATTTCGATATCGATTGCTAAATGTGTATACAAGAAAATCGAATTTATACCTAAATATAAGATAACGGAATTCTTCTACATCCACTACCGTTATGCCAACTTCAGATCTTTAAAGAAGGTTTATTAACTTAAATATGTTAAACTAATGAGTTGAAGCATTTCGATATCGATTGCGAAATGTGTATATACAAGAAAATCGATTTTATATCTAAATAAAAGATTACGGATTTCGCCCAAATATACTGCCGTTATGCCGTTATGGCTTTATTTAAACTTCAGTAAGATAAAGAAGTTTAATTAACCTAATTATGCTAAGCCAGTTATTTGCAGATTTTCGAATTAGATTGCTAAATGTGTAAATCCAAGAAAATCGACTTTACACCTTAATATAAAATTATAACATTACGGAATTCTTCTAAATGCACTGCCGTTATATCGTTAAGGCTTTATGTAGACTTCAGTAAGCTAAAAAATGTTTATTAAATTAATATGTTAAACTAATGATTTGAAGCATTTCGATATCGATAGCTAAATATATATATACAAGAAAATCGACTTTATACCTAAATATAAGATTAGGGAATTCTTCTACGTGCACTGCAGTTATGCCTCCATGGCTATATGCCCACTTCAGATCGTTAAAGGAGGTTTATTAACTTAAATATGTTAAACTAATGATTTGAAGCATTTCGATATCGATTGCTACTGTCGGTATGCCGCCATGGCTCTTTATCAACTTCAATACGTTAAAGAAGGTTAATTAACTTAAATATGTTAAACTAATGGTTTGTAGCATTTCGATATCGACTGCTAAATGTGTAAATACAAGAAAATCGACTTTACACCTAAATATAAAATTATAACATTACGCCAAGAAAATCGACTACATATATAAATATAAGATTACGGATTTTTTCTAAATGTACTGTCATTATGGCGCCATGGCTTTGTATCAACTTTAATACGTTAACGAAGGTTAATTATTTTAAATATGTTAAACTAATGGTTTGAAGCATTTCGATATCGATTGCTAATTGAGTATATACAAGAAAATCGAATTCATACCTAAATATAACATTACGTAATTATTCTAAATGCACTGCCGTTATGGCTTTATATTAACTTCAGTTCGTTAAAGAAGGTTTATTAACTTAAATATGTTAAACCAGTTACTTGAAGCATTTCGATATCGAAAGCTTAATGCATATATACAAGAAAATCGACTTTATACCTAAATATAAGACTACGGAATTCTTCCAAATGTACTGTCGTTATGGCTTTATATCAACTTCAATATGTTAAAGAAGGTTAATTAACTTAAATATGTTAAACTAATGATTTGAAGCATTTCGATATCGCTTGCGAAATATGTATATACAAGAAAATCGAATTTATACCTAAATATAAGATAACGGAATTTTTCTAAATGCACTGCCGTTATGCCGTTAACGCTTTATGTAGACTTCAGTGCGCTAAAGAAGGTTTATTAACTTAAATATGTTAAACTAATGATTTGAAGCATTTCGATATCGATGGCTAAATGTGTATATACAAGAAAATCGACTCTATACCTAAATATAAGATTACGGAATTCTTCCAAATGTACTGCCATTATGCCGCCATGGCTTTGTATCAACTTCAATACGTTAAAGAAGGTTAATTATTTAAAATATGTTAAACTAATGGTTTGAAGCATTTTGATATCGCTTGCTAAATGAATATATACAAGAAAGTCGAATTTATACCTAAATATAAGATAACGGTATTCTTCTAAATGCAGTGCAGTTATACCGTCCAGGCTTTATGTAGACTTCAGTGCGTTAAAGAAGGTTTATTAACTTAAATATGTTAAACTAATGATTTGAAGCATTTCGATATCGATTGCTAAATGTGAATATACAAGAAAATCGACTTTATACCTAAATATAAGATTACGGAATTCTTCCAAATGTACTGTCATTATGCCGCCATGGCTTTGTATCAACTTCAATACGTTAGAGAAGGTTAATTATTTAAAATATGTTAAACTAATGGTTTGAAGCATTTTGATATCGACTGCTAAATTTGTAAATACAAGAAAATCGACTTTACACCTAAATATAAAATTATAACATTACGGAATTCTTCTAAATGCACTGCAGTTATACCGTTAAGACTTTATGTAGACTTCAGTAAGCTAAAAAATGTTTATTAACTTAATATGTTAAACTAATGATTTGAAGCATTTCGATATCGATTGCTAAATGTGTATATACAAGAAATCGACTTTATACCTAAATATAAGATAACGGAATTCTTCTAAATGCACTGCCGTTATGCTGTTAAGGCTTTATGTAGACTTCACTGAGTTAAAGAAGGTTTATTAATTTAAATATGTTAAACTATTGGTTTGAAGCATTTCGATATCGATTGCTTAATGCATATATACAAGAAAATCGACTTTATACCTAAATATAAAATTATAACATTATGGAATTCTTCTAAATGCACTGCCGTTATGCCATTAGGGCTTTATGTAGACTTCAGTAAGCTAAAAAATGTTTATTAACTTAATATGTTAAACTAATGATTTGAAGCATTTCGATATCGATTGCTAAATGTGTATATACAAGAAAATCGACTTTATACCTAACTATAAGATAACGGGATTCTTCTAAATGCACTGCCGTTATGCCGTTAAGGCTTTATGTAGACCTCAGTGAGTTAAAGAAGATTTATTTACTTAAATATGTTAAACTAATGGTTTGAAGCATTTCGATATCGATTGCTTAATGCATATATACAAGAAAATTGACTTTATACCTAAATATAAAATTACATCATTATGGAATTCTTCTAACTGCACTGCCGTTATGCCATTAGGGCTTTATGTAGACTTAAGTGCGTTAAAGAAGGTTTATTAACTTAAATATGTTAAACTAATGATTTGAAGCATTTCGATATCGATTGCTAAATGTGTATACAAGTAAATCGAATTTATACCTAAATATAAGATTACGGAATTCTTCTACATCCACTACCGTTATGCCAACTTCAGATCGTTAAAGAAGGTTTATTAACTTAAATATGTTAAACTAATGAGTTGAAGCATTTCGATATCGATTGCGAAATGTGTATATGCAAGAAAATCGATTTTATATCTAAATAAAAGATTACAGAATTCACCCAAATATACTGCCGTTATGCCGTTATGGCGTTATTTAAACTTCAGTAAGATAAAGAAGTTTAATTAACCTAATTATGCTAAACCAGTTATTTGCAGATTTTCGATATAGATTGCTAAATGTGTAAATCCAAGAAAATCGACTTTACACCTTAATATAAAATTATAACATTACGGAATTCTTCCAAATGCACTGCCGTTATACCGTTAAGGCTTTATGTGGACTTCAGTAAGCTAAAAAATGTTTATTAACTTAATATGTTAAACTAATGCTAAATATGTATATACAAGAAAATCGACTTTATACCTAATTATAAGATTATGGAATTCTTCTAGGTACACTGCAGTTATGCCTCCTTGGCTATATGCCCACTTCAGATCGTTAAAGAAGGTTTATTAACTTAAATATGTTAATCTAATGATTTGAAGCATTTCGATATCGATTGCTAAATGTGTAAATACAAAAAAATCGACTTTATACCTAAATATAAGGTAACGGAATTCTTCTAAATGCACTGCCGTTATGCCATTAGGGCTTTATGTAGACTTAAGTGCGTTAAAGAAGGTTTATTAACTTAAATATGTTAAACTAATGAGCTGAAGCATTTCGATATCGCTTGCCAAATATGTATATACAAGAAAACCGAATTTATACCTAAATATAAGATAACGGAATTTTTCTAAATGCACTGCCGTTATGCCATTAACGCTTTATGTACACTTCAGTGCGATAAAGAAGCTTTATTAACTTAAATATGTTAAACTAATGATTTGAAGCATTTCGATATCGATTGCTAAATGTGTACATATATTCAAGAAAATCGACTTTATACCTGAATATAAGACTACGGAATTCTTCCAAATGTACTGTCGTTATGCCGCCATGGCTTTGTATCAACTTCGATACGTTAAATAAGGTTAATTATTTTAAATATGTTAAACTAATGGTTTGAAGCATTTCGATATCGACTGCTAAATGTGTATATACAAGAAAAACGAATTTATACCTAAATATAAGATAACGGAATTTTTCTAAATGCACTGCCGTTATGCCGTTAACGCTCTATGTAGACTTCAGTGCGTTAAAGAAGGTTTATTAACTTAAATATGTTAAACTAATGATTTGAAGCATTTCGATATCGATTGCTAAATGTGTATATTCAAGAAAATCGACCTTATTCCTAAATATAAGATTACGGAATTCTTCCAAATGTATTGTCGTTATGCCGCCATAGCTTTGTATCAACTTCGATACGTTAGATAAGGTTAATTATTTTAAATATGTTAAACTAATGGTTTGAAGCATTTCGATATCGACTGCTAAATGTGCAAATACAAGAAAATCGACTTTATACCTAAATATAAAATTATAACATTACGGAATTCTTCTAAATGCACTGCCGTTATACCGCTAAGGCTTTATGAAGACTTCAGTTAGCTAAAAAATGTTTATTAACTTAATATGTTAAACTAATGATTTGAAGCATTTCGATATCGATAGCTAAATATGTATATAAAAGAAAATCGACTTTATACCTAAATATAAGATTATGGAATTCTTCTACGTGCACTGCAATTATGCCTCCATGTCTATATGCTCACTTCAGATCGTTAAAGAAAGTTAATTAACTTAAATAAGTTAAACTAATGATTTGAAGCATTTCGATATCGCTTGCTAAATGTGTATATACAAGAAAATCGAATTTATACCTAAATATAAGATAACGGAATTTTTCTAAATGCACTGCCGTTATGCCGTTAACGCTCTATGTAGACTTCAGTGCGTTAAAGAAGGTTTATTAACTTAAATATGTTAAACTAATGATTTGAAGCATTTCGATATCGATTGTCAAATGTGTATATTCAAGAAAATCAACTTTATACCTAAATATAAGATTACGGAATTCTTCCAAATGTACTGTCGTTATGCCGCCATGGCTTTGTATCAACTTCGATACGTTAGATAAGGTTAATTATTTTAAATATGTTAAACTAATGGTTTGAAGCATTTCGATATCGACTGCTAAATGTGTAAATACAAGAAAATCGATTTTACACCTAAATATAAAATTATAACATTACGGAACAGTCTCCGACTGTCACTTGTGCTGAGTGGTTCTTTTTTCGCGCAGTGCTCTCTCTCATAGTGTTCGTATACACGTGTTTTTCATTTTTCAGTTTACATTATCTTTTACTTCTTTGAAACTCCTACTTGACTTGGATTTTGTGTTAATTTTCTTGATATTTGGTAATTAAAGCTATAATGCCCTCTGGGCCCCCCATCATTGGGGTTAATCGGTTCGCCTTGCTAGCCGAAAACTCCAAAGTTAAAAAGAAAAAAAAGAAAGCTTCAATTTGCAAAAATATAGATCTTTTCCCTGAACTCCCCACGGTGCAAAAAAGTAACCCTAAGTTTGTGGTGCTAGAATCCCTTGATACGAATAAAACTCTATCTCAACATTCGTGTTTCGCGGTCCACCGGTCTATCAATATAATAAGTAAAGAAATTCATTCAATCTCCGAACTTCGCGATGGCAATCTACTCTTGCTGGTAAATAGTGTAAGTGTTGCAGAGAAATTTCTAGCCTTAAAAGAATTATACGGCATCTGCCCAGTCAAGGCAAAATATCACGAGCGCTTGAATTACAACAAGGGAACTGTCTACGCACCATTCCTTAACAACGTACCCGAAAATGAAATAGTGAATGAATTGGCAGCCCAAGGCGTGGTGGCCGTGTACAAATTTCAAAAGAAAATTAATGAACGAATGCAACCGTCCGGTGTTGTGCTTCTTACATTCGATCGTTTTCATATTCCTGAAAAATTAGACATTGCTTGGCGCAACGTGCGAGTGAGACAATACGTTCCATCCCCAATGCGCTGCAAAAATTGTCAAATTCTCGGACATACCACCAAATACTGCAAGCGAGCCCCAGCATGTGAAAACTGCAGTCTTCCCCCTCACTCCCCAGAAATATGCAAGCGCACATTTTGCGCCAACTGCTCTTCCGACCACCCGTCTTCGTCCAACAAATGCGAAAAATACATTCAAGCCAAAGAAATATTAAAGATAAAAGTAACAAAAAAATGCACTATGAGAGAAGCCATCAACATTCACAAAAACTCTTCGCCTTTATTTTCGGAATCATCTCCTTCATTCTCTACTGTCGTTATACAGCCTGAATCAAACACGCAGCACATACAAAATCATACAGTAACTAACCCATCCAACCTCAAACAATATCCCAATAATAACCCCAAGCAACAAAATACACAACCTTCTTTCTCTCTCAACTCATCGCATTCACCTCAGTCCAACACAATTGTACCCAACAATAATATCATTGCTTCACAATCTCACCCACACACCATCAATAGCACGACTAACAATGATCCACCACGCCTTATAACTCAAAACAAAGAATCACTCAATAGCTACTCGCAAAACCAATATTCACCACAGTCCAACGATCAGCCACAAAATATTCTCCCACAAGAACTCGATATATCATCTCTTACTTCGGTATACAATTCTCTCGCTAACTCTTCTCTTGACATAACAAACATTGATGACAATTTCCAAATTAACTTCGACAATTATAACATGAACTTTCGTAACTCTTCAGACGCCGCAATGGCATCTGACGAAGACTCTTAAATTTACCTCAACAAAAGAAACATTTATACTAACTCTTATATACCTTTATAACTTTACAACAAAACTCTTATTTTTTCGTCCACAATGACTTCCATAATGCAATGGAATATAAAAGGATATTCTAATAATTATGAAGAACTTCAACTTATACTGAAGCAATACAATCCGTCCATTATATGCTTACAGGAAACCCACATACCCTCGAATGTAGCACCTCACCCACCTAAAGCATATACAGGCTATTTCCACAACTTAGCGCAAAACACGACAGGCAAGCAAGGAATTTGCGTGCTCTTTAAAAAAAGACATACCCCACAAACAAATTAGCATAGTGTCAAATATCTCCACAATTGTTCTGGAAATAAACATAGGATTTAAATTTTCACTGATATCAATGTACATCCCTCCAGACCAGAACTTTAATTCGAAAGATCTGTTCTCAATAATTGATAATATTCCAAGCCCTATGTTAGTATTAGGAGATCTAAATTCCTGGAGTCCACTCTGGGGTTCATCTGTAGCAAACTCAAGAGGTAAATCACTTGAAGATGTTATACTAGCTTCAAACCTGACGGTTCTTAACGACGACTCGCCTACACATTTTGCAACCCACCAAACCTTTTCAAACATAGATATCACACTTTGTTCAGCGAGTCTTGTGCCTAAATGCAATTGGACAATTTTAAATAATTTACATGGAAGTGATCACTTTCCAATTTTCACGACGGTAAATTCTAGCATATATGTCAAGAAAACAACTAAAAGACCAAGATTTATCACCGAACTAGCCGACTGGTCGATGTTCCAAGAAACCTGCATTTCAGAGTCATCCAAAATACCTGTATCAAATAACGTAAATAAAGAAGCAGCAAATATAAAAACTATTATTAGATCTTCCGCTCATCTGTGCATTCCACAAACGAAAACAACTTTTCACAGACCCGCCGTTCCGTGGTGGAACCGAAATCTAGCTATACTTAGAGCCAAGAAACAAGAATTGTGGGCAATATATAAGAAAAAAAGAACTGAAGCCAACTTTATTAGTTACAAGAAAGCCAACGCGGCTTTCAGATACCAAGTAAAGGCAAACAAAAGAACCAGGTTAGAAGAATTTACATCTGCAATCAACCCCAATTCTTACCCTAAGCAAATTTGGCGTGACGTTAGGACGCTGACAGGCGATTTGCGACAAAGCAAAATCTCTGTGATGTACACAGAAAACGGCATTATATCCTCTACGGAAGATATAGCGAAATATTTTCTTCTACTTGGTCTGAATATTCCAAAGACCAGAACTTTTCAGCAGATTTCATTGCAGAAAAATTAGATTTTGTATCGGAATATAACCCATCTAAAATCTCAGCATCCGCTAAAATGATTGAAAAGGATATCACAATGACAGAGTTCGATGAAGTTGTTCAATCGGCTAAGGGGAAAACCCCCGGTTACGACAGAGTATCCTACCCAATGCTTAAAAATCTACCAATCAGCACAAAAAATAGGGTACTTAAACTTTTCAATACTATTTTTGAAACAAGCGTCTACCCACAGAGCTGGAAAAATGCAGACATCATCCCCATTTTAAAACCTAGCAAGCCCTCAGACCAAATTAGTAGTTATCGACCAATTTCATTGTTGTCATGTCTTAGCAAAACGTTAGAAAAGATAGTGGCAAAGCGAATCATGTGGCTCGCTTTAAGAGATAAACATATAAGTCACAACCAGGTAGCCTTTAAAAAAGGGCAAGGTACATCTGACGCACTTCTCCACTTTGAACATTACTTGTCAACCGCCCTCTCGAATCGAAATCATGTTTCAGTTTTAAGCTTAGATTTCGAGAAAGCGTTTGATAGAATCGGTGCTCACGTAGTTCTTAGGCAACTCAAAAGTTGGCAAACAGGCAGAAAAATCTACAACATAGTGAAAAGTCTGTTAAATCATCGCACGTTTAGGGCCAAAATAAACAACAAGTACTCCGATAGAGTACATCTATATAACGGCATACCTCAAGGTTCGCCTATCTCCGTAATTCTTTTTATCATTGCCTTCAATGAAATTAGCAAAATAATAATGAAACAAGGACTAGAACATTCTCTTTACGCAGATGATGTCTTGATTTTTTCAAAAACCAACTGCGTATCCCAAACTCTGAATAGGCTATCGAATGTGTTGGATGAAATCTATATCTGGTCAAAAAGGTCAGGAGCTAGTCTATCTTACGAAAAATCCAATTTTCTACACATATGTAGAAAGAAAAATTGTCAAAACTTTAATTTTGTATACAGAAAACACAATATTACTAACGTTAAATACCTCAAAATTTTAGGTATTATTTTTGATAAGTCTCTTAACTTTAAGGAGCATTGTAAATATATAAGAAAAAAGCTTAACACTAGATTAAACATCATAAAGTACTTAACCACTAAGCACAGTAAAATACACCCGGATACTCTTATAAATATAACAAAATCCTTGCTATTATCAGTGATTGACTACGGTCTACCTATTTATGGACAGTGCGCTAAAAGTACAATATCAATTTTATCTGCACCCTATCACAACGCGATTCGTAGGAGTCTTCGTGCCTTTCCCACAACACCAATAAAAAACCTGCTGGCAGAGTCTGGTCTCCCTTTCATTGGCGAACGTTATAAGCAAAGCCTTTTTAGCTTAATAAGTAAACTATACTTCACAAACAACGCGATTCTGCACAAAGACGTAACAAACGTAGCCAAAAGAAGACGTCGGATGAAGACACCTTCAGCCATATATAATGCATTACAGAACGCGAAGGAAGCCAACATCCTTTACTATCCTACGCTTACTAAATCATCAAAATTTCCTCAGTGGATGCTCCCTCCACCCGTTTTTATCTCGAAACTTTTAGACTACCCTAAACAATCAACGAGCCCCACAATGTATCAAAAAGCTTTTTTGGAATTGAAAAGCAACTCTGAGAGAAAAGGCTGGAAATTCTTATTTACGGATGGCTCCAAAACAACCCAATCGACGTCTTTTGCAGTAGTATCTGAGAAAGGGAAGGTTATCAAGACGGGACTGCTTTTCCCGCACAGCTCGGTTTTCGGGGCTGAATTAATCGCCATATACCATGCTATTATGCACTCTACAACAGCTAAGGGAAAATACATAATCTGCTCCGACAGCAAGTCGTCCGTCGCTGCGCTGCAAAACCCACACAATGAAGAGCCTCTTATTAAAAGGTCAAGAGATCTGTTGATACAACATTCTTCAAAAATAAAAATCATGTGGGTACCCGGCCATTGTGGCATCATCGGAAACGAATATGCAGACATCGCAGCTAAAGAAGTCTACCAGACACCCTGTATATACTTCGATCCTTTGGTAAAAACAGACATCATTCGACAAATAAACAACCACGTTAGGAAAATAACTGCGACTAACTGGCAAACGTATCAACATGGATACAAAGTCTACAATCAAAATCGCATCAAGCCAACACTCCCGGTCTCAGCGACGGCAGATCAACTTCGCATTATCACCAGATTACGACTGGGTCACACAAAGTTAACGCACGAATATTTGTTAAAAGGGGAACCGCCTCCTAATTGTGCAGCGTGCAACTGCGCACTGTCCATAAAACATATCCTCGATGAGTGTATGAAATATAATAATGCGCGAGTCAATATATTTGGAAATGAATTGCCCACAAATATGCTAAAGACTTTAGATACTGAAAACATAAAAAAAATCTTTAACTTAATTTACCAAAGTAGCCTTTTGCACCTTTTGTAATCATTTATTTACTTCGTTACTTATTTTTAATGTTATCTTATTCTAGAGCATTTTATAATAAAATATAAAATCTTTTAGTAATAAGTCAGGCCGATAGTCTTAGTTACTAGTTGCCTTGCTAAATGTAATGTAATTATTTATAATTATAGTTCATAAAAATAAATAAATAAATAAATAAACATTACGGAATTCCTCTAAATGCACTGCCGTTATACCGCTAAGGCTTTATAAAGACTTCAGTAAGCTAAAAAATGTTTATTAACTTAATATGTTAAACTAATGATTTGAAGCATTTCGATATCGATAGCTAAATATGTATATACAAGAAAATCGACTTTATACCTAAATATAAGATTATGGAATTCTTCTACGTGCACTGCCGTTATGCCATTAGGGCTTTATGTAGACTTAAGTGCGTTGAAGAAGGTTTTTTAACTTAAATATGTTAAACTAATGATTTGAAGCATTTCGATATCGATTGCTAAATGTGTATATACAAGAAAATCGAATTCATACCTAAATATAAGATTACGTAATTCTTCTAAATGCACTGCCGTTATGCCGTTATGGCTTTATATTAACTTCAATACGTTAAAGAAGGTTAATTAACTTAAATATGTTAAACCAGTTATTTGAAGCATTTCGATATCAAATGCTTAATGCATATATACAAGAAAATCGAAATTATACCTAAATATAAGACTACGGAATTCTTCCAAATGTACTGTCGTTATGGCTTTATATCAACTTCAATACGTTAAAGAAGGTTAATTAACTTAAATATGTTAAACTAATGATTTGAAGCATTTCGATATCGCTTGCCAAATACGTATATACAAGAAAATCGAATTTATACCTAAACAAAAGATAACGGAATTTTTCTAAATGCACTGCCGTTATGCCGTTAACGCTTTATGTAGACTTCAGTGCGTTAAAGAAGGTATATTAACTTAAATATGTTAAACTAATGAGTTGAAGCATTTCGATATCGATTGCTAAATGTGTATATACAAGAAAATCGATTTTATACCTAAATAAAAGATTACGGAATTCACCCAAATATACAGCCGTTATGCCGTTATGGCTTTATTTAAACTTCAGTAAGATAAAGAAGGTTAATTAACCTAAATATGCTAAACCAGTTATTTGAAGATTTTCGATATCGATTGCTAAATGTGTAGATCCAAGAAAACCGACTACATACCTAAATATAAGATTACGGAATTCTTCTACATGCACTGCCGTTATGGCGCCATGGCTTTATGTTAACTTCAGGCGTTAAAGAAGCTTTATTAACTTAAATATGTTAAACTAATGATTTGAAGCATTTCGATATCGATTGCTAAATGAGTATATACAAGAAAATCGAATTCATACCTAAATATAAGATTACGTAATTCTTCTAAATGCACTGCCGTTATGCCGTTATGGCTTTATATTAACTTCAGTTCGTTAAAGAAGGTTTATTAACTTAAATATGTTAAACCAGTTATTTGAAGCATTTCGATATCGATTGCATAATGCATATATACAAGAAAATCGACTTTATACCTAAATATATAACTACGGAATTCTTCCAAATGTACTGTCGTTATGCCGCCGTGGCTCTTTATCAACTTCAATACGTTGATGAGGGTTAGTTAACTTAAATATGTTAAACTAATGATTTGAAGCATTTCGATATTGCTTGCTAAATGTGTA